>JAPMOR010034098.1:1147411-1281076 GCA_026543865.1 Argiope aurantia
CAGATTGTCCAACAGTTCTTGAGGTAAGAGTGCCCATTCCTCAATCAGCATCTGTTTAAGTTGTCGGATGTTCCCAGGAGGATGTAATCGTGCCGCAAGGCGTCTCCCCAAAGCATCCCAAACATGTTCTATCGGATTTAAATAAGGGGAACACGCCGGCCAATCCATTCGAGTTTTATCTTCACTTTCCAGGAGCTCCTCAACATCATGAGTCCTGTGTGGCTGTGCATTGTCATCCATAAAAACGAAGTCTGATCCAATGGCACCTCGGAACAGACGTTCATGGGAAAGGATCACCTCCTGAAAATAGCGATCTCCAGTTACAGAACCTCTGTCGAAAACGTGGAGCTCAGTCCGCCTGTTCATCATAATGCCTCCCCAGACGACAACTCCAGGAGCACCGAAACGGTATCTTTCCGTGATGTTACTGGGATGAAACCGTGTCCCGACCTCTCTCCAAATCAATTGGCGTTGGGAATCGCTTGTGGCACTAAAACGACTCTCATCTGTAAAGAGGACACGACTCCATTGATGAGATGTCCAGTTTTTGTGCTTCTTGCACCACTTTAAACGGTGCCGCCGGAGGGAAACTGTCAAAGGGAAGCAGCATTCAGGGCGGCGGGCAAATAGGCCACCTTTGTGAAGGTGTCTGGACACAGTAAAACGCGACGCTTATCGCCCCTTTGCTGCACACAGTTGCTGAGCAATGGCGCTTTCTGACTGGTTTCGGGTTCTTTACGCCTGCAGGACGATATGTCGGTCATCCACTGCAGTTGTTTTCCTGAGGCGGCCACCACCAACCTTTCTCACAGCTGTACCTGTGGTCTGGAAGGCTTTCCAAGCGCGCGAAACGACACTTTTGTTGATTCCGAACTCTTCAGCTTCACTGGTCACACTACGCCCCTCCTCCAGCTTTTCGATCATTTTTCCACGTGTGAAATCGTCCAGGTGGTTTCTGCTAGCCATATTTCACGAATTAACTCACGTGCACTTGCAGCGAATGTCTTTAATTGCGTCTCCGTCCTTCCTTTTATTGTAGTGTTGAGCTGCGCGTGCCTTCCGCACGTGTTTTGCGTACGCTCACGTCGACTGTGACGTTTTGTTCCTGATATTTGCATACGCATGACCTTTCTCTTGAATTACGTGTTCATTGTACTGATCGCATGAACTCCTTTTCTGCAATTTCATGGCTATCTGCTTAAAATTTGTATTGTTGCTTAAGTTTTGCACACCCAGTGTATATGCCGGGAAGCAAAATGTTGCGCGGCAGTTTTTGAGTATGCCAAGATTTGCGATATGGCGCCAAAAAAAAGGCCAGATTTCTTACAAGTCACATGACTCATGTTGCGTACACTTGTTTAGACTAGAAACAAGCGACTAGATTCCTCCGTTTATATCAGCTCTATGAGTAGATCTTTGATTTATCAACGTTGTGAGGATGTTCGAGAGGAAGCTTTGATCCCAGCTCATTTCCTAACTGGTCGAAAGTTGACTACTGTCCCAACCGGACCTGAGCATAAAAACAACAATCTCACAAATATTTACAAGCAAATTACAATACCAATATTATAAATACTTACTGGAGACGTTTCGGAAAAGATGGTTCAAAGAATATCTGTTGGAATTACGTTTATATCATCAAGTGCAAAATATCAAAGGAAACATCACGAATACGAGTACGAAGCTTGGTCTTATTACAAGAAGATCTACGATATTTGTGGAAAAAAGCTCTCGGGTGAAATTAGTTTAACGACCCTTCCAACTCAGCTGGTCATACCTCTGGAGGTTGAGCAGAATGAGGTGGACGTTGCGGTAAGCAAGCACATATTTTAGCTTAATTACTTTTTAGCTTGGGTGACCTAACCTTTGTTATTGTTGCCATTATATTAATACTTTTTTTTGTCTTGTCTACATATCGTAAAGAAAATAAATATATGCTATATTAACCCCTCTCAACACCCGTTACTTTTAAGGAGCACATTTCAGCATTCGCGTCTCAGTCTTGTGGATATCAACTGCAATGACCATAAATTTAAAGGTAGCAGTACGCTTCGGTAATGAAGAACTTTTATCCTTAACATCTTAGGTTTTCTATAATCTTAAGCTTTGTATGAAATTTACGAGGAAAATATACATCGTGTTTAGTAATTCAGACAGGTATATTATACATTGAATAATAAAAAATTTGAGATGAAATGACTTAATGCACACACACAAGAACATCTAAAAATAATAAAAACTAAAAATTAAGAATAGTAAAACATATTAATATGATTCAAAGCTTCATAAAAAAAACTTTTTAAGAAATCATTGCAATTCAAACGCTGCAATATTTAAAAATGCAAATAATTACCCATAGAGTATTTAAAGCAGAAAATACCTAAAGGTTTTATTGCATAAATAAATAGGAATAAAAAATTCTTTGCTAGAATTCCTGATTGAAAGTAACTCTAATAAAAATTTCAGAGCAAATTTATTTTTTAATTTGATACCTTTTTATTTATGCATTACAATTTTCAGAGCTTTTCCTTTAAATAAAATATGCCATGCAGTGCTGTGACGCTACGTTACAACACACAAAGAGAGAGAAAGAAAGATATAAATTCGCCAGCCTTGTCTTCATATCGCTTAATTCCACTTGGTGTCACTAAAAATGTTCATGCTAAAAAGTACTTTTTCGCATCTTTGCATCTGTCGTTACACGATAATTTTCACAAAATTTTAACTAAATGAAATAAAAACTGCATTGAACAAAACTGATATCACTGAAAAACCGATTTTTATATTTTTAAGACAGTCTTTGTGCGACATTATGCCCCAAATGTATTAAGCAGAGTTGCCGCAAGGTTCATAAGCTTATACTTAATCAAATTTATATTTAAAATCCGTAAACAAAATTCGTTTCTGCAGCAGCATCTACTGTCCAAAATTTCTAAATGACAGATTTGGTAGCTTTAGGTCCTGCTTTTTGTCTTAAACAGTGTTTTGAAAGCTTTTTGTTTTATAGATAGTCGGGTAATCTCAAAATAATTTCAAATTAACATAAAAAGAAAAACTTCCAGGAAAGGGAATACGTGGTCTATAAGTATTGGCAGTTAAAAAAATGAGTGTTGCGAATTGATTTTCTAACAACTTAATATATTGCAGTGTCCAAATTTTAACTCCTACATTCCATAATATAACTCTTTGAGTAAAGAAAGGAATTTTCATAACATATTACCCAGGTTGACCACTCTTGTGGAGAAGAAGCTAATTTTTAAATCGTGAGAGACAAGGCATATAATTCGAGATGGAAAAAGGCTTTAAACGAAAGGAAGAATCGTATTTTACGTTGTTTGAGTCAATAAATATGTTAACGAGACAATTAAGGAATCTCTTTTTATATAGTTCTTCGATCCAATAGTCACATGTAGTAAAATATTCATGATATTAAGATTTTAAATGAAAGAAAAAAACATTTTTTTTTGTTTAAAACTGATCGAATTATGAAACATTGAAAATCATTATTTTAGACGAATTTTACGGGTAAACTCATAGTCTTGAGAGTGATCTTAAGGAATGGTTTATAAACTGAAAGTATGCCTGTCTGTGTTGCTTTTACAAACTGTCCTTTAAAATATATTTGTATACTACTCTCGTTTAAGTGAAACAACTATAACTGGAACAATTTTAATAAAAATAAAATATGTGGATATCAGCAATATTTTCTTTATCATAACTGTTAGAATCAGGAGACCATTTTAAAAATTACAATGTATACCTTTTTGGAAAAACGTTTATTGATGGAAACAACGTAAAATGTAATTCCTTCTACCATTTAAAGAATTTTTCCAGATATAACTTTTAATCTGTCTTTGATGGTTATAAATTAACCATTTCGCCTCTATAACTATAATATCAAATTTATATAAGGTTAAATTCTTTCTTTCCATTTTATCAGAAACTGTCCAATGTATTTTGACCTGCCGACTTGCTACTGGGTGCGGTTTAAGAGCGGTCAGTCTTACAAAAGATGCCTTTCCTTTTGCTTCCAGTGATAAGCACTGTGGGCCGCGAGGGTAAAAAAAAAAATCCATCTCGAAATCGAAACACGCAAAAGCTATTACGCTGTCAAAAGTGTCAAAAACTCGAGGAAAAAGGTTTACAAATACTGAAAAACTTTCCGTACCGAGAAGAATAAAAGCGCCGGAAACGTTCCGAGCCCCCTTCGATCTTCCATCTCTTTATTATCTGGGCACTTAAGAAGAAATGGAATTGTTTCTTCAAAATATATCCTTATTTCTTAAAAAGATAAAAGCTCCCCCCTCATAAATATGCATTCCCTAACACCTCAGTCAAAAGGGAACCGAATCCAGCTTATTTCGTATTATGAATGGCTCGACTGTACCGAAAAAGTTGAAAAATCCATATTTGATATCTTCCACTGGGTTAATATATTATCTCAAGTAAAACGAAATATAAAGAGGATTATTTTGTTAGATGCATCAAGGAAATGAAATGCATTTTCTTAAGAGCAGTCATACTGAATTTTAAAATACACGATATTTTTTTAATAATGGAAAGCTAAACAGTATTTCCAAGAACCTATGACATACTATTTTAAGCATAAAATAATTTACCGAAGTGATGAGCAAGTTCGAATTGAATCATTTATTTTTGAAATAGGAACTGATTTCACTGGTTTCTTTTTATTTTGAGCTTTCCATTTGATATGACTGAACAGAAAACAAAATCAATTATATTCTGGAAAAGTTCAACTAGAAAACAATCCGTTTTAATATACATGGAATATATTTTTCGAGTGTTCATAAACTTGATCCAAAATCATTGCTACTGGCAATAGTTGTACTCGTATTTTTTAATCTAAATTCCAGTATGACGTCGTGAAACGCGGCTGTGATCCATCATGCCAAATTTAAAGCAACTCACTGTTGCTAATGCCATTTGATTCATGTCCGTGATTCACACCTAATAAGATAATCCCTTAATCGACAGTAGAAAAGCGAGAATCCAGTTGGATGAGCGCAGGTCTTGGCCATTAGTAGCTTAGTGTTCAGTGCAAATGAGAACAGAAGGTCAGTAACCTTCTTAGCCACTATATGAGCCAACGTATGCTCATGTGATAACGCATACCGTGCACAGACTTGATTTTAGAAAGCATTGTGGATCGTTTACCGAACGGCAAAACATGGTTATCGCAACTTAAAATCAAAGTTAAATTATATGCTTAATTATGTTTATCACGTGGCTAACGCTATGTGGAAGCAATTAAATTATTTGGGTCTCATATCTTTCAAGTCACTGAAATGAACATTTTCTGAACATATACCATACTTTTTAATACGTGATCAAATTTTTCTTTTCATAAAAATGTTAATAACGCAGTTTTAAGAAGACGGGTTAATAACATAAACAGATTGTTTTTCAGGTAAACTATAATTTAAAAAATGTTTTTGTCGTTTGAAGAATTAAATACAGGTCTCAGATGAATTAAAATTGATTTTAAAAAATGCGAACTTTTCGTGGAATTAAATTTCGTCGCTTTCATGTTTTTCAGATCATGTCATACTTTTATTTGTATTAAAGATTTATTTAAAGCCATTGTTTCATCAACATTCATTACTGATTGAGTTGTATGGTGGTAAATTAGCAAAAAAAGATTTAGCAGGCCAGTGAAAGATGGATATCCATTCCCAAGTGGCAAAGTTTGATTCCATTTAATATTTTTTATATGTTCAAAACCAGATTTCCGGTAGTTACTAACATAAAGAACAGCCTTATCGAATGAATTCTCTTCGAATAATTATTGCTAATTATTTGTTGAATAGATATTTATTTAAATATTGAACAATTATTTAGGACAAGTAAATTTTAAAATTATTTTAAAATTCACCATTGAATTTCTACTTCATATTTTAAGTAGTATACAAATTGTACTGAAATATTAGTAATAGGTACATTGCTGAGTAGCTGTTAACAAAATGCCTCTAAAAATAATTTCAAGTGTACGTGAAATTTTCTTATGGAAGGGGAAATACTTCTTTGATTAAAAAGATGCATGGATTTGGCTCGTAAAGGTGCATTTTGCTCATTTCAGCAATAATATAATAATTTGAAGAATAAAGCTCGATTTTCAAAGCAATTAATTTGCTTTTTCGCGACATTATCAAAATAACTAATATTTGAAAGAGATTTGTAATAAAAGTATAACTGTTAAAGTATAAAGTTAATAAAAGTATAAAGTTAAAGTATAAAGTAAAAGTTAAAGTATAAAGTTAAAGTATAAAGTTAAAGTATAATAATTAATAAAAGCATAACTGTTAAGAATCTGTTTAAAAGGTTTAATGGCAATGTAAAATTTAAAAGTATTTTTCACGCTCAATTCTCTGGCAATAAATATTACAGAAACTTTCCTTTTTCTCCTCATTAGATAATAAGCCACTGTGATGTCATCACTATTGACTTCGATCTCTATCTTCGGTAGAAAGTAAAGTAAACAATTAAATGTTAATTTTTTTCTTTAATATCTGGTGGAAGTTAAATATCACAAAATGGGAAGTTTGGAATTTGTTCCATCTTTCATAGCCATTGACATTTATTTTCCGAGAATTTTCATTCAATTGAAGTAAAACAAGCATTCTTCAGTCAATTAGGATGAATGAATCTGTATTTATTGTTCAGAAAATTTGCATGGATTATAATGCGATAGACGGAAGATACGTTTCGTAAAATAGAAAATTGCATTGTACTAGAACCAGATTCATTCATGCAAATATCATTAAGGTTTATTAATGTGCTGTTACTGTTTTAAACTATCAGCTTTACCTGTCATATATGAACAACATGTACATTTGATTTTCAATTTGCATATATATGTCATGTTTAATAATATTAAGAAGGGATTAATCGGTTTATCAGATTGATTGTTATGAAATGGTGATTCATTACCAATGACAGTAATATATACATTTCTAAAAATGTTAAAAATTGTGACATTGATTATTCACATAATACGAGAGAAAGAGTCACAAATTTAATCCCATTATTATGCGCATTCCCACGGAGGCCATTATACGAAAATCTAATTTGTATTATTGATTCAAACATGAGGTAATGAGAGTTCTTTCAAGTTATCCTGCTACAATTTAGGGACAATAAATTCTAAGTAATTCACAACATAGAGATAAAATTTACATCATTTACAACAGTGCTGATAATCACATCACATACCAATACGACATGACCCAATTTCAGAAAATGCCCATGTCCGGATAGGCGTCCCAAACTAATGCTATTATCGACCGAGATGGGGAATGAAAAATGTATCAATACAGAGAGCAGTATCGATTTGTAAATATATTCCTTAGAAGACGACTAAAATCGAATGCACCGTCCTCAGGTGCGCGCCGCCATATCTCTCTAATAATGTACCAACTTGATTATCTTCTACAGCTTCCAGCTGTGAATGCGAGTCATTTCAATCAACGGCTCTCAGTTTACTGGAAACTAGTGCAGGTTCAGCAATCATTTGGTATACTGAAAAGCTGTTTTTGCTTATTTCTGATTTTCGTTTCATAAAGCTCCAGTCAATGATGCAAATACTAAAAGGTGAGATGAAATATTTTAATGGACGGGCACTATTCTGAAAATTATGTTCTTCGGTTAGCAACTTTGTATCGGAATAAAAATTATCTACGTAATCTGTAAATATAAAACTTTGACGCACATGGCACAGAAATCGCTCTTATTATTTATTGTCGATAGTAAACAAAGAGTCATAAAAGTTCTTCATGAAACATTTTTATTACAGAAAAGGAGATTCTCTTGGTTTGTGGTTTTTACATTTGAATTCAACTCATCTCTTCGCTCAAATAATTAATGGAGTTACAAAATATTATTACAATTAATCGGGTGTAGGTTTGCCATGTCATCAAAGACTGTATACAATCAGAGGAAGGAATATATAAAAGAAAGCAATGTGGGTAGGAATTAGGAACAGGAGTCGAGCATTTTAATTGAGAACGAAAACAGGTTTAACGCCGATTTCAAAAAATATGTATCGGAAACATGTTTTTTACAACTAACTGTGCAACTAAAATGTGAATTTTGAGACATTTTTAAAATCTCTTGAAAGACTGAACAAAACATTATACTTCAGCGTGATAACGCTGAAGTATAATGTAAAATGTTTAATGATGCAAGTAATGATAATTTTGCAATCAAGATATGAATGTGCGTGTGTCTGTATGTGTTTTGACATGAATAAAGCTTTAGAGAATTCTTCTTACCTTATCTGAATTTGATTTTAAAGGAAACTTGACCATTTATATAAAAGAAATTCTACCTTGTCTTATATTTCACATTCGAATCGATAACTATATTTAAAATATTTTTATTCCAAAGCAGAGCCTTTCTCAAGGCAGAATCTTATGTGTCTCACACTTTTTACTATGTTTCAGCCAAATTCTTTCAAGGAGGGAAATGTAAACTCCAGTTGTTGTTTTTTTAAATTTTAATTCATCAAAAATTCAGAGTAATTTTGGCGTTTTTGTTTTATAACTTTCGAAAATATTACAGCACAAAAATCAAAAATGTTTTTTGCATCATCTTAAAGTACGAAAACTTATCTTTTCTATGATACTAATATTTTAACCTATAAATTAAGTCCCTATATTTTAAGAAGAAAAATACTTGAATACAAGAAAAATACTTGAACCGTGAACTGGATTTTAAACAGCATGGAGGCTATAGTGACAAAGACAGATAGGAAACATTTTCCAACAATTTACATCCACAAAATAAAAACAAAATTTAATTTGTACGAGCATGTTAAGCGTGCATACGAAAAAATTAACTTTTATCAATATGTTATTATCACTCTGACGGAAGCTGAAATTACAAAATAAGCTAATTATTATTACAAATTAAAATTTTCAGCCTGTGTCCGTATGAAATGAAATAAATATGAAATATAATATTTCTAAAAAAATAAATGGAAGAAAAAGTTTTCTATGATCTTCTACGGTATCTATATTATTAATCCAATAAATTATTTTTACTTAAGGTAAACAAGGTTTAATATACAGGATATCCAGTCTAATAAGAGCCCAATATCTAGTTTGCAAATCTTTAGTAACATACATACATCTTCTAACAAAATGCTCTAAATGAAGTGAATAATTATATTTTATGTAACTTTATGCCACCGAAACAAAATAAAATATTATTATTGACGTCATCTACATCTTTTTGAAAATAAAGCTAAAAGCTGAATTTTATGATGAATCAGAAATTTTTGTTGAATAATTCTTTGTGATTTTACATAAATTATGAAAATTATTCTATAGTGCATATAAGAAATCTATGACAAACGACTCTGTTAAAAAAATATGCTTGATTTCAGTAAAAACATCTTTCTAATTTCAGTTTAATCATTTCCACCTTAATTTATATTTGCAATTTAAAAGGAATTGACAAAACAATTATATAGAGATGCATAGTAAAATGAACAAAACGGCTTAAAGTTTCCATAAAGTATGAATGAATTTTATGCCTTAAAATTTGAAGCTTAAAAATATTTTGTTGAAGAAATTATAAAGAGACCGAGTTGCATAAAATATTTCATTGAAAGTTTTATCCAGCATTAATATTAGCGAACCGCCTGGTCGCCAAAAACAGCTAGATTGCAAGAAAGTACTTGAAATTAGAAAAAATTATCTTCCTTCAAAGAAATGATTGTTTTTTAATTCTGATGTATTAATATCTCTTTTCAACTTCTAATCAAAAACATTCGCATTCCAATATTCTTGACAGAGTTTTATTAAACACATTAAATGAAAAAGGGAAAGAATGAAATGTAGTATGTTGTTCTCATAATAAATTTGTTGTTCTCAGCCATTTCAGTAAAAGCTAAAATTGCTTTACAAAAATGATTAATTTCATTGCATTTTATTCTACACGAGCGAAATAAAATACAATATCAGACATCTTATAGAAATATACCAGAAAACTGAAGAAAGCGCAGATGTTCACCTCAAATAACAGCTCATTATCGTTTTAAAATAAAGTTTAATTTCAAAAAATCAGATTTATTTTGTGTTCGTTTGTACTTTTATTAACTATTTCATGCCATAGTTACAGTTAACTGATTATTTTGATTTTATCAGACTGATGCATTTTGGTAAAGAAAGTGAGAAGAACATTTTTTCTTAGGTTCTAGGTTCTATATAAATTAAAGATCAAAAGGCAGAAAAATATTACAGAATGTTTTTAAATTTTTATATTTATTATTAGGTGCATATATACAGAAAGTATTGGCTCACCATTTAGTCAAATGTTTTTATTTTTATTTTGTCATGCATGAAGAAGAAAATTTATTTAAAAAAATAATCTAACTCTTGATTTTGATTAATCTCCATGTTCACCGAAAAGCACATTTTAGTACGTTTGTATACACTTTTTTGTCTGTCTGTTTGTCAACTCGGGACATATTTTACAATTGATTTTAAATTTACTTCTCAGTGAGTTGGAGATTTGAAATTTAAACGCAGCTTAGTGTTGGATGACAATTCAATATTAACTCGTTTTCTTGTGTATTCGGTGCAAATTTTGTCGCCTGTTTTATCTCTTTGGAAAGTTAAGTTAAAAATGATTGGAAAATTTCGCACACACCAGACACGGAAAATAATTATTTAAATGAAAAAGAAATATATTTAAGAAATTCACATTCACAAATTTTCAAGACAACCTGTATGAGGCTAGGAATAATTACTTTATATTTTTAGTCCGTTTTAATATATTAAAATAATTTATATATGAACAATTATATGGAGTTGTATCTGCCTGCCGACCTGTCTGTTAAAAATCAAATTAAAATAATTAATTGTGTGTCTGTTATACGGGATATGCGTCATCTTACTAGTTTATGCAAGATCCAAACTATTAAGCAATCTAGTATGCGTTGGAAATAAGCAAGAATAATATACGAGTGTTCAGAATGTATGTAGCCTTACATACTTAAAACAAGACGGCGTATTGGGAATATTGTAGCAACTATCTAAGAATATGTAGTAATGCTTATTCTGCATAAAGTATTGCAAAACAAAATGCTTCAAAACTAATCTTGCATGGGAATCTAACCTTCCATCGTTAACAGTTTGCTAATTAATTACGTAATTTGCTAATTATTACGAAGGGTGGCCCACATGTAGTTTACAAGTTTGACATATTTGATATACAGTACTTAAGTGGTGGGCATTCAGTGGCAACTATCTAGTCAAGAAATCGTCTGATCTTCAGTACATCATGCATTTTGTTTGAATCATACTTTAAAGATTGTCGCTGAATAATCAAAGTCCAACTATGCAGCTGAATTTACAAGCAATGCACAAATTTCGCAAATAGTAATGATACTAAAATCCTTTTTGAAGTCCAGTAAATTGACACAAACATGCAAAATAAAAGTCTTATAGGATGTTGTTCACAACTTAAGCTAATGCAATTCCAGGAAAAACTTCTAAGATAATGCTTTGAAAGAATGGGAAGATTCATGAACATCCTCTTTTTTTTGTTTAGTTCTTTCCTTAAGTGATTGCAGCGAATTTCGAGGCGATAAATGAAGAAAAATGATTGGCCGTAAATATCACTTAACAATAATACGAAACAAATAACTCAGAAGGAATTAGTTAATAGTTCTTTTGTAATTACATGGTTAATAATAAGCTTCGTTCAATTTTTAATGTAATCAAGGAAATTACAAATGGCTCTTTAAACATTCGTTTTTTAACTCTTAATTTTACAATGATTTTTGAACTATCCCAAGAAGTTTTCGGCAGATGTTTAGGAATTAATTCACCAGTTTTAAAGAATTCTTACTAGACACATATGAAAGCTTATTGTGCATTTAAAAACAGTGTATGAATGTTAGAAAATACTCAAGAATGAAAAATTATCTTTTTTAAGTTCCTTCCTTTACTGTATAATAAGATGAATGAATGCAAAATAAAATAATATAGCAAAAAGAAAATTCCTCAATCAAAGAATCTTTAAATAATTTATGCCTGCTATTGAGATTTATTAGATTGCTGTGACGTTTTCTGTATGACACGAGCTTTCGATGAAGTTGCAATCTAATAATAACGACGCCTGCATGATTATGCTATTGTTCAAATCTCCTGGCGCACGAAGGTAAATCTAATTGTTCAGAATACCTATGAGCCCATAAACAAAGACAAAAGAAGTTAATGATAGAATCTGTAGTGTCCGTAGAGAAAGAATTAATACAGCCTTTTCATTATTTGCCTTTTCGATACCTATTAAAAGCCTAAAACTTTCGACTATCGACATGAAGGGCCGAATTTAATGTCCTAATAAGCCAGTAAAGCACCCCTATATGCCATGACTTATGATACAATCTATGAGATGTAGCTGCAAGAGAACAGCAGATGAGGTAATACTTAGATTAATCGAAATGTTTATGGGCAGTTAAGACGTCATATATTGCTAGCGTCTAGAAAAGCTTCTAGTATTACTTGTGATATTGGCATAAGGTGACATCCGTTTGTCTGTAGCCAAATATATTCCTCCTACTATATTTGCTGCCCTTAATAAAGAAACAGAGTCCTTATTCGTTATCGAAGGAAAAAATAAATGTAGATTATTATTGTTCGTCCTGTTTTTTTATTTCACATTGATTTATTATTTCTTTTTAATGGGAAAGAAATTTCTGCTGTAACTTTTGAGCAATTTTTCTATAAACATAAACGTTTCTTAAAAATTCCGTTAGTAGTTTAATTGAAATGACATCATTCAACAAAAAAGAGTAAATTTGAATTATTTACCATTCAGTAGTTGCTGTTTCCTTGATTTCATAGATAAGTGTGCTAGTTTGTCTCGAACTAGGCTTTTGGAGATGTCTTCCAAATTTGACAAGCAATCAAATGTTTATGACGCCTCATCTCCCCGTCGCTGAAGTTTTCGCAACTCATCGCATCAACCTGAAATCGTTCTTCTTCGTCTTAAATGAAATGAACAAATAAGACTTGCATACAAAATGATCCTTCGATGAATCATTTTGTTTTAGAGCTTAGATTGCACTACTAAGCACCGATGCCTATTTTAGTTTCGCAAATAACAATGAATATGAGAAATTTTAGCGAAAAAATATTAATAAATCAAAAAGAAGATTAATAAATCAAACAATCGAAACGCATCAAATACCAGAAAATAAATAGTAAAAAAAAAAGACTATTAAACGAAGAAATAAGTCAAACCGCAATAAAAATGATTGCATTCAAAAGCATTCTTTGGAATTCAAATACTTTTTGGAAATACTATCAACTTTTTCCATAAGGACAGCACAGATGCTTTGCTAATCAGAAATCGAAACCATTTAGGTTCTCTTAGCCAACTTTATCCAAGAGTTGATAAACCAATTTACATCTTAGCAATGATTTTCTCCATGCTGTCTGGCACTGTGCTGGAGATTTTCCAGATTTTATTCATGAGCAAAATATAAATATGAGGCAATTTTTCTAGATAGTTCTTCAGGAAATTACCATTCTCTCGTGCATAGGAGTGAAGCCGAAATTTTATATCATATGGTAACAAGTGGAATTAACCATTTTGCGGTGCAAGTACATCGAAATACTTTTGTCACAGAACTGCAAAGACGTGTCAGCAGGAAATGACCATAGAGGTAAAAATGATGTTCGCGACCCGCCAACTGATTTGTTTGCAGTAAAACAGTTTCCTTGAGCACAGTCTTGGGTCGAAAATAAATCCATTTAGATGATATAAATCTTTTTCCGATGTCATTTAGATGATATAATTTCTTTTCCAATGAGAGGTCACACTTTGTGTGAACTCTCATTGCGAGTTACTGTGGTTTTTATGCACGCACATCTTTGAATTTCTTGCTACCTCAAGAGAATAAAACTACCATAACAGCCACAAAGTGCTTTAGAAATTTTTTTATTTTCCATAAAGATTAATACAGAAATCTATCGTAAAGCCCTATAAAATTCCATTCTGTTTCTTCTAAGGTTAGTTTTAATAACCTACAAAATTGACTTATCCTTACGCGCATGATGATCTGATGTGCTTTAAGCAAATATTATCTCTTTTTAAATAGGCAAACTTTGATAACAGAAAGGAAAAACATGTTTATCGAATAAGACCTTAACCTTAAGATTTTCCTTATCGAATATCGAATAAGGAAAAAAAGATAGAAAAAATGGAGCTTAAAATGTAAAGTGATAATATAAGAGAAATTAAAGAAGAATCTTAAAAAATAGAAAACTATAATTATTATAAGTAAAATGGGAGAAAAATTAATTACGAGATCAAATTTCTTTTCAGGGGTTAATTCTACCAACTTGTTTCTAAGAAGTCATAAATATAATTTTCAGTCTTTGTGAACTGAAGTAATATATCCCCGATTTTCCTTAAGTTGGCCATCATTTCGAAAGGGAAAGAATGTTTTCTTTCATAACCAAAGCAAAGTGTAGAGGTGGGAAGCAAAAACGTTCTAACCGACTCATATTAGAAAATAGCTCTAGTCAAATAGCACAGTTTTTATATTGATAAAATATGACGCACAAAACTGTTTATTGTACATTATGGGTTGGGATTAAGGTTCTCAGTAACTTTATTGTAAAGCTTTTCCTATATGATAAGCTAAAAAAACGCCAGCACTAATTTTAACCATGTCTTAAGATGCACTACTCCCAAGGCATTATGAACAACATTAACTGATGCAAATAAAAATCTTCTTAAAATGTTAAAAAAAAAGTTAACGTAAATTATTTAAGAAGTTATATTCGATATACTACAGTCCCGCTTGAAACAACACTTGGGCTGTTTTGAAAGTAATGAGGATATTTTGAACCAGCTGGCAATGGCAATGCCAGAACCTCTGGAAACTTCTATGCTTCACAAGTAGAGGTCAGATCACAGATTATCGACTGGAGAGTAAAATTATGCACAGTGGGATTATGAAGTATTGTCAACACAGATTACTGACGTTTACCGCACCCATGCTCGAAGGTGGACTGGATATGGAGTCGAGTCTGAAATCTTCTTTCTGGAAACCAAGAACTTGCCAGAACAGTTTTAAGAAGCGTTAATGTAACATATTATTATTTAGGATTTTTTCTGCTCTGACTTTTGTCTTTTGTATGCCTTTGTATTCTTTAATTGAAGTAAACGGGAGCTTCGTATTTAAATTAAATATATGGATTAGAAATGAAGCAATGAAAAATATATATTAGCAATTAAAGCTCAAAGAATCCTATCGTCGTAAAAGTAAATTTATAGAAATTCTATTTTTCCTATCTATTAACATCTCCTTTTATAGCTAGTGAAAATCCTTGAATAAAACGGCGATAAGATATTTTGACAGGAACTTAACCAAAGAGTGTTATCATTATAAGTTGCCATTTGAAGACGACAGCAAATGGAATAAGTGCTTTCAAAGAACAACATCTCTTATCTTCTTTTCACGAATTTCGAGATAAAAAAAGGTTTTAAGAACTTTTATTTGAATCAATTCTTCAAACCCTCATGGAAAACTAGAAGAATTGAAAAAAAAATTTACTTATACATTTTCAGACGAAATAATCTACGTGGAAAAGCAACATTTTCTAACATTCAGATAGAACGAATGTTTATCGATTTCTATTTTTTTTTTTTACTATTAATTGTTATTACAGATTTTTTTATGATATACCATGAAAGCTTTTTTGCTTTGTAAAAGAAGATCATTTTAAGATGGAAGTTGATTTTGAAGTCGGAAAAATTCATTAACCACTCAAGCGGAGGAAATAACGTTAACCTACTTGGATAATGATACAATACATACAATGATACCTAAAATTTAGTATACAGTACTCCTTTTCTGCATTTATCGTTAATGAACCATGAAACGATTTTTTAATATTTACAATAGAAATTTTAAACTGCTAATTAAAAATATTTTAAGCCAGGAGACAAAAGTAAAGAAAAAACAGTATCTTTATTATCTAAATTTTTATGTTGAAATTCCAAATCGAGAGTCTCAAAATTGAGTATGTACTTAATAAAAATTATTTGGTCACCAGTATTTTTCTTTAAATGAACCAATGTAAGAATCCTGATGCTGCAAATGTTATTTAATATCCAAGAAAAAATATCTTTTTTTAATTTTCATTTTCTAAATGATCTCTAAAACTGAAATAAGTGTCAATACTTGGAAACTTGAAATTTGAATACCTGAAGAAGGAAAAATCTCCAAGTGGAATAGCAATGAATGTTCAGCTAAACATGGATACATACAAAAATTCACCCAAAAGCATAAGAAGCTCGAAGTAATAACAAATAAGCTTGATCGAAGGAGAAAAGGAATTCTTAGATCGATGATTAAAATAAGCATTTTTAAATAATTATTTAAAAAAAATCTAAAATGAGTGCGTTAGGAAATGTTTTACCACGACGTCTACTGCAGTATGGAGAAGTATATTAGCAGAAACGGTTAAAGTGTGTTTAGAAAAGCATGTTATAATGGTAGGGTATTTTGGGTCAAGAGAAATAAAGCAATTGTCTTTAAAAGTAGTATATTTCGGAATTTAATGGTTTTTGGAATAATGTCATATTCAGTGATGAAAGTAAATTTTAAGTCTTTGGAAGAAATAGTCGAAATTATGTATATGAATTATGAATTACTTCTGCTCAAATACCATTACCACAATTAAGCATGAGGAAGACGCAGTCCTTGTATTCCAGGAGCTGCATGATTGACAAAAGAGTTAGAAGTTGTTTTTTTATCGATGGCATAATGGATAAAATGAAATATATGGATATACTCAAGAAAGATTTAAAACAAGTTGCATAGAGGATAGGATCAAATTTCACTTTTGAACACAGCAACGACTTGAAACATAAGCTGACATTGTGACATTATGGTTATTATCCGATTTTAAAATGTAATTGCATATTCCACTTTAACTCCTTCGCATACAATGACGAGTCTGACTGGCCATCGATTTACTGAATTTTAAATTTTAAATCTCCAATCGAGTAATTTAAAATGCAAAAATCCCAAATGTATTTCTATTATATCAGGAGTTAAAATAATAGATATCCCAAATAAGATGTTTCATCTAATTCGAAAGTTAAGTAAATTCGTAGCTTAAAGGGGAAATGTTATTTATTGTTAGTCTGCGGTTTGAACTGGAAAAAAAATCTGATTAGAAACAAAACATCAATAATAAAGAGAAGTGTGAGAGAAAAAAAAGTCACTATCATGAAGTTTAGAAGATATTTAGAAAGCAAAAGGGCATGTAGCGAAATACAAGTTCATTGTTTTTGTTTGTTTATTTAGGGCTTAGACACTCAGTTCGATGTCTAAGAAAATTCGACACAAGAATACTATCGATCTCTTCTTGTCGTCTTTAAAATTGTGAGGGAAATATTTTATGTATTTAATATAACATTTTAATAACTCTAATGAAGGAAAAGAGTAGAATATATTCAATTCTGACAAACATTGTATAAATAATTTTCTCACAAAAAAAAAAAAAAAACGATCACAGTTTGAAACAACCTTGACGACTGTGGAAGATATAAAAATTGCTCTAAACCTTAAAATAACAACTCAACAATCTCGGTGAAACTTAGCTCAGTTGCCCATCAGTCACTTTACAATTTCGATGTGGCATATTTACGGAAATTTCAGCATTCATTGATGAGAGGAAATTCATTATGCTTGATCTCCAACTAAATACCAATTTTGGTCTAACAATATTTCATCAAAAATTTTTGAAATTAAAGTTTGACTTTGTTTTGTTTTATTTTGTTTGGTTTAGTTTAATTTAGTGAAATAAATATATCTGTTAGAAGCTTAACATGATATATTAATTTTTTCAAACGTTTTTAATTCCTTAATGATCATCCCAAATTCATCCTACGTGCATCGAGTTATCTTAAATGTATAAGCTAAAGTTATTCAAAGGCGCTATAATTTGATACAATTACACATAATATAGCGATTCTCAACCTGTGGGGCGTGCCCCTTTAGGGCACTAGAGGAGGGGGCGCGAGAATATCAGAGAGAAAATATAAAAAAATTGATTAACTGACTGAAAGGAAAGCACACATATACATAGAAAAGAAAATATATTTCGACATATTTAATAACCTACTAAAATAAAATAACTTACTAAATCAAAACTTACTTAATCAAAACATACTAAATTAAAAAAAAATTAATAATTATTAGTGACTTTCTTGAGCCTGTCTTGCAAAGGAACGTTTTTCGAAGGAAGGCTTAATATTAGAAATAGCCACTCTCAGTTATGTTTCTATATTTTGTCTTCAAAGAAGCCACAACAGAAAATCCAGTTTCACAAAGGTAGGATGTTGAATGGTAATAGAATGTGAAATGCACTTGTTTTTAGTGCAGAAAAATCATTCTTACTCCTGCCAAAAATTCAAATAGCGATTTATTACTAAATTGTCTTTTAGTTTCACCACTTGTCGTGAAGTCTAGGAATTTTTCTTCCTCATCAAGTGAGAGTCTTCGGAAGTCTTATGAAATGGATCCCTAACCCACTCGTAACTTGCTATCAGTTTGTCGTCATCAAGAAAAAACTTTTTAAAATTCTTTGCCAGCATGGCTAAAAGATTTTCGATGGTTACAAAAACAACTTTTACATGTTCTCCTTCAGCCTTGTAAGTTTTAGTACAATCATCCACATTTGCAAACATTGTTAAGTTTTTTTGCTTTAAACTTTTGCTGCACAATTCCAATTTTCAACAAAATACTACAAATTTAATTTAACAACAAAACTACAACTTTTCTACAACTTTATCACTCGTATCCAACATACATTGCATCTTGGTGTTGAAGATTCAAATTATTTAATTTCTCGAATATGTCGATCAAGTACCTCAATTTCATCACAAATAAACCATCGCGAAAATTTTCGGCCTCCCGTCAGTTTTCTTCTATTAGGAAATTGGCAATTTCTTCTCTTTATTCATAAACACGTTGCAAAAATTTCCCACGTGATGACCATCTTGCCTCGTAATAAAATAGTAATGCAGAATGTACTGAAACCCATGTCTTTACAAAGAGCTGAAAAGATTCTCGATTTCAGGGGTCTCATTTTTATATAATTTACTACGATTACAACCGTAGTTAACACAATATTCAGACCAGGACTCATTGCTTTCGAAGCCAAAGCTTCTATGTGTCACACAACTTCGAGAAAAGTTGACACTGTACATTTTCGGCTACATCGCCAATTCGACGAGCAACAGTATCATGTGAAAGAGATATGGACTGGAATTGTTTTGAAAAATTATCTCCAAACATAGTTTCTACTATCTCAATTGTTGCTGGCAAAATAAGTTCTTCACCAATGGTGTGAGGTTTTTTGCATCTGGCTATTTTATATGAACTTTGTAAGATGCAATTAAAGCTTTTTTATTCACAGACAAAGTTTCTTTAAAAATGATTTTTGCTTTTTATATGATTTTAATTCAAAGAATTCTCTGGGTTTGTTGCCGTAATCACTATGAAGCGTTTCGAAATGTCGTTTAAGCTTATTAGGTGTCATGCTGTCTGCGGCCAACATTTTAGAGCAAATGATACGCAGGGGCCTTTTTTTCTTCATTTACTTCAGCACTGGTAAACCCATAATTTAAGTATTCTTGAGAATATTTTCTTGATTTTATTTTCCACACTCGTCTGTGTACTTGTTGATGCTTGACTATCGTCTAATGCTTGCTTACTTCCGCTTAAAAATTTATCCACGAGTCTGTATAAATCTACTGCCGTGAATATTTAATATGGTGAATTGCAATTAACACGAAAACATATACAGCATACACATTCTCGATAGATTCGATAGCGATAAAAGGATCGTCTCGAATAAAACTGGCTAGAATTGAAATTTGCGTTATCGAACATTTTCCTTTTTTCTATGAGAAAACATTTGATCCGCGCATGCTCGAGATGGCATAGGTCGTGTGGATTCCCTTCCACAAACATTGCTTATTTTTTTCACTTTTGTTTAGTCATGCTTCTGTTTTATTTCTTTTATTATTCGAAAAAATGTATTCCCAGTTTCTAAATTTAGCTCATCCCGTCTAGGTTAACTTTCATTAACGAATTTTTTTACTTTCATATTCTTTTAAAGCTATCTCCCTCTTTGGCTTTCATTTCAAATATAATATTTAAATTTTCCCCGCTTTCATTCGTTTCATCTGTTTACTGCCAGCTTGTCCAAAATGCCAGATGTGGTTCATCACCAACGTTGGCTCGCTTTTGCTCTTGTTTTGGCAGTTAGTTAAAAATAATTGAAAAACAGAATCCAAAAAAACTCAATATACATTATTGTTGTATACATTTTATTGTAAGTGGGGGGGGGGGGCGATGAAAATTATGATTGAAAACTGGTTGGAAAATACTGAAAGGTTGAGAAACGCTGACATAATACATAAACAGATCAAAGATTCTATTGATTTTCTTGGATCTAAATTAATAATCATCAATGATAAATCTTGATTTTAATGTAAATAAAATTTATTGTGTGTATGTATGTACATGTTGGTTCCACATCTCCTAACCAACTGGTACGAATTATTAAATGTCACGCAATTTTATATAAAATTTAAAAGAATTGAAAATATTTAGTTAACTAGACATTGATAAAAATTGTCTTTCTTTCACTTTGAAATACTATATCATTTTTTAAAATTTCTCTTATTTTAATACGTATTTTCACAATCGTTTATTGATTTTAGCAGTGATTAACCAAAATAAAAAAGAACACTAAGTTAATCGCACAAGAGAAGACATTTTTTATTTATTTTTTTATTCTTCAGTATTTACTAGCAAACTTTGTATTTACAATACTAATATAATATTAATTAATATATGTTAGAGAAAATTAACTATTTCCGGTTTTCAAAAAAATTTTTTGGTTGAATTAATAATCTAAATTAAAAACGTTTTAACTACAAAAGTATTTCGTATATTATGATATTTTATGCAAAACTAGTTTTCACATTAAAAATATTATACATAAAAAGATTCTGAGCAACGCCGAGCAAATCAATTAGTATGTAATAATAAATAACATAAAATATTTACTACACTATTTAGTATGTTTTCTACTATGATATGATAAAAGATTTTATGATCGTAAATAAAGTTTTTGGTTATAAATATTTCCTTTTGGTTGCATTCATTTCTAATTTGATATGATGGTACTTATATTTGTCACTCTTTAAACGAAAAAGCCAAGATTTTAGAAGATTTAGAAGCTTTGTTGAACATTCAGCTTTTGTCCATTAAATCTTTAATATGATAGGAAAATTATACAAACAATTCACACTGATATTGCAAATTCAAGAAAAAGTCCATCAAAAGCTTATTATAAGGCTCCTCTCGTATAGAAATGAAAGTCAATAGCCATCTTTATGGATTCGCCAACACTACTTGAACTCGTAAATAAGTTTTGACAGATTAAGACGCTTCATTAATTTTGGGGTGCCACTGACATTAGATTTTTTCCTATCATCGAGATGATGCTGTAAAAGCTAATGGAGCTTTCGAAAAATAGCGTAAAAGAGGAGAGACCTCGAACTTAACCCATTTTATTTTTCACATTAAGAAAATTCTGTTATATTTGTGTTCTACACATTAATTCTTTATTGGAAATGTATGTGCTTGGTGTATATTTAAAAATATAAATATTTGCCTTACTAAAATTAAATTCAGAAAATTTAACAATGCAGTAATATAACGATTTAATAATTACGCATTTTAGTCACTAATAACTTGATATTTTCAAATAAGTTTTAATTCACATTTCTCTAAAAACTTAAGTTCTGTAGTCATTTTTGAATGGTTATTCTTATTTCATTTATTTATAGTTGTATCTATGTAATTTGATTTCTCGTGTTAAAATTATCAGAAAATTTTAGAATAGAGACTTAAAAAATAAAAAAGGGTTAATAGAATAATTAAGCAATTTCAGTTTTGGATTTTCAACTTTTTTCCAAGAAATGAATATTTGTTAAAGATTTTAATAAATTAAATCAGAATTCCAAAGCAAATTTCTTTAGGAAGAAGATTGTTATTTCCGATGGTGTATCGATTTTGTTTCGCATAACTGATAAAAATGATACAACGGGCAAAAAATAATCCGGATCATAAAATATGGAATAGAAATTTCTTTACATGATTTATTTAAATACCGCCGGCATGCATATGCACATTCTTTTTATGACTAAAGATTTACTCAACAATAGAAAGTTAACTGGGTATTTATTTTAAATTTATACGCCTAACAGCTTATGTATTAATGAATGATTAAAGTAATTATTTCTTATTAATTGAAGGAGTCAATTCCTGTCTTACGTAAATATTTTTAAGTTCAGTAATTAAGCCTTTTTTAAATTTAAGTATTTTTAATATTTTAAATTTATCCATAGAATTATATTTAAAACGATGAAGTTTGATCCAGAATTGTTTACTGGTTAGTGTAGGAAACATTTGCAGACGCCATCATGTTTTATGTCGAAGTTTCCGGCTGTAATGATGACGGTGTTTTTAGTTGAACGTGCCTAATTGATGAAGCTGTTTTATGAAAACAAGGGGAGAGTTTTTGCTGCAATTCGTGAATTTCCTTGTATAAAGAACCTAACGGCACGGACCAATTTCTACTAAAGGTATCCGGGCCATGATGAAGAGATTTGAAGCAATGGGGAATTAGGATTTCAACCTCAAAGAGGTCGTAAATCTGTCTCACCGACACTTGCTGATGCCGTCAAGATAACTGTTGCCCCACAGACATCAGAGTTTGGGGGCAGTAGTGCACGTGCAGTTTCTTAGAGTACCGTCCGGGAAGTGCTCAGCAACATAATACAATACTTCAAATACAAGATCCACCATACCCAAGAGCTGCTTGATAGGGACAGACCACAATGTCTCTCATTCGCAGTCAGTTTTCTCAACAGAATGATTGTTGATCCGTCATGGCCTTGGAATACTCTGTAGAGCGACGGGCTCATTTCTACTTCAATGGGATAGTCATCACACAGAATTGCAGCATTTGGGCTAAGGATGCACACTGAAATTCCCTTCCATTCGCCAAAAGTGACTGTCTGGTGTGGATTCACGACGACATTAATCCTGGGGTCATTCTTTTTTGAGGGAATAACTGCACGTGGTCCTGTCATATGTTCCATTACAGACCGTCGGTACCATGACAAGCTTCAGACATTTGTTGTGCCACAACTACAGCAAAGGTAGGTCCTTTCACCGAGAATTTTCATGCAGGATGGTTCTGGGCATCCTGGGTTCGAGTCCCGGTTCGGGCATGGTTGTTCTTCCGTTGTTCTATCTGTGAGATGTGTGAATGTGCTCTCCTGTAAAAAGGGGTTGTGCAAGCGAATGAGTGATGCGTGAGTAGCTTAATCGTACTCTTGGCCCTATTTGGCGCTACTAAACAAACAAGATGCTCCCCTCCCACCGGCTTAAATCGCTGTTTTCGTAATAACGGGCTTGTCCATGGCAAGGACATAAGAAACAACAACATGCAGGATGGTGCGCCCCCACATATCCATGAATCCGTGAAGGCGCTATTGCTCAAATAATTCACAGACGAACGTGTTATTAGTAGCTTCTTTAGTAATCCAAGGTGACCACGTTCGCCGGATCTAAATCAGTGTGATTTCTGGTTATGGGGCCATTTAAAATGTCTGATGTAACGTGGAGGCGTTGCGACGTTGAATGACTCAAAGAACTCCGTAACGCTTCATGTGCGAAGCATCACAACTGATCAGTTACGATCCGCTGTTGAACGCACTGTCCGTCGAAATTTTGTCGTTGAATGAGGATGTCACACGGAGCCCCACTCCCTACATCGTCCTGGACAACTACTCCTCTTGTGCCATTTCGTCCTAATCTGTTCTGGTTTCTGCAAACTGAACCGATTTTTTTTTCTTCTCAAAAAACGTACTGCTATTTTTTTCTTACCTTTACTTAATGTAGGCCGATGAGAAACTAGTCTATAAGTCTAGTCCATTTTGGTCGTTTATTGTGTTAAATTTAATGTTTTTCAGGAAAAGGCGAACTCGCTAAGATTTCCCCCCTAAATTCCGTGAGCGCATTTCGTGTATAGTCTATATACCAAATTTCGTTGCAATCCGTTCACCCGTTTGCGTTGTAGGAGGCTGTTTCTAGAGGAAGTTTAACTATAAACACCCTGTATATTACTGCATCTGATTGACGAGGGAAAAACAGTTTTGAAAGATTTAGACTTTAAAAGTAAATGAAATGACCTTAGAGAATCAAAAGACTTCTTTACAATAAATGAAATATAATTTCAGAAAGTTTTTTTTATTTTTGAACTTTAAGGAAATTTTCGAAGAAGTTCATTACATAAGCAGTGTCTTTTCTATAAAAAACATATATTTCCATTTCATAGGATAAATAAAAAATGAATATCTACATTAATAATTATTTTTTCATGTTTTGAATCATAAAATGAACTTTAGAAACAGTTGTTTTTTAATCGACTGTTCTCTAATTTAAATAATTCATTTTTAGAGATTTGACAATCAAAAGAACACAAGGGTACCTTCTTAATTCAAACATTTGCAATAATTCCCATTAATCAAGCACTATGAAGATATGGAAGCTCTGCCTATGATAATTACTCACAAGTAAAGCGTGGATAAAACAAAATCAATTCAATTTGTTGTTAGTCTTCGTATGTAATGCTGTTCCTTATCACAATTTTGTAATGTAGTTTGTTGTTTGCCATGTTTGGAACAGAAAACAAATACTGACTGTAACTGAAGCATATATATTTCTACCAACAAAAGAGTGCCAGAATCGTTAAGATTTCAAATAATAAGTTTGAATTACTTGGGCTCTTTTACATTCATTAGAAAATTAAAACGTATGGAAACCATAAATCTTTGAAATTAAATAATTAAAAATACATATAAATTTAACAAGTAATTTGCTGTTAATTAAAACAGGCAACAATATATTTTGTAAGCAATCTTTATATTGTAGGTTACAATGTTATATCTTTGGATTTTAATATTATTTTTTAATTGGCTTTATATTATTATTGGTTAACAAATATGTAGCGAATAACGATTGTTTTGAATTTGCTAATTTTAAATTATCCTGATTTCCGATTTTAGCATTTTTAAGAATTCTTAAACGGTGATCAGTGATACAATATAATATTACACCTTTGACCTAACCATTCTATAAAAACAAATATGAAAGAGAAAATGACTTTTTTCCTCATAAAATGATAAAGTATATAACTTTAAATTAAAGTTAAATGGATATCAATCAATTCGTTTTTATGTGTAATAACTTTAAATTAAAGTTATTACACATAAAAGCGAATTATTTACAAGAGTTCCAAGATATTAAAACATGTGTGCCATTTAAAAGGGGGTTCGTTATCTTACCATTCAATAAATGAGAAAAATCTTTATTGAACTTTATGGTTTGTAAAAAAAAAGTATCAATGAAACGCATTCTTTTAGCCTTTTTTTATTAAAAAAGAATCGCTTTTTGAATCCTTTTTATTTTTAGCTTTGACAAGGTTAGCTTGCAGGACAGTTTTAATGGCTTTCAAGGCTAATTTCATGTTTTTCCAGATTTGATCGGATACGATTGATAAAGGGCTTAAAATAGTTGAAGAGAAATAGGTTGGTAAAGTAACCTAAAGTTGGTAAAGTAACACTCAGAATGAAGTGATTGCGCAACATGCTAAATCAATTCAGAGATTGGGGAATGCTTAAAACTTGGTATATACACTTAGTATAGCGTTGGTGTATACAAATTACTATCTTCATCTCAATTTTATGAAATTATACTGGATGAAGTCTTGCTAATTTTCTCCAAATAAAAAAAAATATAGAGCTCCTCTCATCTGATCAAAAGAATGACATGCTACAGTTTCACATTTAAATTTCTAAAATTCAGTTTTGTATAGGAATGGAAAATTCGGATTAAAATAAGATTATTAATCTGTCTAAGGTATGCATTTAGCAATATGAATTTTTTTAATTGCATCAAAATGAGTCAAAAGGTAATGTTTATAATACTTACTTTTGAGAAATAAAATCAGATAAATATTCACCAAACTAAAACATTTCTTTAAAAATAAAAATAAATTAAGCAACTAGCGGTTAATCGTTATATTCAACAGAAAAATCTTTCAAAAATTTCCGCTAGTTGACAGCACTGATAGAACTGGTCAAAGTAACATCTTCCAAAGGAATAACAATCTCCCATTTTTTTCAATTTCATTTTCTTTCATCTTTATAACATTAGATTTTTTTACGTATTTATAAAGGAGTTCCTTTTAATTTCCTGTATAAAATTATAGTATCCTTTAGATTTTAAAAAGTTTTAATTTTAAAGAAAGAAACTACATCATACCTTATTTATTTCGTATAAATTAAAACATTAATAATATGTTTAAGAGTTGGAAACACGCATTATTTTACAAGGTAGTTTTGATAAATTGTTTTAAATATAAATTGCTTTCTTTTAATGTGTTTGAGATAAAAGAGCAAATTTGCTGAAAATATTTTTTATTGGATTTGTTTTTAATCCATAATAAAGGAAACTTTTCTGATATTAAGAGGCAAACACTATAAAACACTTAAAATGCTTCCAGTTCATTCCCTCTGCAATAAATTCACGTAAGGCAGCGAAAGAACTTACCCAAACACCTGCTCTTATCCTAAGAATACATCCATGCAGCGAGTGAATCAACCTTTATTTGGGTTCCGGACGAGCATTTGCCGCTCGCATTTTTCTTTCAACAAGCACCTGCAGATAAAAAGTCTGATGGATCTCTATCGTTTGTTATCGTCATAAAACAAGGATAGATCGCACGGCGCAGGCGCCAAGCTCGATACCTAGCAAAATCAGACGTTTGCAAACATTGAAATTCGACACTTGATTGATAAAAAAAAAACGTCATTTTGAGCAATATTTTGGAGATAAGATTAAAAAAAATACATGGCTTTAATTGAAAGTTTCAAAAGTGAAAGTATTTGAGATTAAAACTATTGACAGGATGTAATGATATATCTTTTAATATTTAAAAATGTTGCATTGAAAAGAGTGATTTTCTAAAAAAATAAAATAAAAATAGTAAATCGAATCACGTATAGTCATCGAGTCGCATACAACGAATTCTTGTAATTATTTCAAACTCATTTGGTTTGCTAGATTAACATTCTATTATTCGATAGTTTATCTTTTTTCTTTTCCTTTCTTTCTTTTTTTTTAGATGGAGGAGGGGTATATAAATACCTAGTTATTTCGAGTGCAGTTAGATGACGATGGCTTCTGATATAGAATTCTTCTTTGAATTTCCACATCTGACCCCAAAGTATATATAAAAGAAAAATTAGGTATCGAATTCTGGACCCGTGACCCAGGCCAGGAAATATTTTAGACCTTTGTCTGCTTATAAAAGATCGTGAATATTTATGGCCCACATATATGTAAATGAATTATTGAATTGAACTAAAATGAAATTATACATGAAATGAAATAAAAAACGATTACGATATAAAAAATCTACTCCAATTGGGAATTTTAAAAATAAATTATAGATTTCCATGTAACAATTATTCTGCATGTTTTATTTCCGAATAATTCAAATTTAAATTAGTTGATAACTGCCATCAATTTAAAAGGAATTCCTTGAAGACAATTTATATCAATTTTTATATAAATTCATATCTGTAATTGTTTTTAATGCGTTTATTGTTTTAAATAAGTTTTAAGATCTGAAAATCAAACCTCAGGGCTAAGAAATCAAAAAGTTTCCCCTGGTATTAATGTTTTGCACTGTATCTATTTTTTTAGAATAAAGTTTGAATAAAAACTGCTTAGAACAAACTCAAATCAAATTGTAAGTAACAAGTCTTCCTTCAGATTATATCTTCAGGTTAATGCCATTTAAAAATAGTATTCATCTTCCATATGTTAATAAAATCAAATCTATTGTTAAAATTAGGCTTTTTAAATATCATTAACTATTTATTGAGAAATATAACCAATTTTAGATATCTGCAACATAAATAAGATAGATATTTGAAAATCATAATCTGAATAAAATATTTTTAAAAAAAGAGTTTGTTCGATTACAGTTATAAATAATGCAAAATTTTAGATATATCCTCCTTATTTTATGCAATATCATTGTTTGTAATGTTAACAAAAGATATTTCTCTAACATTTCTGTTAAAAGCTAACATATGTGCTCGCTTTTTATCTGAGTATTTAAGGTACAAGTTCCTATCTATATTTTTTAGTTTACTTAATTCACTGATAAATTTTTTATACTCTTTTGCGTTCCGACTCCATGCTGTATTATAAAAATGATTCTCATTTTAAGTTTGGATAAGAAATTTGAGGTATATAAAACCAAGCTTGCGTTTTTCATTACATGGTATACACTTCACACAATTCCTGAAAGATTAAAAAAAATAATGCGTGTTTTCTAGAAGCTAGAACGATTAACCGCAACAATTATGCCTTGTTTGCGGATTGTGTGAAATTATTTTTACATCCGCTCCAATGTTATGTTCATTCAGCTTCACTACCACACATAATGCTTTAAATGGTTGCAAAACAACCCAGATAGGGTTAGAACAGAGAAAAAAATTCAATACAGAAACTGAATGTTATTAACTTTAATTAAATAAAAATGTTGTATAAAAACAGCCAGTTCTGTTTTGAAACAGATCGGACTCTTCATTTTAAACTATGGTGTGACGAAGGTAACGGCAATTGAATGTAAAGAACACAAGCTTACTAATTCTTCTTCAGTGACGAACAATGTTTCGCGCCAATGAACTGAACGCTCTGTCACGTCATCGGGGAATCGGGCTTCGATTAATACACAAACCTAAGATCTCGTAATCGAACAAGCCATTTAGTTGCCAATTCATTTATCTCAGTTTTTTGAGTCAGCAACTGTGATTTTTAAGAGTGGGAAATTTTCTTTAGGAATGCAATGTGAAAATCAAAGCTTTAACTTCGGAATCTTAAAATTTAGCCCGTGTTCAAACAAGAATATTTAAAAGTTTTTTTTTTTCAAATTTGAAAGAGTACTATGGGATACTGTAAAATTATTAGGAATCTATGTGCATGACTTGAGTCAAGGTGCAAGATGAAATAAAAAGGTTCTCTATTTGAATCCACTAAAAAGACCTTACTTCAGTTTTAGATTCGATACCCCCTGCATAGGAGACTTCATTCCTGGAACAGGGATAACGGAGAATTTAGAAGAAATATCAATTGAAATGGAAATTTCAATCGATTTTTGCTGAAGTAATTTTGTTTCATTTAAAAAATTGATTTTTTTAATGACAAATTTTCATTTTGGTTCCTCATATCCGTCCTAGAATTTAATCCAATTTATACTGATATTGTTATCTAGAAAAAAAATTTAGACAAGAAACTGTTTTCTTGATTCTGAGAACTTTGATTTAGAGGATTATAGTTATTGCGATCTTTTTTCGTAGATAATAAAAAGGGATAAACACGAATGTATTTCTTTTCATTTCTGTATACACGATGGTGGAAATGGATGCAATTTTTGTGGGTAGATAGGATTTTTAGAAATTTTATGAATTCCGTGCAAAAAAGTCATTTTCTTGTAAATGCTGATTAAACCTACCAACTCTGTCTTGATCTGAAAACTAGTATTTTAACGTCTATTTGTTCTTTCATTTCATTTACTCCAAGGACTGCGATAGATAAATGGTTGTGTTTATTAATCCGGGGGTAATAGACCGAGGCTGCAAGACTCAATTCCATCGAAAAGTCGTTAAGTACAGGGATACAAGCCTACTCTAGTTGGTATGGTGTAGAAGTTTGAAAAATGGAATATAAATGCAAGTATCGTTGATGTACCGTCATCATGGTGAGATCGGTTCCAAGATAGCCTTTGTGAATAATCAAAACGGTTAATCTACTTAAAACAACTATTCTCTTTCCTTTAAGCTGAGTGAAGAAGATGTTTAATAGAATTTTTCCTTCAAAAATGATAAATTCAGATGATACTGGTGGAATCCACTGAAAGCTTTAGCCACTCTGTATATAATTTTATTTAGTTATCTTATCGTAAAGGCCCGCGAGTGACGGCCAAATCAGAGTTAAAACTTGATTAACACATTTATTATTATGACGCATGTTTGTGATGTTCATTTGTTATCTAATTAGATGAGCCCTTTTCTAGCATCTCTTAAGTATAATAAAGGAAGGATTATCTAATTAGACAGCATGCATGGATCAACTGCAAGTCAAATAATACCTTCGGCAAAGAATGTGTTAAGTGAATAAACTTATCAACAAAAACAGAGTTGATTTAATCTTCAAATCAGCTGAAAAAGCGGAAAGAAGTTTTATTCTTATTCTTAAATTTGTTTTTCAAAAGAATACATTGAGATTTAATCTAGCCTTAAAAGGACGGCGAACTCTATTAGGCAAATTTGCGAATTATTTACTAGGAGTGATGGAATTTCTTATGAGAATATATATATATATATATATATATATATAATATGTAATATATCTATAAAAAGCTCTTTGAAATAAAATATATTAATTTTTAAAAATCCAAAAATGTACATATTTTTTAAATTTCAAAATATTTCAGAGTATTTAATGTTTAATATTTCCTTATCTTTATCTTATTATTCAATATGAATTTATTTAGAACAAAACTAGATATTATTTTGTAATTGAATTGAAAAGTTAATTTTTTAGAAATAATTTTATGCACATGCACTAAACTTTCCTAAGAATGCTATGTTTTCCTGAACTAAAATTAGCTTTTAGCTATTTCAAGGAACTCAAAAAATAAAATGCGTACACTTTTCTTTTAATGCTTATCCAAAATCTTCTTTATCAATTTTATTTAATTTCTTCAAAATTTAATACATCTGGAATTTTTCAAACATATTTAAATGTAATTATAACATCGTTTTGAAAAAAGTTATGAAAATGTACTTATTTTTTCTCCATGATCTTCAAATATTTGTTTTAATGAACTATGCCTTTTATGATGCTACTTTAGTTGGACGTAAACATATTTTGGTGATAAAACAATAAATCTTTAACTCATTTTTATTTATTTCAATGTCCTCCGACGCCTTAATTCAAAGATTAAAATGCTTTATCCATCTAATGAGTGATTATTGAGGCTGTAGTGATATTTAAAAATGTTTTTGTAGGGTAGTTGTTCACAAGAAGAAATTTCTGTTTATATTAAAATAATATTAACCACGATAAATAATACTGAAGTTTTAATCTCAAAATAAAGTACTTTTTATATGCTTCATTTCATGACACATCTTATTTCCTTTAGCTCAATAAGTGAAATCTATCTTTTCTAATTTATGTTCAGATGATTGTATTTCCGCTAATACAATTGAAAATTGTGTATACAGAACGTTTAAAATTTGTAATAATTACGTTAGGAGCTCATATAACATAACTAGACAGGCACAAATATTCCTAAAAAGTATGCTCAGAATCCATTCTGTGAATCGTTAGAGGGCGCTTTCCAGCAATCTATCCCACGTGAATTTGTGGAAACGATAACTAGAGTAATTTTAACTCGATTTGAACTGGAGAGCAATTTACTGTAGAGAGAAAATATCAACCGTGTTTGTAAATGAGCCATTCAACGCATGAGGAAAATTACGGAGAAGGGAAATTCTCATTTCTCCATACCTTAACTTTTACCTTCCCTTATTTTTACAGAGAGAAATGCAAAATGGAAGAATTTTCGTCTTAACGAGCGACCTTCTTATTTCAATACTAACATTTTATACTTTAAATATTTAAAAATAAAAATTGTAAAAACATTAGTTACTCACTCTATAAAGAAAATGTTAAAAGGTTTGGAAAATAGAATAGGCAATACTTTATAAAATAACGTGTGAATGTTTGAGTATTAAACGCTAGTAAAGTAGTAGCTGTTTTGTGAAAAGAGAAGTGCATATGTTGTAGTTCGTAAAATGATATGTGAAAACAACATTAACAAAAATAATTGCTCAGCGTTGTTTTTCTTTAAAGAGTACTTCAAAACACTTCTTATTATATCGAGGCTTATACATTTAGTACACAAATCTAAATTTATTAATTAGTTTAAATATTTAAGTTGTTAATTATAGCATATTATTTAAAACTGCGTCTATTAAAATGAATAAAATAAGTTGTATTAAGTTCAAAAATATTGTTAGAGCAGTTTTCTCTAACAATATTTTTACATCAGACATTAATAAAATTTTAGCCAGAAGATTTTACTCTCAGTAAAAATAATTCCGTCATATGGAATCCTCTGAATAGAAATGGAAAAATGTAATACTTTTCCCTTAATATACAACAATATATTTAAGGAGGATTTAAAATTCCTTATTCGAAATAGAAGTATTGAATTTCCCTGAAGACATTTTCCTTATTCCTTTCTGTAAAACAATTATCTTGCTCGAGATTTTGTATCTTTTCTTAATTGCCTTGCTTTTCAGGCTTTCTTGTCTAAACAATAAGCATTGGACAAACGGCGAGATGCCGAAGAGAATTCAAGAAAAAAAATTCACATTAAAACTCATCGAATAAAAAAGACAATATTTCCAGTCATAGTAAAAGTTTTATATTCAATGCTGCAATAAAAGCATTCGAAATGTTCGAAGGAAAGTTTTATGATAGGCTTAAATTATAACAAAGAATATTAATGTTGAAAGGTAATGTATTCATGGTCTGTTCAAGTTATTATTAAATACACGGCACTGGTGAAATCTTAAACGATTTACCTACGGCAGGTGTTTTATTGAAAAAAGAGGAAGAAATCTGCTTTATGCATCACGAACACTCTGAGTCTCAATTGCTGAGCGCAGAGTTTGATACTCAGTAGTTTATAATGCTGTGGATAAATTATGCATAATATATAATGATAAATGTACAATCGTATCAACGTTGAAATTTGGTTTTAGGAAAATGACATGTTGCAATGCTTTTTATGATACAATTTTTCAAATGTTTCTGCATATCTTCTGCGATTAAGGCGTCTAGACACAAAACCAGACCTCTTTTTGAAAGCGTATATAATACTCTCAGTAGTAAACACTAAAATGATTTTCTTTTTCGATTTGCATAAATTTCATTCCCTTGATGCATTTTTGTTGTTTAGCTATATTTAACTATTTTGTCTCTGCATTTAACTTTGATTTTTCTCGTCAATTGATTTACATACTTTCATTTCTTGCGCTGTAATGGCATGCTTCGCACGTGCAACAAATCATTGAATTTTTAGTATTTAAATCTGAAATTAAGTCAAAGTATTATGCCATTTAAAGCGCAAAAAATTGCTTGGTAAAGTCTCAATATCTCAAGTGTAGATTTTTAATGTATTGTGTTGAATCCTGACTAGGAACCTAATTAACATGCTACTAGCACTGTTGCCAAAGAAAGTCATTGCGAGAAACTGTTATATTTTTAATCGCCAGATACCAGAATTGACCAAACATTTCTTTGTGATTTTCACATGAAGAGGGGGAAAATAAAATCTGCTCGATTCAGAAATTCAAGTGAAAGTGTTTTTATGTTTGAATTTAAATAGTTGAAAAATTTTAATGACAAATTGAAGTATCGCATATGTAATAAATTCTTTAAAAGGCTTTGTCTGTGTTAGACTATGAAGAAAATGAATGTAGTTTTGAGAGGATTGAAATAAGCGTAGAATATGTTATAAGGGAATGCATTCATAGATAGATAATCCAGTTCAAGTGGGAAATCAGTTGAGTGTGTGAATGCCAATCTGTGTGTGTGTGTGTGTGGAGGAGTGAATTCATAATAATTTTGAGTTTGAGATTCGTAAGTCACTGTTTCGGACTTTGAATCCGCTGCGATGTGGAAATTTAAAGAGTAGCACACGTTTGTGTCATCTTGCCTTCCGATTGAGGTTCAAAACTTTCTCAAAATAGTCTTTATGTTGTTTAGAATACGGGATGCTAAACGGTCTAAGTTACACTAAACCTGAGAAATGACGAAATTTAATTACTCTTATGTAACAACTAAAAGAAATCCCTAACCTTAATCGAGATAAATCTACTGTCGGATTCTTCTGAGAATTTTTATTGGAATTTTCTTTACCATGTTTGAAAAATCCATTAAAAAATAAATAAAGCAGAGAAAGTATAAGTGACAGGATAATTAAATAAATATATGCATTGTTTTGTCTTTGAATAGTTTTTTTCCCGATTCGGAATAATTGAAATATTTCGCCATCTTATTAAAATGAAAGTCGCGTATTATCCAGTTTCTTACAACTCGATTTCTTATAAAGCGTCAGCGAAAACATAGGCAAAAGCGATGGTTTAATTTTTATAATTAGACTCTTAAAAATAGTTTTCAACGACTTGAACAGTTACTGGGAATCACGATTGCTTGATGATATATAAAATTATTTACTTTTTAATTGAATTACAGTGACATAAAATGCGCTTTTCTATGTCTTTTGAAGAAACTATATGTACGTATTTTTTATTTTTAAAATAAAAATCGCTAAGAGAGCAAAGCAGATAAAAGCTACGTTTTAAATTATCAATTTCAGCATGTTTCGTGAGATAATGCAAGAAAAACATGATTATTTCCTATAAAGTGAATTACAATTTCTTTGCATGATAACCAGTCGTCGATTTTGCCTTTTCTTTCCGACTATTATGATATGAATTAATAATACAAAAATATTTTCGAACATAACGCGTTTGACTGAATTAAGTGAATTACGTATTTAATTGGGTGCATTCCTTCTGTTTTTAAAAATCAATAAATAAAGACTCTCCTGTGAGTTTTTTTTAAATTTTATTTTTGTAGAATCTTAAAATCACACTGAGATATTAACCTTTCTTTCAAAAATTGTCCGGCGAATTTGCGGAGAAAGAAATCCAAAACACTGGATAATAGAAAACGATGTTTTATTCTGCTAGAAAACACGAAGTACAGGTAATAAAAAGACAGAGAGGCATTACACACAGATTAGTGCTCATAAATTCATAACACTAATCGGAAAACAGCAACAGCGCCCAAAGTGCATTGCTAGAGAAGTTGCTTCGCGATCGGCATTTCAAAATGAGAGTCAACACTCGTGTGGGAGTCTCCATTTAGACAATCCTCCGATAAATCTGACATCACATGGAATTTTGTGGATGAATGTTCAGATATGACTCCCAATAGAAACAAAGTTTTTTTTTTAATTCTTGAATTTTCGAGAAGCTCCATTTTTGTCTGCAATGGTCAAATGATCAATCTGCCATCCGTTAAGAATATTTTTATATCTCTCATCCTTATAATAAGAGTAACTATGCAGAGAAATAGTTTTACAAATTTGTAACAATATATTAGGAAACAAATATGATATACTGAGTGATTGTGAATGCTATCCTTTAAATTCTTTTTATCAGCTGTTAAATATAAGTTAATTAATGTTGTTATGTGTAAAATGCCAGTTAATTTATTCTTTATCTGCCTTTACTGCCAAGAAATATGTCAAATCCTACATTATTTATGGCTTAGTATGCTTTGTAAATCTTATTTGTTTTTCCCGTAAAATTCGATGACATTGAATCTTTCGAAAACATACAGCAAGAAACCGATAAAAAGGATCGTTTACATCTTTCAGGAACATGTCATTGCAGTATTAGAGTGTGGAAATAATACTGTTGAGAAGAAGGTAATTTGAAGATTTGTATTAGGACTTTATGACTGTCCCATCATTTTTTCTTATTTCTTATTTAGTGACTGCGTCAACTTCGTGTATAAAATGAAACAGAAACCAGAGAGGTGCATTTTTGTTCATTGCTGATGCAAATAAAGTACAGTCATTGTCATTAAAATAGGACATTGTAAAATAAAATGCTAAAACCAACCATTCAAATCTTCAGATTATCATAGCCATTTTCTTTTCAGACTTCACTGATAAAAAACTACCTAATAATATAATTTCTGCATTTCTTTTAGTACTAAGCGCATCCATCCGTCTTTTTAATTAGCTACCATGGCAAAAATAATCAATTCATGTTCCTGAGATACATGCTAAGCGGACAACGTTAATTTAATTTTAGAATCCATTACTATGGCTCGAGATAATATGAAAAATATAATGGCATGTGTAGTAATGTTCATTATGAAGCGTTATGTGGAACATTCACTCTATTTTAAACTAACTTTATAAAGAATGCTGCTTTATGCGTTTCATGGTACGCGAGATTTCTGAAATGAGATACTATATTCCTCTATATAACATATTCTGTATGAAAGGCGTGGAGACCATACCATTTATTTCAATAATATCTGCAATTCCTGAACAATTTATATGTGAATAATAAATTTTACGCATTTTCGCTTACGCTTGAAGCATAAGTAACCACAGTACAAAGTCATAAAGGCATTAAAAAAATTCATGTACTGAACGAGGATAATAAACTACCCTTTGCATTCACAACCATACCGATAACAATGAGCAAAACAATGAAGAATTCGACTGCACGTAAAAATAACCATTAAAAACGTTGCACTACTTCCATTAATGCCTAATCGCAAGATTCATTACAAAGAAAGCCAGTTTCAGTCGCGCCGACCATTGATCTTGATTAAAGCAAATATTCCCTGTGTCTTTTCGGAAATCCCAGCCACGCTTTATTCCGCAATTATGAGTGGTTAATTATTCGCAAGACTTCAGTACACGTGGCGGTTTCCGGTTGCTATAGCAACTCTTCATTTCTAGGAGCAGACATCCCCTGCCTTGCTGGGAAGTGTGCTATTAGCAATGCTTCTAAGAAAGAAGAATGCAAGATCTCCGTTTCAAAAGAAAATAGGGTCGTAGAAAGTAGAAGCGAGGTTATTCACAGTGTTTAATAGAACAAGTGGGAAGTCAGAACTAATATTTTTAAATAGCCGCCATCATAACAATTTGCAATAAAATTGTTCAATATCTTTTTTCAGTTGAATTTTTTTAAATACCTAGGAAAACATTTTTAATACTCTATCTGTGAAAATATATCAAATAAAAAATAAACATTAACTGCAACGACATTTAATAAATGCCCTTTATGAAAAGTACCTTGCACTTAAAAGCATACAATTTCAAATAAAATTAGTAATATTAATGTGATACATAACTTATGTACAAATATATATTTTCAAATCTTACAAATGCAAAAATGATATAAAATTTAATTTTATTGCATCATTCTGCATAGTTTTTTTTGGTTACGCTTTGGCAATATTTACTTTTGTAGTAGTTTATGATGACAAATGGCAGCCTGAAAATGAGTGCTAAAGAATGGAATTATAAAACAGTGTACATCTGATATTTGTTAAGTTTCAAATGGTATTTTGAGTATGTGGCTACAATTTTGTGAGTTGCTACATTTATATATTTATGTATATTTGCTTTTAATGAATGAAAGAGCAAGATTTAACAAAGATATTTTTTTCTCAGTTTCCCAAATCCTGAATTTCATGATTTACTAATGTAAAAACATGGAATTCCTTCCCTTTCCAAACAATCCCATCTGAAAACTGCAAGCCTTAGACTGAGAATCCAATTTTGAATTTAAAGCTTTGTCAACGCAGGAGCTCAAATTTAATTTATCTTGTTGAACTGATACATTTCTTTTGTTTGCTTAATAAATGTAAAATTGATATTATTCCGTTTTTTCAAAGTCGAAACATTTAGGCAATTCAAATCATTAAGCAGCGAAGAGATTCACGAAAAACAGCTTTTCTGGGAAAGAAATCATAGACAGCGCTTGCAAATTACATCGTCTAAGGAATCGGTGGAGCTGTGTGTATTCTCTTTCATTTGTATATTACGTGCTCTTTCTTGTACATTGTTCACTTCTGCAAACAGCTGTTGTAATAAATATGTGTCTTTGAGAATTCTGCAGTTTTGTCTTAACAAGTAACATGATATGCAGGATCAACTTGGATTTTCAGCAAGCAGGCCAGCTGCAGGATCAACTTGGGTCAATTAAACAATCTTCGTTGCAAACATGATTTATTTCAAAATAGAGAAAATGATGGCAGCGAAGAAATGCCAAAGAGTATATAAAAAAGACTATATTGCTTTTCAAATTTTCTATGATTTATTTTACAGAATCAAAACTATGTGCCAATATAAAATTCTATTCAATATTCTTCGTTAAAATTCCTATTTAATTTTCTATCCAAAATTAGGGATTGCATTTTTATCTTTATTTTTTGAATGAGGCATCTTGGTAAAAGAAAAATCCCTTTTACTATTTAAGTATCATCACAAGACCTGGTAAGGATAAACAGCAGTGGCTAAATGTAAAAGTTTATAAAAAAAAGAAATATTTTTAGATATTGAATATTTCAGCTTTGAACCATAAGCAAATTTTTTGAATAAATCCTTAAAATGAGTGCAGTCGAAAGTTTAAAATAGCTGTTTGAAATTGGAATTCCGACAAAAAGTCAGGAATATGATTTCCCTTCTTTTCAAATCAAATAAAGGAAAAAAAAAAAAAAAACTAAAGCCGTTTAATCTATGCAATTTTTTGCTCTCTCATTCGGACTAAATCTTAGTATCTTATTAGAGAGCATTTATACTCATACTGGAAAGACAAAACGAAAATAAAACGATTATTTTCGCGAGAGACAGTAAATGCTAATGGTTTAGCAATACATCATGTGCACAAGCAGAGGAAACAATTCTGCTAATGGCATATCTTTGTTGCTAATAATTAAAAGACTAATTATCTGTATATCTTAAATATGAATCAATAATGTAAACTCGCTTTACCACTCTTACGCGAAAGACTAAATATGGGCACATCTGCCACGTACAATAATAAAAGTAGAATTGGATGCTTTAATTTTCTTCTGCTACATTAGTATTTATGAAAATAATCATAGTCTTTCTTGAAAAAAATTAAGTTTATCATATAATGGTTTTCTTAGATTTAAATCTTGCAGCATACTTTAAAATTGCAACAACAGAAGCTTATATATATATATATACACTGGTGTGCAAAACTTAAGAAACAGGTATATTTTTTGCCATAACTTCACAAGAAATCATCTGAGAGACATGAAATTCAGAAATGAGATACAGCATTTTTGTTCTGAAGGAATGACGAAAGCATAGTTGCGCAGAAATGAATACAATGCATACAGTATGGAATCAAACAAAAAAAGGTTTTATTGAACTCATAGTATCGTTACACATGATTGTCTGTCCAAGAGGATGAACAGTAAGCAGATGTTCCTTAGTATGGGATATGCCCTCCCCTTACTACAATGGTTGCTTCGCACCGTCTCCCCATACTCAGCACCAGATTGTCCAACAGTTCTTGAGGTAAGAGTGCCCATTCCTCAATCAGCATCTGTTTAAATTGTCGGGTGTTTCCAGGAGGATGTAATAGTGCCGCAAGGCGTCTCCCCAAATCATCCCACACATGTTCTATCGGATTTAAATCAGGAGAGCACGCCGGCCAATCCATTCGAGTGATATCTTCACTTTCCAGGAGCTCCTCAACAGCATGAGTCCTGTGTGGCTATGCATTGTCATCTATAAAAACGAAGTCTGATCCAATGGCACCTCGGAACAGACGCACATGGGGCAGGATCACCTCCTAACAATAGCCATCTCCAGTTACAGAACCTCTGTCGAAAACGTAGAGCTCAGTCCGCCCGTTCATCATAATGCCCCCCCAGACGACAACTCCAGGACCTCCGAAACGGTCTCTTTCCGTGATGTTACTGGGATGAAACCGTGTTCCGACCTCTCTCCAAATCAACTGGCGTTGGGAATCGCTTGTGGCACTAAAACGACTCTCATCTGTAAAGAGGACACGACTCCATTGATGAGACGCCCAGTTTTTGTGCTCCCTGCACTACTCTAAACGGTGCCGCAGGTGGGAAACTGTCAAAAAGATGCATCGTTTAGGACTTCGGGCGAATAGACCACTTTTGTGAAGGCGTCTGGACACAGTAAAACGCGACACTTGTCGCCCCGTTGCTGCACACAGTTGCTGAGCAATGGCGCTTGCTGACTGGAGTTGTTTTCCTGAGGCGGCCAGCACCAACAATTCTCACAGCTGTACCTGTGGTTTGGAAGGCTTTCCAAGCGCGCGAAACGACACTTTTGTTGATTCCGAACTCTTCAGCTACACTGGTCACACTACGTTCCTTCTCCAGCTTTCCGATTATTCTTCCACGTGTGAAATCGTCCAGGTGATTTTTGCTAGCCATATTTCACGAATTAACTCACGTCCACATGCAGAGAATGTCTTTAATTGCGTCTCCGTCCTTCCTTTTATTGTAGTGTTGAGCTGCGCGCGCCTTCCGCACGTGTTTTGCGTACGCTCAAGTCGTCTGTGACGTTTTGTTCCTGATATTTGCATACGCATGACCTTTCTCTTGAATTACATGTTCATTGTACTGATCGCAAGAACTCCTTTTCTGCAATTTCATGGCTATCGGCTTAAAATTTGCATTGTTGCTTAAGTTTTGCACACCAGTTTATATATATAATGTTCATGCAGCCTCATTTTGCAAAAAAAAAAAATCTTTTAACATAAACACTTTATTATATCAAGAATTATAATTCTCAAAAATCCGACGTTTCGATTAATAAGTTTATTTCATTTTTTTGGTCTTTCAACGGGTATAAATTCTAAAAATTATTTGATTCAACACGTGAATGAGACAGGAAAAATTAAATATTCTTATATTAGAAGAAAAGGAATTTTCATTAGAAATCTCCACAATACGTCATTGGCTTCTGAAAAGTTTCTAAGTGAAGAAACTAGAATATAATCAAAATTGAAAACCAAACACGTGATCCTTTTGTAGACTCTATTTGTTTCCAAAATCAGAATTATTTATTACATTTCTTGTATTAAGAATGAATTACTATGTTTTATGAGCACTTAAAAAAACGATTCTGTGAATAATTAAACTCATACTTCTCTGAGAATTTTATCACCCTGGGAATTACTGAACAATAAATTTCATTAAGATATTTTTTTAAAAAAAATTTAAGATAATGTTTAAACAATCTCCACCTTTAGTGAGACAAGCCCTTTTTTTAATCTTTCGTTTTTCAAGGGATTAAAATATAAGCAACGGTTACCTTGACTTGGGAGAGTCAAATTCTTAACATTTCAGTTCATAGATGATAATAGTTAAACTGCCATATAATAAAAATAAAATAAATAAATAAATGTTCTGAAATTTTTGTTGGAAACTGGATTTTTAATCATTAAAGAATCACTTGAGAACTTTTATTTCTATCTTTTGACTTCAGAATAAACTGGTAAATTTTATCTGAGGTCATATAAATTTTTAATAATCTTTTGATAGAATGGATGGCTTTGTAAAATATTATCTCACGCATCGATGTAGAAATAATTATATTTTTAGTTCTGGCGTCAAATGAATCGAAATAAATTCCAATTTGATATATTTAAATAAATATCATAATTTCGAAATAAATACTTTTATTTCTGACATCGGAATAATCGAAATAAGTTCGATTTAAAGACTATATCAAGATATTACTAAAATAAGAAATTTAAGGGGTCAGAGAAAAAATATTCTAATTATCGACCAGTATGAATAAAAAAAATCATTTTATTAAGCGAAGGACCTTAGTAAATAGAATGTTTTGAATAAAGATTTGAAAAATATTTCTGTAATTTCTTAATAATTTGATGAAGGAACAGTGTCATTTTTGTTTCCTTAAAGAAGCATTTGACACAATGGAGTCTTTTAAGATTGGTGTCCAAGACATCAGGGTCTTCTTAACTTGCTCGCAGCTCGCTTAGATTTGAGTCGTAATTGTTCATTAAAATATCGATCATGGAATCACAAAATGTTACATATGCCACGTAGTTTATATTCTTTTCAATTCACAGTTTCATTGTGTTCATAATTTGCCCTGAATCTGAGAAACTTGCTTAAATATATTACAGTATAGTTTAATTATATTGACGTCACGTTTGAAAGCAACATTAGGATTATTTCGAGGCAGACCTCATAATTTTGAACTGCGGACAGATGAAAATAACGACATCTGGTTCGGCATCCCTCTCTTCAATCAAGAATGAACTGGCCCGAATGAATTTAGCTTACATCATGTCCGCTTATACTTCTACTCTTCGGTAGAATCGGGTCTCGAAAGTGGAACCAGCAGGTTCTGAAACCTAGATCTTACCACCGGAACATTTCGGCCCTAAATGTATCATCATTGAACTCCAGCTTAATAAACGAAAATTCGTTCCGATTTTCCTATTGTGTTAGATAAATTTATAAAAATATTATAGTTTGTAGACTATAGAAACGAATATAAGTTGGTATATACACTCATGTCCAAAATTAAGGTCACAAAAATGTTCTTCAAAGTAATTATAAATGGCTACCAGTAAAATTCAAAAAAATTATATTTTATATATTGTGAAGGACCGGCAACCCGACATTTACCTTTGTTGTGGGGGAAAATGTTGTTTAGCATTAGTTTTTGAGGAACTACTGAAATTAGACCGTTTAGGCATCTGGAATTTTTGTCTGCAATTTTGTGAATATTGAATTAAAACAAAATTTTAACATGTTTCCAGTGAGAATGAGTTCTTATAATCGTTTATAAGATTTATTGAGAGGGAGAGCCGTTGGCCGGCTTGAAGCTCAGCAGTCTCAAACGGAGGTGGCTCGATGATTACAAGTGGCACCGAAAGTGGTATCCAGGTTGTGGAATCAATTCCAAACAAGTGGTATTGTAACCAGGAATGCTGGCCAAGGCCGTCACAGAACAAAGACGCATGTAAAGGATCGCTATTTGGCATTAAGCGCACGGCGGCATAGACTGGCAACGGCTCCTCAACTTGCTCTTGACCTTGCTGCTGCGTCTGGAATAAGAATTTCCTGACATACAGTATACAGACGTCTAGCAGAGAGGGTCCTTTATGCCCGGTGATCAGTTGAGTGCGTCCCTTTGACTGCATCCAACAGAAAAGCTCGGTTCTTGTAGTACCTAACACAGCAAGAATGGGGGCGTGTTCTTTTCAGTGACGAGTCTAGATTTGCCACACAGAGTGACACTCGTCGGATCTTCATCTGGAGAGAGCGAAGAGCTCGCTATTATCCCTCCTACGTAAAAGAAATCGACAGATTTGATGGCAGAGGAATCCTTGTCAGGGGTGGCATAATGTTGGGCAGTCGTACACCACTGCACATCTTCGATGCGGGTACTGTCAATGTACATCGCTATAGGGATGAGATCCTTGAAGCCTATGTGAGGTTGTTCCGGGGTGCTTTTGGCCCAGACTTCATGTTTACGGACGATAACGCACGTTCACACAGAGCCCAGATCATTGATGATTTTCCTGAGGAAGAGAATATTTGACGTCTGGGCTGCACCTCGAGGTCTCCGGATCACAATCCTATTGAACATGTTTGGGATGGTCTAGGAAGAGCCATTGCACAGCGTAACCCCCCTCCTAATACCCTCCAAGAGTTAAAAGCCACGTTTTTGAAAGAATGGGTTTTGTTGCTCCAAGCATTTATTGACACTCTCATAAACAGTATGAAAACTCGTTCTGAATCCTGTATAGCAGTGCACGGTAGTCACACTCCATATTAGACAGGCTTTTCCGAGATAAATGCTTTATCTCTGATTCATAATGTAACACTTTTTGATATACCCTGTTTTTTAATTCCCAATTAAAATCTTCTACGTGTTGTTGTGTGTCTATGTTCTTTCTTCCATTGTAGTGTACCTCTGTGCCAAATTTCGTGGCACACAGTGAATAGCTTTTCATTTTTCTCAGATTTTATGTTTGTGACCTTAATTTTGGACATGAGTGTATATATATATATATATATATACTGAGTTTCTCTCACAAGGTTAAGGCCCGAGGTTGAAAATTAAGTTCGGGATGATAATTTGTTTGATGGTAGTATTCACATTTAGAATCTTCATTCACAAAAATATTAAAGCGCAATGGCCAGTTAATTTCGAGAAAAAGGCCCTCAAATTTTCTGCATAGCTTATATACTAATAATGAGTCACCACAGCAGAGGCGCGAATAGCATAGTGGTTAAGATACTGGCACAGTAAATAGGAAACCCGAGTTCGATCCCGAGCTAACATTTTTAGTTTATTTTTTTTTCTAATTTATTTCAAATGCATTTAACAATTTACAAACAGTTTTAATTAATCTCTTTTAATTTTTATACAAAAAGAAATATTTATTCTCCTAATTCTTGGATTATAATTAAATTTTTAGAAGAAAAATAATTATAAGAACGAATGCATTTTTTAAATATTTAGAATTACTTAAATTAAATTAATAATTTAAAAATGGCTTCAATTAATATGATACTCATTTTTATATGAAATATATACATGTATCTTCTTTTAATACATAAGTTATAACTTATTATTTAAAAGAAAAATAGTTACGTTCATGTATATTGTTTTTGAATTATAGCTTTAATTTAATTTTTAAGTGTTAAAATAATTATAAACATAATTTTAACTACAAAAATATTTACAAATAACTGATTTTATGTTAAAATCATTAAAATTTTACATTTTTGGATTTAAATAAAGATAAATTGTTTATAATAACTCAACGAAGCTATATTTGTATCGGGAATTAAAGAGAGCAGCTGAAATAAATAAAATTATATCCGCAAGCATTCGAAATGTTAATGATCGAAAAGAAAAAGTAGAGAGCAGGTGTTAAGTTATGGAATCATTAGGCAGATGGCTCAAAATTTTTAGTAGCATACGATATTCTTTGTGGGCTGCCTGCTTTTCAGATGAAAAACAAACATTTTTTGTAGGTAAATGTAATTTTTTTATCCATTCTTTTATGGTTTCTCTTGTGGTTAATCATTATTTATTAATTTTGCAAGATAGAAAAATATATCTATGTTGCTTGGAATGTTTTTATAATTACCGTCTCTTGTATGTAATAAAAAATTAATGAAATACTTTTATGATGTCATTAATTTAATTAACCTTTACCATCATTTAACTTATATATGTAATTAATTTTCCAGCTTAAAAACAAAATTATAGTTCAAGTGTTACGTGAATGAATATTTAATTTTTGTGAGAGATTTATTTTTAAAACATTCATTTTTCATTGATTAAAGAGTTACATATTAATTAAAACTGTCTGTAATTTTATTTTAATAATTTTAAAAAGAAAAACGCGTTCATATCCTAATTTTATTTCAAAAAATTATATTTCCAGTATTAAGAGAAAATACATTTATTTTTTCATATAAAAATTATTATCATATTAATTAAAATTATCTTTAAAATGTTAATTTAAGTAATTTTGAATATTTAAAAAAATGCATTCATGCATATAAATATTTTTCTTCTAAAAATTAAATTATAAAACAAGAATTAGAAGAATAAATATTTGCTTTTATATAAAAAATGAAAATAGATTAATTAAAACTGTTTGTAAATTGTGAAATTAATTTGAAATAAATTTAAAAAAAGCAAAAATATGCTAGCTATGCAGAAAGTTTGAGGGGCATTTTCTTGAAGTTGATTAGCCATTGCGCCTTAACATTTTCGTGAATGAACATTCTCAGTGTATGCTACCATTATATTAAATCTTATCCCGAACTGAATTTTCAACCTCGTGCCCTCCCCTTGGCAGTCGCAATATGATTTCACTTAAGATTACGAATTTGCATGGGCTTCTTTCGTTATATTATAACTTATATATTTTCTGCATAATCGTTTATTTTTAGCATTATTACTGCTTATCGGCTAATCATATTTCTTGGTGTGTTTTTTTTATGTTTGCTCGTCATTAGCAATACTAATCTTACCGATTGCAAAATTTGACATATACTGCCTTTCGAGTGCTGATAAATATTTATAACAGCACTATAAACTATTTACTCATAATTACAAAAGATAATTTATAGCTTTAATCTATTGGTAAAGTGTTCGATTTAAGTTTATAAGAGTTAATACCTCGTTTTCTTCCAGCTTAGTTTTGCTGATTCGTTAAAAAAGATCAGCCTTTTCTTTTTTCCATTATATAAATTTTTTTTAATTAAATGCAAGTAGTAATAAAGAACTAAATGCATGCAGCATTAATGAACAACTAAACTCTGAACTAAATATTTTACAGCTTTAAACTTTGAACTAAATATTTTACAAAAATGGCAATTTCAGACATGAAATTTCTAGTTCTTTTTTTTCCCAAAACCTCAATAAACTGTATATAAATGTCATCGATGAACAGAATAAAATATAGCATTCAATTTTTTTTCAAAATCTATTGACTGATTCAACCAACATACCGACTAAGGAAAATTCTTGAACCTTTTCTTCGTCACGTCTAGTCCGTATTAAATAGCATTTTTTGATATTTTTTGCTTCTGATATTGTTTAATAACACGAGATATTATGCAAAATGTTTATGTTAGCGAAAGTTTGTTGTTGTTATGTTTGTTGTTTATGTTTGAAAATATTTGACGTCATAAAAAGGAAGCAAACCAGTTTAGAACCACATGGTTAAAATGATGTTCTTACATGGGGAGTACGAGTCATGCATGAAATATAAGAAAGCAGAAAGTATACCAGAAATCTTTTGAAAAAATGAAAGCTCTATAAACCCTATATACGCTCTATACGTATATTTCCTAAAACCCTATATACGTAAATATAGTGACATTAAATTTCGAAATAAAGAAAGGATATTATAAGATTTACATAAATCTTAATATAATATTTCCAGCTATGACAACTACAAATGTTTGATTTTCAATAGTCCAGAGGTAGGCAGTTGTTTTCACAGACATGATTTCCCGAACAATTTTCAAACTTTTTCGATCACTTGAAAGCGAGAGTTCATTTTGACTAAGTGGCTAAGAACATTTCTGCTCAAACAGTATTACTTCAGAAATGGATAAAAGTTGTTCTGTGAAAGAACACTTTGATCAATACAAAGACGTTTAAAAAACGAAATGTTTTTTTACACAAAACTTCTTGTAGTGCAGAGTTTATTGGAATTCTGCTAAGATATTTCCTGCTTTTAAAATGAAAAAAAAAAGTAAAGTAAATGTGTTTGGAAAAAAAAAGTGTATGAATAAGCATCTGCTTTTTACGAGAAGTTTCTCAACTTCTAATGCTCCTAATCTGCAGAGCACCCCCCAAAAATTGGGAGTATTTGTGTGTTCCTTGTTCTCACTCATTAAATAGTGTCATTTGCTCTCAAGCATTAAAATGGCTGCCATATTATAAAGTTTATCTTTGTATATAAGGCTTGACGCATTGAAAACGAACGACACAATATAATCAATCAACGTCAGTGTCAGAATGGCACTCCATGTCTCTGATAACGAAACGAAGCTTCCACGGGAAAATGCTAACGACCGTAATGATTGCTCTTTTGAAACAAATAATACGATGTTTTAGAAGAGTACTGAAAATAATAAATAAAATTTGAGAAATTTGCTTCTGAAAGTTTATTAAAAAGGATTTCCCCTATAACTTTGCTGTATCGAACACATTTATAAAAATTATAATTTTGACGTACATAATACTAATTTAATCTAATAAACTGAAGTAAAATTTTTCAAATTTTATCTCGATTTTGCAAATTTAATTGTTATAGCTTGTTTAATTTATTTAATAGATTTAACTTTTTTAAAGTTTAAATGAATATTAATAATATTTAGTTCTTTCATTTATTCTGAAAATTTTTCAACAGTACATCTATGTTCTAATGTATGTTACATACCTACTATATGTCAAACTATAAAGAAATTTGTATCAGCAATTAAAGTGGTTAAACATACGAAACAAAAACTGTTTTATACCACCATCACAGAAAATGCTATATTCATGTATAAATGAAGCAATACGGAGGGTTTTTACATTTTTAAATTGATTAGTGCCAAACGTGATTTTGAAGATTTACATTTAAATAAAGTAAATGCCATAGATTCCTTATTTCCCTTTCTATCTCTTTAAGGGCTGCTGTGACCTGATGGTAAAATCTCGGCTTCGGAATCGGAGGGTTTCAGATTCGAGATCCGATTCCACCGAAGAGCCGTCGAGTAAGATGGTCTGGTGCACGTTAAATCTGTCCGGGTCAAACGTCCTCCCGTTGGTGCAGCATGACGTGGAGAGGAGGATGCAAGTTCACGTGTCGTCCTCGTTATCTGACAGTGGTAAAAAATTACGAATTGTTCGAAAATAGCACTAGTGTTGCTTTAAAATAGGACGTTAATATAATTAAACTAAAAAACTTCTATCACTTTAAAAATGAAAGTACTAATTTATCATCTATCATTATCTAAATTATGTTGAAAACTTCTACTAAACTATCAATATTAAATATATAAATTTTAGAAAAGATCCTGATCACGACCAAATAAAATAATAATATGCCATTATATATCGTCATTTATATAAACTGAATGAAAAAATGACTACCACTCAAGTACAACGCTGTGTTTCTGAATATTGAAATTCTAGCTAATTATCGTTTATTTCTAAGTATTCTATCAACATTTTTGCATATTATAAAATTTGAAATGAAATGAATTCATAACTAAAATAAAACATGAAAGATTAAAATGAGAGGTGGAATGAAGAAAGTTTAAAAAACAGTTATAAATTATAATAAAATAAATTTATATAAAAAACAAAATAAGCAGAATATTACATTAAAAACAGTTAAAATAAACAACAGATTATATAAAAACTGTTAAAATAAGCAACAAATTATATAAAAAGACAGATTATATACATAAAAAACAGTTAAAGGATTGAAAAATCAGCACTAAAATATCTTTGCATTATAAACAGAAAAATAATATTTTCACAAATAATTTCTTAAGTCACCTGAATGCATGAATTTTTATATCAATTCAAAATGCTGTGTATTTGAAAATAAAATAAGAAAAAAAACCCTTTAAACAGCGTGAAAATTTGAAAAAAAAAACGCAATATATAATTTAATTACATAAAGTGGAATAAATTGTAGTAATAAAATCTATCAATTAAAAATAATCTTTACCATAAGTAAAAATATAATAAATATTGTAATAAAAATACATACGTATAAAGAAATTTAAAAGCGCATACTACAGAAACACATGCGTATTAAAAAGGAAAGAAAAGAACAACACACATTTTCCATCGATATCCAAAACACTGCACTAAAATATATATATAAAAAATATTTGTAATAAAAGATTGCTAGGACTGATTCTCAATAGTCATGCAATTTTGATCACTATCGAAATCTCGAAATTACCCAACATTCGATAAGTATCGAAAATATTGAATTCAACGTATGATAATCATGGACCAACATTCGCAAATGTGGTTAAAAATCTAAACATTGATGACATAGTGAAAAAAATCCATTAAAACCGGGTTTAACTTTTATTGGAAGGATCCAAGCCTCCAAAAAGCTGTTGGTGGGGGAAGAAATGAATAAAATACAACAAAAAAGGATAAACCCGAATGAAAACGTAATAAACCAACAGCATTGCTAAGGTCTAAAACAAACCTGACCACACTGGTGGTTAGACAAATTACAGAGACAATGGACTCATCGATTAAAATGAGAACGACATTAGAAGCGAATATCAGCCCAAAGGAGATGGAAATTAAAATTATGGGTTTGAAGCCAGCAATGGGAAATGGAGTTCTGGTTCAAGTTGAAACACCGAAAATGGTAATGTTAAACGATGCAATGAACAGTCATACAAATTTGCAAAATGTATGCAAGGCTATTACTCCACAGATAAGAATGCCTCAAATCATTATATATGATGTGGTAAAGAGTGGGAGATCTGGGGAGGAATGAAATAGTGGGGAATATGCGGGTTCTATGTAGGAAAAAAAGGAAGAGGCAGCTTATCTCACTGGGTTATAAGTTTGGACCCGAAAGCGTTCCGAATAATTAAAGATTAAGCAAGGCTACAGTGTGGTTTCGAATCGTATAGATTTAGATAATTTGTGGAATCCCTTAGATGTTTTAAATGTCTCAAATATGGGCATGTTCGATCTAAATTTGGGCAAAAAGAAAATAGCTGCTCCAAGAAATGCATAACTGTAAAAATTGCACAAAGCAAAATCCAGAATGCAGAAACTGCAAAGAGTATCGCAAAAGAACAAAAATTATGATTCGAACGAATCATATTGCAACATGGAGCATTGCCCTGTATTTATCAGGGAGAGATAGTTGAATAATTAGACGAATTATGAATATTAAGCCTTTCGATGATAATTCTTGGCGTGTTATTCAACATAATATAGATCGGGGTAAATATGCGACAAAGGAACTCCTAAATTGGTTTGGGGACAATATTCCAGATGTTTACTTGTTACAAGAACAATATACAATGGAAATAAAAATAATAGGACTTGTCCTAGGATGGAGAATAATTGCTCACCCTTTCGGGAAGGCGGTAATAGCAGTAAGAAACCAAGATATTTCTGTTTTGACAAGATTTACTAGTGAAAACATAGTAACAGCCAATTTGATGGCCAATTATGGTAATGAAAAGGCGGATCAATATGCAAAGTTGGCGGCACAGAAAGAGTGTGTTGATATGGTTGTCCCCAAATCAAATGGTGTCTTAAAATGGGAATTAGGAGAAGAAATAAAGCTTCAATGGTTTCACAGATGGTATATGTCTGAAAACGGAAGAGTGACTTTCGATTTTCTTCCTAATCCAGAAATAAAGATAAGAAGATACCATTCACTGATAATCCAAATTAAATCAGGACATGGGGGATTTCCTGCATATTTCCAAAGATTTGGAAGAATGCAAGAAAATAAATGCATTTGTGGATGAATCGGTACTGTTTACCACTATTTAAAGGAATGTATTAAAATCACGGAATCAAGAAAAAATCTGAAAATTATAAATAATGACTTAAGTGCAGTACTGATGGTACCAGGTAATCTTAAAACTCTGAAGGACATGATGTTAAAAATTGTCAGTCTTTTACCAACGATTTGAGAGTTTGTAGATAAGGAAGAAGGACAGTCATTGACCACTTTGTGGCCAATTACCTCGGAGAGAATTTCAGTTTGACAAATCGGTCACTGCAAGGATGGACAGTGCTAAAAATTGCAGTCGGCCACAACAAATCCTGTCGATACTGCTACGTTCAGTGGTGGCGGGGTGTTCGGCTGTACGCAAGAAGTATCGAAAATATTACATATATTAAAAAGGATAACTATCGAAAATTCAATTATTATCGAGAAACCGATATGTATTGAAAATTCGATAAGTATCGGGAATCCGATATGTAATGAAATTCGATGAGTACTGGCAATTCGATACGTACTAAAAATTTGATAAGAATCGGCAGTTCAATCAAGACTGATCGAACACTCAAACTAGTTTTGAAGGGCATTCAGTAAGCAATTCAGTCGCAAGGCGAAACGGAAGGTATAACGGGACTTCTTTTTTTTTTATGCAAGCATGCTTGGGTGTTAAAATGGGAGCTGTGAATAAAATTGTGTATTTAAGAAGTAATCTATTTTGCTTTTATTTCTGAAGATGAATATTTAACGATTAAACAAAGGGCAGTCAACAACCTTCTGATAACCGCAATTATTTTCCCATAATGGTATGATTCAGTTTGGAGACAGAAATAAGTTTATTTCGAAACGACATGCTTAAATCAAGTATTTTTATATATTAGAATATGACAGTATTTATAGAAATACTAACAAAATTTATGTATGAAAGTGAAAAAGAATGAGGAGCAACAAAAATAAACACTAATCGATAACCAAAACGAAATCGAAAACATGAATTGATTGCGAATATCGATTTACTGTATCGCGATTCATCGTAAATTATTATTTATGATCATGATTTCGATAGATCGTAATTTTTCGAAAACTGGCATTAAAAAAAATCGATTTTTTTCGATAAATCGAAATAGGCACAGCCCTACTGATTTATATGTCTCATGTACGGAAATCCAATTCTTGTTGGGTGTGCCATTCATTTTATTGATCATTTCTTCATCGGCAGTTTGTTGACAATTTAAATTATCAACAAATGGATGCTGCCTCATATAATTTCATCAAATGGGATTTTTTATGATTTGATGCCTGGCATAGATGTTTGAATGTGTGGTGAATTTTTACATAATGGAAGCATGATACTTTACTGCAAACCTAACCAAGTAAAACCCGCAGTCCTTACGACACATTTCCAAACCCTCATGACAATTGGTTAATGATACCTCTTTTAATGATGAATATTAGCGATAAAGCTTACTGCCAACATTTAGATAAAAATGTAATTTTTATAACCATTTGAATGAAAATAATATTTTAAAATATAATCGGACTGACGATCTATTAGTTGGAAATGAGTTCAGTCATAAGAAGAGAAGGAAGATTTGTACAATTGTATTGTACATATCTTTGTATCATTTCAATTTTTATATCTCTTAGTCTAATTCTTATTGAAATTTTTTGTGAAAGCCTCATTATACTATATTTATGATCGAATATCAATTTTATAACGACGGTCGTATAGCCATTATCATTACTGCTCTACCAAAGAAATATAAACAAGATAGAATTAAAAAGTCCTACTCACCAAAAGTTGTGTGACCGGTGGACTGAACAATACGCGTTGACAGAGGAACACGAAAAGTAGCGATGCTCGAAATTAATCAGTTTGTGCATGGCATGTTGGGCGGAGGCCCCAATACGTCATTCCCCCAAACCTGCCAATAAAAGGGACACATTAAAAATTGGCACATTTGTGAATAAGTAAAATACTTGTCAACCCTCTTTCTACTTTATGAAAGCAATTTTTTCTAACAACGTGCTCGCGAAAACGTGTTTAATGCAGAATGAATGAGGTAATAATTTTTAGTAAAATATTCTTTTTCTATTATTGATGAGAAATTGAATTATACATTCCTTCAAAACAATTATTTTGCTAAACTATATACTGAAATAAGTTCATTTAAAAATATTCATGTTTGAAATCTGAAAAGTTGGCAAAGGACAATGTAGATGTAAATGAAAAAAAAGGGGGGGGGAAACGTAATTATAGTAAATAAACAATAAAAATAATTAAGTATGCAGAAAAATGTTGCCTTTTTGGAGATTCGCAGTTTAAAATCAATTTTTTATATCTTTGCTTATTTCATTTTTGTAGTTTAGTTTTTCAAACAAAATTTTTTCTAAGAACATGCCAAGAACGTGGCGAAGGAGAGGGTGGGGTTGGAGATGCGACTCTAAATCTTTTGTTGATCCGATATTTTGTTTACAGATCCAAGCGCTGTGCAATCTACGCAGTGCACATTATGAGGCCCCTTTTTCAATAATGCAGTTTCCCATTTGAATACATTAATGGAAAATTATTTATTTTCGGTTATTCACTTTTTATTTTATTTGTGAAAATGTATTTGCTTTATTTATATATTATGATTAGTTAAAACTTCTCCACCATCCAAATTTAATAGCTAAGTGAACATTATGAAACATATAAAGCCAATGATACTTATTAATCTTTTGATTATACATTTATTCATTTTTTTAATTTTTTTTTTTTTTTGCAATTGAAGTGCGTTACATTTTTTTTTTTTTTACTTGTTCGTGTACGAAGTATAGAGAAAATATTGTAATCATCCAAAAATTCAAGCTGAAGATCTTGCCTAATCTCCCCGGTTTAGACCTATTTGAGTTCGTAAAACTTATTTTTGGCTTTATGTCCATCTGACTAGGACAAAGATAACTCAAAAACGTTTCGAACTAGACGGATACATTTTGGTATGCTGTCTTTGCACCAAGTCTGTAGATTTCTATCAAACTTTGAGCAAAATGTACTCAGAGGAAGTCTGTCTGTCAGACTACGCGAATATAATTTAACACGATAACAATAAAACGAAGACAGTTAAAGGGATAAAATTCGGTTAACAGATTTAACTTCTATGGTACAAACATCTATCAAATTTTGTGCCAAATCCATCGAGTGTCTGTCAATCTGTATTTTTAGATGCATGTAAATGTGACAAATCAAAAATACAAAGACTTAAATATATCAAATTTGGTAAATATATCAAATTTTGAAACTACAAATGTGGTTCTATACCAAATTTTTGTTTCAGTCTTTTAGGAAAAGTGAGTCTGAAATAAAAATTCGATTTTTTGATGACCACGTGCGAGAGATTAATCGCGATGAAACTTGCCAAGGATCACAGATATGCTAAGTTCACGTCACTACCAAGTAAGGAATTCTGTAGAATAAAACCTTTATTAGAGAGTAGGCGAGAACATTTTACTGGGGCTCCTACCGCTGGTTCTGAATATATATCAAGTTTTCCGTTTTCATTTTCTCATTGTTTTCTAAATTCTTTGATATCACCATTTCAGTGCTTAAACGTTGTATGCAATACAATCGTTCAACTTTTAATTAAAAATAAATTTTAACGAAATCATTTTTTTTTATTTTACAGTAGGAGTACGTTTATATATTAAAGCATTTTAAGAAAAGTTTGCTTTAAAATCAGCAAGGTTGGTCAACAGAATCAATATTTGCACTGATCGCAGTATATAGTATAGGAATACATAATATAATATACAATATAGGACAGTTAGAACTACTGCCGCCAACCCATCTAAAAAATGGGATGTCCTCCACGATTCCTTTCATTCTCAAAGTAAAACTATCGACCACGTACAGATCTTATCAATATGCCCGATATGCAGTTACATGATCCTTAAGTTAGCTGAATTATAATCCGTTTGAAGTCCGCAAATTGCTTTCAATTTTTCAATAACGGATAATTAAATGTTTTAAGGGAGAACATCATGGCAAATAAATGTTTTCTTACTTACATTCACCCACTTCCTTCGAAAATTAAACAGTAAATGTTAAAATTGGAACTCCTGACGATGGGGTTTTTTTTGTGTGTGTGTGTAAAGATGACCATTAAACTTTAGTCAATCGCGTAATAAATTTTTTAAAGTTTTGATTTGTATTTTATTGTCAAAAATCAGAATGAAACACTCATTTTACCTCTCTCTCTCTCTCTCTCTCTACGTAAGTTCGTGTTTACTTTTGTGCATACAAAGTATACAGAGAGAAAGTACTATGATTCTCAAAAATTTCAATCTCGAGATTTCGACGAATTTCTACGTTTCAGGTTTTCCTGAATTCCCCTTTATTATGTTTGTTGGTGAACACAATAACTTAAAAACTCTTTGAACTAGAAGAATGAAATTTTGTATATCAAATTTATAGATTAGACAGAAAAGGTATAATAGACAACTTTGAATAAAATCCCTTTCGTTGTTCGAGTACAGGTAAAAATAATAATTGCAACACTCAATAACTAAATGGATAACATTTGGTACACAGGCCTAGCATTTAAAATGTTAATCCTGCCAAATTTAGAACTAAATTCCCCCAAACGATTGACCTCGAATCTCTGCCTTTTTGTACTTTTGCATGAATATAAACGCAAGTATTCGAAAACGCAATGACTTAAATAAATATAAGAAATTTGATATGTGACATTCGGATTATAATTTCAACACCGTGTTAGAATTTTTATTTCTATCTGTCGGGAAAATGCGCGCAAATTAAATTTCTTGACTTTCTAGTATTTGTTTATTAAATAAATTCCGGCGATGAATCTCCAAAGACCGCAAGCTAGATGCAGAAAAATAAAAAAATGAACCGCTGAATTCAAGCCAAATTTCAGTCTTTCTTAACTATTGTTTCACAATGAATTATAGTAAATACAGAAGTACCAGCTATCTTTCCTATAATATGAAGCATACGATTATGGTGTGAAAATAAAAATCGGAGTATTCGTGACTTCATAGCATTGCCGAAGAACCTCACATTTATGAGGGGGAAGAAAATAATACCTACATTAGAGAAGGTTTCTGGGAGGCAAATTCGGCTGGTTTTTATTTATAATTCCCCGCACTGCAAAACTGTATGCATGCGGCATTCTTTGGAATTGAGCTCTAAGCACATCACTTTAATTATGACAACCTTGTGCATTTATTTTCCTTTGCAACTTGAAGATAAAACATTAAAAAAATTGCTGCTGTCGGCTTTTAACTTGTTTGTTTTCATTTTTTAAATGATTTCGCAAAAACTTACAAATATAAACATACAATTCTTAGACATATGCAATAGGATACATATGTTTAATAGCATTGCCTGCAATTAAAATATTTAATATGAGACAGGAAAGATACTAGTGAAAGTATATATTATTTTATTATAAACTAGCAGCAAATCAAATGCAATATTGTAATAACTTTTAATTATTTATAGGACAAACAATATAAAAAATATCCTATTTAGTTTTCTAATTTGCGTATTATATGGCAGATAATTTGAGAATAAATCAAAATTCATGTTTTTATTCACGATCCAGAATTGTTGTGAGAAATCGTCATATTATTAGAAATTACTACGAATTTTATATGGACTTCAGAAACGTGTAATACCTTAAATCACTAGACATAGATGTGTCTTTGAATTACTTTAATACTTTTGGAGAATAGAAATGCATTTCTAAGATAAAAACATTAGGTTATTTGGATGGTTTCAAAATATATGACTATTGCCCTTAAAATCCGATAACCCGAACGGACAAAACAAAAAGGGAAATACTTGGAAGTCCACAAATTGAAGAATCGCTCTTGGGAAAGCCACTGAATGAAAAATAGTCTTCAATCGAGATTGTAATTTTGTGGATTTCTTTGCTTTTGCAGCCCCCCCCCCCCGGTCTTCGAACAGTTCAAAGCAGAAAATGATTCCGAGGGATTCTATGACCATATAAATCAGTTTTGTTTCACTCAATTTGTTTTATGTCCTGATATATTCGTTGGCTTTCACTTCTCTGCGTTTTCATCAGAATAACAGCGAGTAAGCTTTTATTGAAAATAGATTATGTGTATGAAATAGATGAGAGTATTATATTATTGCAACAAATATCGTCAGCTCATACATATTTATGTGTTTATACTTCGCATGGCAAAATACTGCGATATATTGTTGTAAAATATGTGATTTGAGAAAATGCCGAGACAAATTTATAATTTTAACGGTCGAAAACTAGTCGGAGATGTAGATTGAAATATAATGCGCATAGATAATTCAAAATGTGAATAATACCATAAAACAACATTTTGAAAAATAAATATTACAAATTTTTCTACAAATACATAAAATATCTAAATAATTTCAGAAGACTAAAGAGTGTTGTAGATTAAAATATAATGTTCATAGAGCATTTAAAATGTGGATAACGTTAAAAAACTTCATTTTGAAAAATGTTACAAATATACCTAAAATATTCACAATAACTTCAGAAGACTAGTTAAAGTTAAATATAATGCTCATGGTGCATTTAGATATTGATAACATCAGAAAACTTCATTTTGAAAAATGTTACAAGCATATCTAAAATATCTACAGTAACTTCAGAGGTCTCATCAGAGTTGAATATTAAAATAGAATGCGGACGGCGTATTTAAAATGTGGATAATGTCATTTTGAAAAAATGATACAAATTTACCTAAATAATCTACAAATATTATAACTTAGAATTATGAATACGAATTCCAATAAATAGAGTACATATCAAAATGTCACAACACGTTACTGTTCATTTGATTGTTAGTTTTCATTTATTTATTTTATTTTAATAGTCAGTTTACGGTGATGTGAACTTTTGGAAACAGCTATAAAGTTAATACTATTATGAATAACCTTTTAGCCATTAAAGTTTAAAATAGCTACAAATCGGAATAAAAGCATCAAGAAAGGCATTTCGTTGGATAGTGCCAACATCGGCCTATCCTGGGTGAAAATATATACTGATAGCCTAGGCTACCAGAAGCAGAACGTTGGGAAAAATACTTAATGAGATTGAAGAATTGTAAGATATTCTCTCCTCTTAATCATTTATAAAAATAAAGGTTTATAGCAACATCTTTTCGGACTTTTCTGTTTGACTCCTTTATCTGTACAAAACATTAAAGAACCTCTTATTTCAATCTTTCGAACGCTTAACAAACAATTAGTTATTTTATTACAAATCGCTGGCCATTTATTAGTAAATTTCGTATTTCTAAAATCCTTATTCTTGTGGGAATATTAGCGATGAGGCTCACGATGCTTTTAACTGCATGTTTACTTTCTTATAAACGAGGAGAAGATATTGTTACCGAATACTGTTATTGTCGAACTCGAGATTTTGACGAATCTCCAAGATTTGGTATTATGTCTATCTGCCATGCAATCTATGACAGAGATGATTCATAGACGCTTTGAATTAGATCGGTTCAATTTGGTGCGTTGTTTTAGCAATAAATTTGTGGATTTCTGCCAAATTTTGATTGAAATCCATTCAGAGGAAGTCCGGTTGTTCGAATATAAGTTAACAAGGCAACTGCAAAGCCAAGAGAGCCAGATGGATAAAATTTGGTTCATATTTTTAAAATCTATAGTGTAGACACCTGTCACATTTCAAACCAAATACCGAAAGGGGTTGACTCTCTGTCGATTTGAAGAAGCGTGCAAACCTGATAACTCAAAAACGCAATAACTGAAATAGATAAAATTGAGCATTAGATTTTGAAACTGCAGTTGACGTTCTGTGTCAAATTTTGATTTCAGTTAGTAAGGAAAAATTTGTATAAAACACAAATTCCCCTTTATTACAAAGTGTACGAGAAAGTTTTGGAGAGATAATGCCTACTGGTTACTTCTGAATATCATTTAATTAAACTATCAAATAAAAATAAAATGTATGCTTCCATAATTTTTTGAAAAGGTCATTGCATTGAATTAGGTAGTACTGTGAAATTTCTAAACACACTGGTGATCAAGTTCAAAGCTCTAAGAATTATTTATAGATTTCATTTAAAAAAGCATATTCTGACTGAGAGTTACTAATTTTGAATGGAGAGTGTGTATTAATATTATGAAAACTTTATTTGTAGTCAAGAATTTTTCTTTTCCATTCACATAACTTGCTACACATTTATAATTATAAATTTTTGTAATTTATATTCCCAAGATTAAAAAAATTCATATTGGGAAATATATATATATTAATTAAATTGGTTTCTGTGTTGGCATTTTAATTATCATACGTAAGGTGGTTTATACTGTAGGATTTATTATTATTGTTAATTTTTCCTTTATTTTATTCCAGTTTCCTGCAATTATTACTGAGCAATTTTTTTCATTCTTCATGGCATAGCGTATTTATAAATTGTTGTGCATGTATGTGTGCACGTGCATTTTGCGTTTTACCAAATTTTATTTAAAAATTGGGTTTGTTCACTTTTTAGCTTTGGAAACGTTTTTATTTCACCTTGATTTTGTAAGCAGACTTTGTTCTATTTTATATCTTTGTTGTATTTTTTTCTATTAAATTATTCGTTTTAGCGTACTTTTTTACTATCAATATTCTTAGAAAATTCGCTTATTCCTTAAAGCGTTTTATCTTATTTGTAACCATTAATTATATATTATATTATTGCATCCGTTGTAGTTCATGAAACTTGTTAAATTTTCAATGATTAAAAATTTACTCTCCATATTTCCTTTCAGAATGTTCACAGTGCCAGCAGTATCATAAATTTTCTCTAGTGCACTTCAATTCCTTCACATCTGCTTCCTGGCTTCCTTCTTGCTGGAGTGCCCTCCTATCGGAGATGCAATTAAGCTCGAAAACCAGAGACTGAGCTGGCTCTCTTGAATGTTGAATAAACCTGCCTGTTAGTTAAAATAAAAAAAAAGTTTTCCTATCAATTTTTCTCATTTCTGCCTTCTGTATTAACATGAGATTATTTTCAATATCACTAAGTAAGCAAAACTTTAGTATAAAAATTTGTTGTTATTCTTTCAAACCTCAAAGTCAATCCAAAAGTAATCCAAGTTGCTTTGTTCATTTATTCTTAAATCACTGGGAAGGTAACTGATAAGACTCACGGCTTAATTAAAATAAATATCATTGTCAGGGCAGTCAGGGCAGTGTCACCCATTTACACTGTGAAGACACAGATACGAATCGAACCAGACTCCGGAACCTGCTGATATGCCACCCTTCCCACACATTAGATATTTTTTCAATGTCTCCATTTCCTTCTTTTCGTATCTGGTAAGACCCATCAAGCTCCGAGTTTTTGCCACCTGTAAGAACTAAATGTCTGTAATCTTGCAGAAATTTGCATAATACAATCAACCTGCAAATTTTAAATAATTTTAGCTCCAACTTCAATTTTTAATGCAAATATCATTATTCTAGTTGTACGCAAACTCACTGAACCATTTGGTAACAGCAAAATATTATAATAAAGCGATTGATTAGGGTGAAATTAATGTTTTCTTGGGTGAAATAATTATTTCTACAATTCCATTGGCTAACTGACCTGATTAATTGTCGTGCAATGCAATATGCCATTAATGCCACTGATAAAATTGAAGCGAGTGTTTTTTGCATAGATGGGTTGGCACAACGTGTAGATCAGAGATTATATATTTCTCCAAATAGATTGCATTATAATCGAGTTCCAAACGGCTCATTTTTTTAATGACCAAGCTGTATATATAATGGGACGATAACGATTTTCAACTTTATCATTCTATAAAAGATGTAACACTTGCTTTTTAACAATTCCAAATAGATTTTTGAAAAAAGTTTCCACTTGACTTTTATGGAAGAAATATTTTCTTTAAGATATCGTTAGTATTCCTGCCAAAAGGAATAATATATAAATGAATTAAATTTTATTTTATTTGTTTTTCCAATCATGCAGATAGGAGTACAAAAATGTCAGCTTATGACGAAGTACTTTATTTAGACAATGTAACTAATTTAATTGGACAAAAATTTAAGAAATTATTCACAAATGATCCTATCCATAAATATTCCTGTAATTCATTGAGAACTGATTTAATTTTTAAAAATTATTTATAAGAAAAATAAAATATAAGAAACACTTGGGCTTATAAATTTCAATCTTTTATAAGTACTGTTGCCTTTTTCTGAGAATACTAAGAGCGAAGGATATAAAATCTGAGGGGAAAATGTTTGCTTCATGTTTGCTTCAGCTAAGATGATAACCGGGCAGTTTCAAAAGTTAAAAAACTATTCTAATTAATGTTAAAAGCACTATAATTATCTCTAAAAACATGGAAAAAACCGAATGAAACTTTATTCTAATGAATCTAATTAAAATAAAAATTTTACTTCTTATTCATTAAGAAACTTTCGATGCGTATTAAATTCTAATTAAATTTAATCAAGATACGTGTGCAATCATCCGTTCATTGTTCATATTTTTTTTAAATTTACGGCATCAAAACAGCGCTAAAGACTTTCTATGTGAATATGTAGCTTGATTGCTTTTTTTTAGATCGACTTATTTGTTTTCTTTATAAACAATTTTTTTTTGTATTTTGCCTTCTTTATAAACAAAGTGAAAAGTATCTTGCTAAGGTTTGCAGCTATTCTTAAAGAGATTTGCAGAGATTGATCCAAATGTAACTCATTGTGAATTTCATTTATATATTAAATTAAGATGGAAAATCATGATTTTATGTTCACTAGAATATGTATTGATAACTTTTAATGGAAATTTTAATATTAATGAGTAACCATTGATAATAGTTCATTATATATTTTAAGAAATCTTTCTAATACTTAATTTACTCTTTTTATATGCCTTTTATATATTCGCCATTACTGATCGACTGAATAAAAACTCAGTTTAAATCAATATCTCACAAATAAGAAAACATATCTTCATTGGGTAAGCACTCGAGTTTAGTAGCATCACAATGAACAAATCTGCTACTCATTCTCATCTTTTTAGATTGATATCTCTTTTGCTCTAAAGCTAACAATTCACTAATGATCTCGTCTCCTTTGCTTAAAGAATGGACTAGCTGCTCAAGACTACTAACCACAATATTTTCTTTTCAAGTGAGCTGCAATTCAATGGTAAATTAAAAAAAAGCACTGAAAACAATACCACCAATGCAATTATTAATTCGTCTACTGCAGCTACAACTCTGAAAAACACTTCAAATTTTAGGTATTAAAGAATCCGATGTACAATTGATGTACTCCTTCTTTCATCCCCGTTATTTAGGCTTTCTGACTTAATGTTTCCATTTTTAGTTTGAATCTGTATGTCAACGTTCTATAGGCTTTTTTTTTGCAGGGAATTTATTTTTTCTTCATTTTTTTGTTCAAAAATCAATTATTTTTATATTTATATGCAAAAAATTAAATATTTTATGTAGCAAAACATGTTTGTGCAAAAATAAATTATTTTTATATTAAAATATTGCATTAAAATTACGATTTTTGCTTTCTGATGCTTTATTTGATCCCCCATAAATATGTTTTGTTGTAGTGTGTCGCCAAACGTGCACTTTTGAATAGATTTTTCGTTCTATGTCGAATGCTTTATTGATAAAGGAAACTAAATTTACCTCCCATCTGTGCCGCCGACAGCCATCATTAAATAATCTACTACGTCCCAGATGCAGGGAAGGACCTGAAACAATTAAAACTATTGCAACCCATATGATCTTGTTACGCTCCTACCGATGTAGAGGGGTGAAAGAAGATTTTGGGCGAGAGATGAGTAATCAAGAACTAATATTCATACATCAAAAGAAGAAGCGACGAGGTGTCGAGATGAAAGCAATCCATCACGGCCCGCTCTTGTTATTCATTCTCAAGAGATGTTTTCGTACGAGGCAGCGATTCATTATCCTCTATCCTTCTTCTGTCTTAGCTTCCGGAAAAGAAGGCACGGCATTACTACTTTCAAATTATAAACGTGAAACGAACAATAGGAGCATCTTTTAATACGTTGATTACCAACTATGAGATAACTGGTATTTGTACAAGATGCCGACTTCAAACTCTATCGTGGGAACAGTGTTAGGCATGAAGTTACAATCACATCTGACGGAAAGGGTGATTAGAAACTACTCAAAGAAATGTTACTAATCGTGAAGTTAGACAGTCAGAAAATGAATTAGAAAATTGAAACGAAATATAAACATAAAGAAAAAAAATCTTGCATTGTGATAATTCTTGAAGCAATCTTCAAACAGCTTCTCTTTACAAATCCCATTATGAAAATAATATAATTTTCATAATGTTTTAGCATTGGCCCAAATTAAATGAGACAAACTCAACGAATAACCTTTCAGGCTTTAGAATATATTTTTTGTTGAATCAAAGCATTCCCGAAATAGAAAATATCATTTAATTTGGTAGGGGTTAAAACAAAGCAGTTAAATAATTTAAAAAGCTTGTATCTTAAAGGTTTGTAGTATGTAGTTTTTCTTGAATATTCGAAGTTTAATGGGCCTATTTAATTGCACCATTCATGTAGCTTTGATTTGACAGCATTTGCTTTTTTTCGGTAATGTACAATGATTCAATAAGATTTCGAGGTTTTCTTTTCACCAAAGACGGTAAAATAATTTGAAAGCAACATGTTAATCTCTTGAAATAAATATGCTTTGGCATCTACTATACTGAGTATACATATCATTTTCAAAAGCTCCCTTTATTTCATTTTCAGTTTTTCCACCAGAGGCAATCCATGAGAGGTGCATTGTCCTTTCAAACTTACCGCCCCCAAATTTTATAACGAATTGTGGAATTCCAGCGCTCAGTCATCCTTTCAGTTTTACCTGCATTCCATTTTTCAAATCAGCTTATGAAAGGCCCGGAAATTCATAGTTTCCATCCCTCAGCGTCATTCCGAAAAGCTGCAAAACGCGATGAGAGATAAAAGAATGATTTACACTTTAATTGAGCGTAGATGATGGATAGGGCTGGAGAAAGTGATAAGCATAAATTTCCCTTTTGCACTTGATTCCGGCGATCCATCAACATTTTGTTCTCTTTCTGCACAGTTGGAATGCCTGCATCCCATGAATTAGCATTAAATCACATTATTTAATGAATGATTCATGTTAAAAAGGATTCGAAACTTACCGAAGTTGTTCCCAGGATAAAACTGCTCATGCCTGTTATAATTCGAAACTTCTGACTATTTATATATAATTCGGAAATTAATTATTTATATTGGAAGCTTTATATCGTAGCTTTATTTATATCGTAGCTTTGGAAATAAAATTTTTTAGAATACAAATTATATATATATATATATATATATATATATATATATATATATATATATAACAACAATATAATAATAACAATACCAAAAAGCAGATTCTATGATGTAAGAAAACTATGTCCATTAATTGAATAAGAAACGGAATTCCAAGTACAAGAATTACATCAGAATATAAACCACAAACACAAATCAAAATGAAAACTTGCAAAACTAAAACTAAAGAATATTTGCTTCTCCGCTATTCAGTCTATTTACATTCGGTATATACACAGCCTGCTTCGTATCAATATTCCCAGCCCAAGAAAGATAATCGTGTATGCATATTTACCTCTTTGTTTTAACTCATTGCGTTCAGAATAATGTATATATCATTGTATATATAATTATGAACGAAAGATTCTCACCTGAACGCAAGAGTGAAAGTATGCTTGTTTCTTTTTCTTATTGATTTTATTAATAGTTTTTTATAGGGATTTCTTTGACACGCGTCGACTTAGGAAAGGAGATTTTAAGTATATTTGTAAGGACTGTCGAAGGATTTGTAAGGACTGTCACCTTTTTTTTTTTATCCCGGCTCTTGAAATTTAAAATCCGTATTTGTCATATATTTTTGAGAGCGCCTGTTGTAAATAAATAAAAAGTAAAAATTGGCAGTGCAATTATAGATTAAAAAATGCCATTACATACTCGCATGCACGCTTACACACACAAACATATATAATATTGATTTATAATGGCATAAGTTGTTGCTTTTTCGAGTTATATATATATATATATATATATATAGATATATATATATATCACACACCGATAGGCAAATTTTCCAAAAAGTGATTTTCATCCGAAATTTGATAAAAATATTAAATTTTGATGTAAACCATGCAATACATTTCATCTCTCTAGCTTGTTGCGTTTTTGAGTTATTGTATTAACAGACATAAAGATAAACAGACTTCAAGAAGTAATTTATTTTTAATAAAAAGGATTTTTCAACACAGAAATTCATTAAATATGGAAGCCGAATTTTTCAATGATACACACTCATTTGAGATAAAGTGAAAAAATGCTCAGGCATTACTCTCATTCTCGGTACAGAATTGAAATTATTAACTTTCAACCAAGTGCGGGTGAAAATTATATGGTTATAGATAGGGCATGAGACGTGACAGATTAAGAAAATGTTTGAAGAAAATATTCGAAATTGTTATATATATTTATAATTATTAGAACATTATTAATTATAGACATTATGTATAATAATTATAAACATATAATTATTTTATATGTTTATAATTATTTTACATATTAAATATTTTATAATCCTTAAAGATAGTTTTTTCTGAAATGAATTTCAGGATCGTAACTTCAGGATCTTGGTTTTAGGAATATTGTGTTCGACACATTCGCCTATGTTGGCGGAAAGCTCAGGATACTTGATCAAACATGCTGTCATAATTTGTTCAGAGATTCAAAACGGAGAATGTCTTTTACTAATAGTCATTGAATAACTTTAAAAGGAAACGTTAATTAAGTAAATAATGCATCTGAATTTCGGACACTTAAACAACTAACCCCCCCCCCCCCCCCCCTCTCTTTAATATGTCTTCGTGATGCAAAGGAGGTCAGGAAAATATCTTCATGAAAGGTTTTGAAAAAAAGGAGATCATCAGATAGAAATCTGAATCAGTTAATTTAGATAGGGGGAAAAAAATCGTATATTGTGCCAGTGTTATTTATATAATTTTGAAATTGAATTCGGAAATTATCTAAAACAAAAATGTTTAAAATAAGATTTTACAAGAAGAGGGCAAAGACTAGGAAATTAAATTCAGTATGAGACAAGTAATAATGGTAGTATACCTTTAGAATAATTAGTTATTAAAATATTACAGAACAATAGCCATCTATTTTTGAGAAAGCAGCTTTCAAATTTTTGGAATAGCTTATATTCTACTAAGTTGTCGCACAGGCACTTAGTGCCCAACAGTGTGGTTGTCAACGTATCCTCTTAATATGGCGGAGATTAGGTTTTGATCCGAAAGGCTTATTTTCCCTTTAATTTTTTGATCCCAGGGGAAGGCACCTCGAAATGAGGATGAGATGCTTCCGGCATGGTGGTTGGATCTCGCCACTCTGGAGGGTACACTAATAGGTGGGGGATCTGACTCCTCCCATCGATGACTGGACGTACTTCCTTCGGGCAGGGTTATGCCGTGGTCGGTGATGGCCGGCCCTTAGGACTCAACCACAGTTCCCGTCAATGTTGCTGTTACGGCGGTCCGGTCATTCAGTTTTTATGGTTTAAATCCGTGTGCCTTCGTGGCGGGTCGGAGAGCTAGATGGCTGACTTTCCCTTTAATCTTTTTTTAAAATTATTCAGATTAAATTAGCAATAATAAATAGTTTTAATTCATATTTTAAAAATTTTTAATGCAAAATACATGTATATTCTGTCTCTATTTAAAATGTAATTTAATTTTTAAGAGAAAATAATTATAAATGTAGATGCATTTTTTAAAGTTCAGAATTATTTAAATGAAATCAAAAATTTAAAAAGGTTTTTATTAATTGATATGTTATTAGTTTATATTGGTAAAAAAATTGTTTATTTTCTTAATGCTAACATTTTAATTCCATTGTGTAAAATAACTTTAATAGTTATAAATAATTTAAAGCACCGTTATCATCTTAAAACAATCAATTTTTATATTTTTGAATAATTTTTATAAGGACTAATTGTTTCTTCTAATTCGATGAAACCGTATTTATAAAGGAAATAAAAGAGAAGGCTGATTATTTGTTAAATATGTTAGCAAACATTCCTGATATTAACAATAGAGAAGAAACAGTAGAAAGCAGATGTTACATGCAGATTGTTCAAAATATGTAAAATGAAGATACAGTATACTTGTAAGTTGTCCAACTTTTTCATGAAAGACAAATATTTTGGAATGTAAATGAAGCCATTTTTAAATTCTGCAAGATGTGAAAATGTATTTTGTTTCCAGCCTTTTTACGGTAATAGCCATTCTGGTTCTTGTATGCAACTGAAAATTAATGAATGTAGAATAAATTTCTAGGAAATCAGAATGATTTTTTGAGAAATTATAAATAATATTTATCCCTGTATTAGTTACCTCTATAAAAATTAAATTATTATTCTAGTATTAGGCGAATGAACAATTGTTTTACGTAAAAAAAGTTGTAACATGAATTAAAATAATTTATACGTTGTTAATTTAAATTAAATAATTTTGAATTGAAAAAGCATCAATATTTATAATTATTTTCCTTTTAAAAATTAAATTATAATCCGAATGTCAGGAGAATGGACATTTATTTTGTATAAAACTAAAAATAATATAGTTAAATTTATATTTAAAAATTGTAATGTTATTCAAGAGAAAATAACTTACATTTCCATTTGTTTCAAAGGAAATCCAAATATTTTTAATTCAATATCTCTACATAAATAAATCATTCTGTGCGGTGTGGAGAAAGCGAAGTAGATTCTCGTCTTCGTTTACAGAGTAAACTCAGCTAATAGCTTCCAGTTTTATACTGCTGAAGTAAAATTTAGCATTTTAGGAGTAGAAAAAAAAATAGAAATCCTGGGGGGGGGAATGAAAAAAATTGTAAAGGGGGAAAAAATGGAGTTTATTGCCGAGTTTCAGAGATTTTTATTGATTTTTCCTGTTGGAAGGACTGGACTGAAGATTGTAAAAAAGGATTGTAAAAAAAGGAAGAAAAAAATCAATACTTTTAAAAATTTGATTCATCTGAACTGAATATATCTTGTTAAAAGCATTGTAAAAAATTTCTTCTATATCTAAAATTCTTTTTGCAAGTAATTCATGAATATTCTCATGTTTTCAGTAATCATGAATCAAAAAAGAAAACTAATAAATATTTTTAAAAACGGAATGTTGATATAGATTTTTAAAATGATATGACTAAATATTCTTGAAAAAAATTATCAATAAAAGATTTTTAAAAAAATTAATAAATTTTAAAAATAAGATCTATACAAGTATGTTAAAAAGTGATACATTTTTATATAGATTATTTTCTGCTGTTCAGTATTTAATTGATTATTGACACTATTATTGAATCTGAAAGCATATTTTAAAATTCACTACTTGCCATCACATGTATGCAAATAAAACTTAATTAAATTAATGGATTAACTGATAGTTGCAATTTTTAAAACATAAAAAAAATCTGTGGATTTTAAAATTTAGTGTAAAAAGAAATAATGTAAAAGCAATTAAGAGTAAAAATGGAAAATCCTTCATAATTTTTGAACATCTCTCATTTATTGGGAATAATTTTCTTTGTCACGAATATTGAAATCAGTCCTAAATTGATGATGACTAAAGAGCAACTGAATCACGCTTAAGGTTCTTCATTAATGAGAAATACCTTTTAAAACAATCATGAAAGACGAAAGAATCATATTTCTGACAATGCCCTTAAAGACTGAAATATTTCTCTTTTTGCTCTTCTTTCCAAAACCACAAGAATCAAAGAAGTCAATTCTTCTCAAGATCATATATTAAGAATTACTGATAACTACATAAAACTCAACATAACACTTATCCAATTTCTATGTCCAATTTCTGTATAAAACTAACAATTATATTAATACTGAAATCGAAAAATTGGTACCAAATTTTATTGTTCAAAAAAACATTTCTGATGAATATATATGAGCTATGATTCTGTAAAGATAGATAAAAGAAGATTAAAAATTTAATTAAATATACGTAGGAATGATATTAAAATTATAACTCTATAATGTTTCTACATGATGAAAAGTTTACTCATAACATTTACAATTTCACTTTTCTAAGAATTCAATGCATTCGATAAAAAAGATTTATCACGTTTATTTGCTTCTGTTTGAAATAAAGAATGCTTTCAATATTGCAGGTAATATTGCAAGTAATAAATTGTTCATATGTTCATTTCCTCATGATATATCATGAATGGTTCTCAGACTCAATATAGGAGTGCAAAGGAAGAGTCTTGTCTAACTTGCTTTATTGCATTAAGCTAACATTTCACACTTCTCTTCGTCAGTATTTTGCTTGAAAAAACGAAGTTCCTTGGCGAGTATAGGAAAATTTATTTATAAAATGGGATAAAATAGAAGATTCAAATTTTTATAAGTGCTACGCAGAAAGTCAAACGACATAAATGACGTGCATTTCAAAGTTCCGTGGAAATTTCTTTCATAAATATTCTGGTTTGACCTAATCCCTCTCTTCAACAGCATACCTTCTATGGTCACTGTGACAACAAACTCAAATACCCATGGGCCACAAAGGAACGGCATCTTCCTCTCAATCCACCACTATGTGTCTCCTATCTAAAGCTTAGCTCTTTCTCATCTGCTTCGCCACTTTGATCATCCAGCAAACATGTTCATTCCATTACTTCTTCACATCCTCGTTTAACCAAAACTGCATTACTAAGCCCACTTCTTCAAGGTTCCACAGTTATTCAGACTGAGTAGAAGTGAATACGCATTGGATTTCAGGAACGCTATCTAAGTCAAGCCAATGGCATCAATAAATGAATCAATTTCATGTTTACACGTGCACTTACTCCATCTTAAATGATGCTTATGTTACTTATTAACAACGACCCGCGCGATTCGAGGCCGTTCTCAAATCTCTGCTAAAATATCCATTTTTAGGGACTTTTACTGTACTCTTTAAGGAAAATCGAGATATGCGTATGACCATCACAGTGCCTAATTTAGGGAATGACATATTTCTGAATTCCACAAAGCAGCACAGAATTCTCCCAAGACGAAAGATAAATCGTCCGTTGCATCAAAACTTGTCCCATTATTATCTAAATAAAAATTGAGTCAGTGCCTCGTTAATAATTAAAAAAACACTTTAGCAATTAAATGTCAAAAATTTTTTAATGAACGACATTGCTAAATAGTTTGAGTAAATATGAGAATATTAAATCGATTTTTTAAAATGATGCAACAGCATAAAAAATATCGTATCATTTGTTTTGATGTGAAAGTGAAAATTTTTGTGAATGCTTCTTCATATAATCATTTCAAAATGAATATAGCAATTTAAAAACAAACAGTATTTCAAAATGCCAATCAAAAGTTCAGTACGATTCCGAACCTGAACTTTTTAACATATGTATTCCATCTGAGTACCTTCGATACTGTAGACCATTTCAATTGCTTTTTCCTGGAGTTAAAATATTCCATAATGAGATTTCGGATTCTTCAGAGCTCGTTTCTTTGGGGAATGCACGAATCCAAGTTTTGAAGAAGCAACCCATAGAAAACGATTTGTCATTACATCAGGTGTTTTTCTTTCAATAATGTTCTTCGTTTATGTATTTTTCATTCTTCTTTGAAATCGAGATAGCTCACCACATATTAAAGAAATGTCCTTTTCTATATTAATATGCAGTTCTAAAAAATGAATTGCCTGTGCATGGCTTGGGGGCTCAACATTATTCATAAACATTTACTCTAATAACAGATATCTGGAACATTTTTATTTGCAATCGCTTGTTTTGTTATAAACTGGTCAAAACATAGCGATTGAACATCAGCTACTTCAAGGACGCATACTAGTGGATTTACTTACTATAGGCTACAGAATGTAGATCATTTTGGAATGACAGTTTGTAAAGCAACTTATGCTAGTCTTCGAATATTTTTCTATATTTAGAAAAGAAGGTGCATTTAGAAAGTAGGTACATTGATTAAAACATCCCAGAGCATGTAATATGAAAATTCGGCCGGTATAAAAAAAGCACTAACGCAAAATGAGACCTACCAAAGGGAAAGAAACAGCACAATGCAAATAAAACTACATGGCGCCTGTGAGAATCTGAAACCCCGCAGGCTTTAATGCTGTCACTACTGGAAGCCTCTCCACAGAGGCTTTCTAACGGAAATCTCAATCATTCATTCACTTTTTTTACTTTCTCGTATACGAAGTGTAGAAAACGTATCATAATCTTCAAAAACATCGAGATTTTGACGTATCTTCAAAATTTTGTAAAATGCCTCTCTGTATGTTTGTGTGTGCTAAAGATAAAGCAAAAAGCATTTTGAGCTAGACAGATGAATTTTGGTATTCGATCCTTACACCAAATTTGTAGATTTCTGTCAAATTTTGTGTAAACTAACTCTTTTCAGAGGGAGCCTGTTGTGCCCGGCTGTCGAATATAAATTAACATATTAACTACAAACAAAGAGAGCTAGATGTATAAAATTCAGTACACAGATTTAACATTTATACTTTAGACACTTATCAAAACTTGAGCCAAAAAAGGCTTGGTCGTGTGTCTGTCTGTACTTTCGGAAATAAGTAAACGCAATGGCTTAAATACATCACATCTGCTGTGGGATTTTTGAGACTGCAGTTGTAGTCGTGTTACATTTTAGTTGGAATCGGGTGGAAAAAATCTAAAGTACAAATTCAATTTTATTAGAGACTATGCAAGAACATTTCGGGGAGACCATTCCGCTGGTTAATTTTACTTAAATAATGGGCGAATTTCAAATAATTTGAGAGTTATATACTTTCGAACGTTTTGCGTATTCTCCAAACAATGAGAATACTTGTATCACAGATAAAATAAATATTCTTTCCGCGACTCTTGCATATTCAATTCACATTGGTGACAGACGAAAGCCTTTTTCATAAAGTGTAAAATTTGAAAAATTGTCTCTTTAAGGCTACTAGTCTAATAATTGTGAATTTTTTCACACCAGTTTTTAAATTTTTTAAATCACATCTTATGTAACAAAATTACCTTCTGTCGAAATGAAATTCAGCCATATTCATTTTTTCCTCTTTATTTACTTAAACAAATCCATATTTTAAAAATTAACTATACCGACCTTTTCCTTTTTTGAAACATATCGTAAAAAGTTTGAAGGGAAAGTTATTTTAGGATTTGATAAAATATCATTTCCGATAGAAGAATTTGGTTCAAAATTTAATAAAGATATAAACATTTACAATATTTATTACATATTAAATTTTATCATTCAGCTTACTAAATTTTGAAACATTGTTTCCACAATTAATACAAGAGTCATTTCTGCGGATGTTTATTATTATTTTGAGACAGGAAATTTTATGTTTGAAATGTTTTGTTGAATATAATGCTTTCTTTAACTATGCATCGCTTATCACAAGATAAAATAATTAGTAGAACGGAATTCATTTTAACCTACAATATGCATTTCTATTTATAACGCAATTTTTTGAATTCTTGGATTTCTTTTCACTCATGTCTCGTGTGACGACGTTCAGATATGAAAATCTCTGAAGTACAGCAATATTTGCTGAAGCAGAAGTTTAAGGAAAAGAATGGCAACATTCTTGCTGCTATTGCATAAATATCTCATCGAATGAAACGCAATGTTTGCTAAAGATATTAAATCGGATTGTTGGACTGACGCAATAAGATATCGATTTTCTCAAACTTCTCACCCAAGCGAGGTTTAGGCTGAAAGAGCAGTATTTGGTGTTATTTTGAAATTAATTTGTGAAATAACTTCATAATCAGTTTAGGAAACCAGAGTGTTTTTTTTTCTTGAAAAAAACATTTTTATGTTGCTTCTTATAAAAAACCTTCCTGATCCATTCATTGTTTCTTTAAATAATCCGAAATTAAACAAAGAGAACATCATTTACAAGATTCATTCTGTCTATTTATAATTGGTGAAATTTTTAATTATCTTTATTTTTCTTCGTAAAATAGCTGAAATAATATTTGTAATTTATAAACCACGCAGGGCATGCACTCCTTTAGATTGTGCAATATTCAAAATTTTCCCGTCATCGATAACTCTTCTATGTAGAAAAGTAATTTTAAAAGTGACGCATAAATAAATAACTTATTTTATAAAACTATTCAGAAACAGAGAAGTGGGTGAAAACTTTTGTCATATTTGGTCTAGGAATGAATTCGTGCGGTTTTACAAGAGATGGCGTAACTAGCTGATTGTCCCATAGTTTCGTTTGTTCAAACATGCATTTAAAACCACTGTTATTGCGCATCTAGTTTAGTATATGCCATTTGGTTTAAGCGTAAACCACAACAATTTTTATTCAACTGAAGATGTCAAATTTTGTGTTTTTGTGATAAAGTGTTTTTGCGAGGGTTCTTCTTCATTACTTTAACATGAAGAAAAGTGCTACCTAAAGTCATCGTATTTTGGTGGAAGTTTGTGGTGACCATGCTCTAGCTGAGCGAACGTGTCAGAAGTGGTTTGCACAGTTTAAAAATGGTGATTACGGCTTGAAAGACTAAAGAACGACCTGGACAGCCAAAAGAATTTGAAGCTTCTGAAACCTGGTGAAACTATTAATGGACAACGTTATCAACTTCAGTTGATGCGTTTGAAACAAGCTCTAGCCAGAAAACGATCAGAATTGGAAAACAGACATAATAAACTTATTTTTCAACATGATAACGCTCGACCACATGTCGCAAAACCGGTCAAAACATATTTGGAAAATGTCGGATGGGAAGTGTTACCCCACCCGCCGTATGCACCAGACATTGCTGTTTGATTGCATAAATAACAATGTGCTTGGACAGCTGTTCACTTCTTCAGAAAATATTGAAAAATGGATCACTGATTGGATTGCTTCGAAAAGTGAAGAATTCTTTCGACATGGAATTCGTAAATTGCCTGAAAGATGGAGAAAAGTAGTGGCTAGCGATGGACAATATTTTTGATAACGTATTTATGTATTTTGCTTTTGAAATAAAGCTTTAATTTTTTATTAAAAACCGCACGAATTAATTCCTAGACCAAATAGATAAACGACGTTGCTGCGTTTTATATTTTATTTGTGTATATCAAAGTGGAGTAATATTTATAGAAGAAAGCAAAAGCAACAGCATTTTTGAAAGTAGCTTTCCTTTCAAAACCGTTTCCAGGCAGAAAGTTTTCAGACGCTTCAAAAAGAAAAAAAAATGATTTGCGCTTTTAAGCTTAAAATTTATTTTTTAATGCACTCCAAGCAATCTTATGAAGTAGAATAATCTGTTGGAGAATGTTCTGAATATAAATGCATATATTACTCTCGCATCAAATATGACAACTGTAAATAAAATCTAGAAGTCTAAAGGACTTTTCAAGAAACTTAAAAAAGAGTTATTCAAGACTTAAGCCTGCTTAAAATTTTAATTTTTATTAAATACAATGACTTGAACTGTTTCCGCTTTGTATGTTTAAAAAAATAATAATTTATAACTGAAATTCAAATTAAAACTTGCTAGATTTAATTTAATAGTGAGCGATATTCGGTTTGGAAGCCGAGCAGCTACTAGCTCAAGTGGCAATCTACTCATTCATCCCAGAATAGTATTCCGAATAAGACAGTAATTTTACGAGATTAAGAGACTTTTCAGGAACTAAACAAAGGTCATCCAAAACTTATAATGTTTGCTTAACATTTATTTTATTTTTAAAGGTACTATTCTGAACTGATTTAGTTTAATACATATTTAAAAAATACTAACTTATCAATGAGATTCAAATTCAAACTTGTTAGATGCAATTCAAAAGTGAGCTCTGCATGATCTTGAAACTGAGAAGATACTAAATCAAATGTCTCGCAAAGTACATGCTAATTCGTCCTAGAATGATGTTACGAGTAACATAGTAATTTTATGAGACTAGGAGACTTGCCAACTGAAATCTTGAAAGGCCGTTATTCTGATACGAATACCTCTTGAGACTATTTTCATAATTCATAATAAACATTCATCGAATATTTGAGTAGCATACGAAGATACAGAAAGCTGTTATTTCGAGTATCAAGCTTCTTTGAGCCTTTGTCGCCAACACGGTTTCTTAGAATGACAATAACCGCACTTCAGTTTATAATGTGATGTACGGTAATGCACGGAAATGACTCAATATTTAGGATCAACGAAAATGCGTAATTTCTGTCCCAGCTTAACTTTTTATACTACAAATTTTAATCAAATAGGTAAATGGTGTAAAAAGTTTAAGAAAATGTTATTAATTAAAAAAGCATTTATTTATATAATATAATAAACTAAATTGAAGATTCAACGCCTTTTCTTTCTCCCTTAATTTTTTTCTTAAAAATGTTAACACGATTTTCATTTTGTGACTCATTTAGAATATATTTATAATTAGTTTCTATTCCTTTCTATTTGATATATTAATTTCTTTCAACCGAATTGAGACTTTCGGAAATATTATTTGCTCTTCTAGAGATCTAGGATTAGTCTGACGTGTAGGTTTCTGCAGTGCGCATCACAGCTATTTGTAATGAACATTCAACAACTCGCTGATATCATTATTGTCAAACTAAGGATAATTGTATGAACAACTCTTCTATTGTATAAGCAATATGATCACTTTTTAGTTCATTTAAAAAGAGACTGAGCAAAATTTCTTTTTATTTCTGAATTTTGGTTCTATACCACATTTTAGCAGGGGGTGATGAATAAGGAGCCACCAAATAACATCGAATTTACATAAAATGGGGAGATTAATTTGCTTTACGGCACATTGCAAATTCATTTAAGGAGATCCAAGAATACGGAATCATTTAACAAAATGTATGTAACAAGATTTCATTGACAGAGATAAGGAGAGCGAACATGCTGGCCCGATACTTGGAAGAAACAAAAAATGATAATCGTTATTGGGACAAGGGTCTTGCATTTTAGTGTGCGAGATTTTTGAAGGACAATTCAAACAGAATTTTTTGCTCATGAGCGATAACACCTATCTCTATAGTATAGCTCATTATCCACTTTCCCGCAAGCATAATAAAATGCACTAATTGAAAAATGGATTCATCGAGACACGATTTCATAGATGGCTTATTTAAAAACATTTCTTATAGTTGCCATATTATACTTCTAACGTTAAACTGTTAAATTTTAGTTCATTTATTGCCTTCATTTCGGGTTTCTGCAGCATTTCTCCGTTTGGCTCTCTCACGGAAAGGAATATCGCAAATTAATATTTAATGTACACAGAGCTGTTATTGCGCATCTTTTCTTCTATAAGATAATATTTCTTTGCTAGTTTATATTCTCAGTATTTTATCCTACTACAATTTGTACTCTATTTTCAACATGCCGCCACGTATATTTAAAACAACAAAGGTAATGGATTTAGCAAAGATCCTTTTGAAGGATAAAATAAAATGAACGTTTATCTGAAAACAACATTCACTTTCTATCTATGAATGGAAAGGGATATAGCATGTTCAAACTATCCTATTAGACTCTTTTCATTCCGAGTAGATGCAAGTTCAGAGAACTTAAGCATGCAATCGAATCTACCTCGAAACAAAGCATCGGTATCATTAGTAGACTTCCCTTCATTTTAGGCACATTAACGGACATCAGAGCGGAAAGATAGAAGCATATCCGGACGAATAATTTCAAGGAAAGGGGATGTCTCATTTAATGAATTGTCTACTCTTTACAACAGATGATAGCACAGTTCTTATATTCTATTGATAAATTTCAAAGAAAATCGGCATTTCCTTTCATCCTATTCAAATTTAATATTGCGTTTAAGAGATCGATTGTTTTTGGTTAAAGACATAGGGACAATTAAAAACATTTTTGTTAAAGTATTGAGCACAGATAATTTTTTTTTTATAATAATAATCCATTTCTACTTACCAAACGTGAAATCAGTTTAGATAAAATCTATTGCCAGGTGGCATCCCTGGTAAAGATTCAAAATTTAATTTCCTTTATTAATTAATTAACAGGTAAAATCTAGAAATTGTATATTGCCTCTAAGAGCGGGCCAAGTGTATTTATAACATATCAAAATGTCGGCGAAAAATTGATTACAAAATTTAATCTTTCTAAGCGAAATATTAAAATTGTACCTCTGCCATCAATATATAAATAAAACTTACTATCTGATTTCACTAAATTTGTTTCATATTGAATTTTGTTAAGTTCATATAATTTCATATTTTTCATAGGAAAAAAGTTCGCTTATTTGTCTTATTTACTTAAGTTATTTGTAATAGCATCACTTACATTTCTACTTATTTATAAATTTTTTTAATACAATTCAATGAATAATTAATAAAAAAATTATTTTTTTTATATTTTTGGTTTGGAACTACAAGATATTTGATAAACAAATCTTAATTAAACGATAAAAAGTGCTATTTTAAGATAATAATTAAAAAGATTAAAAATAAAGATTAAAAAGATTTAAGATCAAAATGTGTAATAGATTATAATTTAAGTTCAAATTATAATTTATTACACATAAATTAAATTAATAAATTATATTTTTAAATTATGTTCAAAAGTAATTCTTAAGCTTGTTTTTCAAACATGTACAATGGGGTGGAACGAAAAAATCAATTTTTGATTTTTAATTTGTAAGAGTGCGGAAAAGTCCCCTTTTAGCGTATATAAAATTAATTATAAATATGAAAAATATCGGAGTAGATCTTGAGGTGCCGCAAGGACGTTAAAGTTTCATAAAATTGAAATTTTTGCTACATTTTATAGTTATTTTTACAAAATAATGAATTTTTGATTTTTAATTTGTAATAGCGCGGAAAAGTTGCCTTTGGTTTATTTAAGATAACAAAAAATTATAAAAAAATATTAGAGCACATCTTGAGGTGCCGCAAGGACGTTAAAGTTTCAAAAAACACACTTTTTCACCTTTTTAAAGATTTTTGCGTGTCTTGATTATGAAATAAAAAACTTTCATTATTCATTGTCATATGAATAAAAGTATAAAAATAGTTTTACTATTGTACTGACATGGCACAGAGTCTTTTCCGGAGAGGTTTTTGTAGAGATAAGATGTACATTTATCTGAGTCCGGTGACAAGGACAGAGCTGGTTTCAAATCAGTAGTCAGTTGAGTTGACGTCTCCCTTCTGTCTATTGTGCAACTGATTAACGTAAACGATTTGATGTTAGTAGAAATGTCACAGTCAAAATGAGTGAAGACAAGACAAATATCGGCGTGCTCTATTTTTGGAAAATTTAGTGATTTGCTTGAAGTTACACACTACTGCCGAAACTAGTGCTACTGTTATATTAGACATAACCTCAAAATTGCTGCAAAGAAGGATTCTTCTGTAAGCGAAATATGTGACACTTTAGATATCATAATAGAACAAATATGGCCAAGAGATTCTATTCCCGTTGCTTCTAGCAAAAAAATTTCACAAATGATAAAAACTTATCACGCTAAATACAGGGATTTATTAAAGTCTAAAAGCAGAAAATGTTCAGACAAGTTTGATTCCAACTGCACAGAATTTAGAGAAGAAGTTAGACGTTTATTTCATATTACTGACTAGTAAAAAGAAAAGAAAAAATGTCAGTTATAAAATAAAATGTTCTAAACGATCAACGCTCTAACAGGAAAATGGTTATAGATAATATTGATATTGCTACCACAAGGGCATTGAGGAAGACAGAAGCAAGAAAAAGTAAAGAACTACAGAGAATAGTTAATTTTAATCAAGAGCAGACAAAAAATACTAGTGCATCAGAAACGATTGCTGGCGACAATGACAAAGCTGAAGAATAACAGTATTCTTTACAAATAAAGCAAACCAACCAGATCTATCAAATAGACAAGAAGAGATAAAACTATCAGGTGCCTGTACGGTTTAAAATTAAGTTAATTAAGTTAATTACGGTTTATATTAAGTTAAAACTTTCATGTAATTAGGGTTCCAAACGTTTTTTTTACCTTTATCTCATATTCACACTATCTCTCTGCCGATCTCAAGAACATTATAAACCAAATTATTCAAAGAAATGGGTACTTTGTTGCTTCAGAAAATATCCTTTTGTCCATGCTAAGTGATGAACATACAATTCAAAGAGAACTTGGTTTACGACGTGTTTTAAAAGTAAGAACAGAAAGTAAAGACAGTCAGGAAGTTCAAGTTCCAAAGACAAACTTCGATGCAAAGAATGACATCGACATGCTCTCGTGGCTTGAAAATGACCTGCACCCTCTCCTCTTGCTAAAACATGTTTCTAAGTAACTCTCTAAAAGGCTTTATACTTAAGGTATCCGAAATTGAACCAAATAGTATAGGGGACTCGGCTATCGATTTTTCCAGGCGTCCTTGTCACCAGCAAGTAGTGGAAAGAGCGTGAAACTGGTGGCCGAATCGACTCAAAATGTCTGTGGTTCAATCTCAAGAGAAGGATGCATAAGAGCAAAAATTGACTCACGTGTGAATATGCCAAAATTAAAAAAGACAGTTTAATGTGGCAATGAAGTAGAAACAAACATTTTGCAGCTGTAACATTTGTAATCATTAAGGATACAGAAGTAAGAAACGCAAAATTAACATAAAAAATATTTTTATTATTATTATACTTTGTAATTAATAATTTGTTCCATTTGCAATGCTTATATATGTATTTAAAATTATCTTTTGTAACATTATATGAACAAAAAATTCATAAAAATATTGGGTCAAAGTTTATAATTTTTCAATATTTTTTTTTAAAATTTAAGCTTTTTGTGGCATTTTTAGATATAGTTGTATTGAAACCAGAATTTTTTTGAAATTCTTTTTGAACCTAAAGCTACGTTTTCTTCACTATTACCAAACTAATATCTAAGAATTTTTTTTTAAAGACCCATTTTAAAAATTTCCGTTTTATTTTTCAATTTTTTTTTGAAAATAAATTTCAAGCTCTTGACGGCACCTCAAGATACTGTAATCTTGCAACCAAATTTTTAAAAATTGTTTTTGAATCTAAAAGGCAGCCATTCTGCACTATTACCAAACAAAAACCTTAAAAAATTAAGGCCGTTTTCGTATAACCTAATATACAATATATATTTTTAGAATTTATCTAACACTTTATGAACTTTTACTAAATGTTTTATAAACATTAATTTGTGAGAGGTCTGTGTCCTTTCCCCCCAAAATGTTTGTAATATTTGATGCGTTTACAATACATCAAACTGTGTATGCACCAAATTTCCTAATTCGAGAGGAATCTCGGAATTCACCACCCTCTGTCCATTGACCGTCCCGGCACGCAACGCATTCGCACTGATCCCATTTAAACGAGCAGAGGAAAGGGAAGGGGCCAATGTACAAACAGGAGGCCCTCCCTGCTCCCTCCCAACTGCGGTGTTTGATGCCCTCCGGTGAGTGACAAGCCTGGTGAAATGTTAGCGAAATGCTACCCATCAAGTGAACAAATTTCAAAGTATTCCAAGAAACCATTTTTGAACACAAATTCAAGATATTTTCTTTTCAATAGGATTTATTTTATGAAAAAAATATAAACGCTTTAACTTCAGCTCATACAGGTATTGTTCAAATTTTGTGCAATACAAATAGAACGAATGGCTTCATTTTCTTTAAACCGTTTATGAATTAGAATTTTAAAAAAGAATATTTTATGACGTTTTTACTATTCTTTGCTTCCATTTTCTTTCTTTTTTTTAGCATAGTTATATGAAAATATTTAATAGAAAATTTTCATACTAAAACAAAACATTTGTGTTGCATTTAGGTTGTTATCAAATTCGTTTAAATTAAATTTTAAAAACTAGTCGTAACAGAATATTTTTTAAATTGTCAATACCAGTGTTGCTATCTTTCTAAACTTTATTTAATAGCTATAAATTTTACACCTCTTCGGCCAGGAGGCCAAAAGTTATCAAATAGATATTGTCTTTTATTCCTTCTTGAAATCATTCACCCTCGTAGCATCTTATGTAAAAGGCTCTTTTTTTACATTTTTAAGTTCATCCAGAATATTTAAAATAAATATAACAATCTACTGCTCAATGTTTTCGTTTTTTTTTACTAATTTTTAAGCTGGCATTGCTTAATTCAGTACACGTGTAATACAGAAAAATAGTTAAAATGAGATGCAAATTTTCCTTCAAAATTTCTTCAGTAAAAAAAAAAGAAAAGAAACTGAAATTATTCAATCAAAACGCCTTTGTTCTACCTTACGAACTTCAAGTCTAAATAATACATTTATGTTATTTTCAAATAATATAAACATTTTGTTATATTAAACAACTAGTTGAAATACCCAAAGCTTCTCGGAATTAAAATTCTTTCACGCAAAGCATTTTTAGCATTGAAACTAATTTTGTAGAAACCTTTATAATATACAAAATCCGTTTTTAATTCAGGCTTATTTAATTTTTAAAAAATTGATAAAGTAATTCAAAGTCATTTGCCCAGCAAAGGAATGTCTATAAATTTCCTTATTTCAAAATCATTTGCAACTGAAGTTTTTTAAAGAATTAATAAAAATAGAAAAAAGATGCACAAAAATAGAATTGACATCAGAGAAAATGTTAACTATTTTATTTTTAAGATAAGGCAAATATTCTTCCGAACAATTTCCTACGAAATATCTGTGGGAAAAAAAGGCAAAACATTAGTTAATTTCCCATAAATGGAAGCCTTTCCTGTTGTCAGCTATCTGTTTCCTATGCTCGTAAGAGTTCAATTTTCTTGAACCTCCTATGAACGATTGACTTATACCTACTTTTAGGTATTATTAAATGACTGCTTTGAGAGGAATGATAACTTAGTAAAAAGATACAATTAAAACAAAATAGAAATTTAAAAAATATTAGTAAAGAGTTAACATTAATTTCAATGCTTTAAAAGTAATTATCATTGATTGAAATTATTTTTCAGAAACGAAAGGATATAACTGAAATGGTAAAAATTTGAATTTTAAAATGGTTTAAAAATATTTCTTCTTGAATAGTTTTCCTTAAATTATTGTGAAATAAAGATGAATTTTGGGTAATTTCTAAAACGTTGAATATTTATTTCATTTTTCAACATTGAAAAGCTGCCAATAATTTTCCTCTTGTCTTAATAAATGAGAAAAATATTTGAATTCAACTCAGTTATTTAGAAGATGCAGTATATATAGACATAGACAAATCATTGATAGCTATAATTAATTTTATTTATTATTTATTAAGTTGAAAATTAAAATCAACTTGAGAAATTTTATTTGTGTAAGGTTCGCAAATAAGCATGTCCTTGTTGAGTAGGATTGAAGTAATGCATTTACATATTAAAATAATGCAAACATTGCAATATGAATGTTACAATGATATGGAGCTTTATTACGTAAGAACCAGGGACAGTAATACAGTTAGAAATATAAAATTTATCGAAATAATTTTTTCATTATGTAACGGTTAAAGAAAAAGTACTTTAATTACTAACTTTAAAGATTACTGAGAAAATTCTTTGTCATTGGAAGTTCAAAAATATATCTGTTCTCTTACCTGGACATTTCAAACTAGGGTAGAGAATCCAAGTATGTGTAACAAGAGAATTAAGGATATTTCTACCAAAGAGCCTATAAAAACGGTTAGAATACCGTGTCATAGATTTATAGAAAAGATAACTTTCTAACAATGGTGCAATTATAAAGTTTACTTTAGTTACTGACTTTTAAATGATCAGCCATCCTCAGTGAGCATGTTCGTACACTCCATTAAACATTCCGGACAAGATTGGAGTGTCGAAATGAATCTGGGCAACATATCGATCAATTCCTCAGATCGAGACACTTGTATGCAAATGAGAGCCCCAGTAAACTTTTCTCCAATTAAAGACTCGAATCGCAATCATCACTCGGACGATCCTCCATAATTGGATGGAGGAGTTTGCAGCCAAAGACGAGATGCGATTCAACTGGAAAAGTCTTAATGTCCTCAACAAACCTTGAGAGTGACTTTTCTTAATGATGTCTCGCCGTTTAATTGAATTAGGTAAACGATAGGTACACAGACCGCGACTCTCTTCAGCAGAATTCTAAACTTTCTGATGAAAGAAGCATTTAGAATCTCAATCATACAGATGCATTTAAGTAATCTGGTCATTTCTTTTTATCTGATGAACACGCTCACTTAATGACATTTATAAGATTTAAGATCGTATCGTATTGGTCTTATTTGGAGCAGAGAGCTCATTTCTTAGCTATTTGTGTAAATTAAATTTATTCTAATATATTAATTTAATTGATATTATAATGATAACTTAGAAGCAAATAGCAATATTTGCTTTTCTTTTCTATGAAATATTTGCAAAAATAAATAAATAAATAAACCCAGATCGGCAGATAAATCCTTGTCATCAAACTAATTTTTAGAAAGAAAATTTGATAAAATAGACCGACAAAGAAGAATAGAAATGATTATGTAGAAATTCGTTAATCATTCACTAATCGTTATTAATGTGCAATGCTTTAGCAAGCCGAATTTCGCGAAAACTCATATATACATTTGACGTTACCCACTGGAAAAGGGTCAAATAAGCCTGTTATAATGTAAATTGAAACTACTTGTGCTCTCTGCTTTGGGATAGTCTCCTAATATCTCGCGAGATATCTGACACTCTACAATTACTATTAGGTTCGACTCTCAGGGCTCTCCGGCATCAGACACAAAAAAAGTTCTGCATCATCCAGATGTAATGACGGTATACCGGTAAAGCCAGATTTAACGTGTACCTGATATACAATCGATGGAACAGGGATTCTAAATTTAAAATAAGGCTTTAAATCTAATGAAAAGTCCTACTAATGGTAAAGCATGTTCACTGAGTTTATTTCTTCGAATACAAAACATTCATGACGGAAGGATCGAGTACCTTTAAAAAAAGTATGTCGGAATTTTAAAACTAAAGGTATCAGTGTTTCACTTATACATTGGGACTGACATTGGGAAACGCTCATTTGACCGCTCGCGTTAGGTTTGGTGTTAAAAGGGGACATTTTGAACATCTATCAGCAAACAAATTTATGGATTATTTCATTTGAAAATTAAAAATAGACTATTATTTAAAGACAATAGATTAATGTCCAGTCAAGAAACTCCATGGTGACCATTTGAGGAAAAACCTTATAATTTTCTGAACTTGTACAAGTCTCTGCAAGTTTTTCTACCCTACCAAAATGAGGACATGTGATTTATTATGCATTTTTTATTGAAATTAACTCCCTTCCATAAACAAGGTGAACGGTTGACAGAATCTGATCTCGAATCCGTCTTCTGATCTGAGCTGATATTCAGTTCATGAACTGAACTTCGACAGAATCAGATCCTCAATTTGTGAACTCGGAAATTAGCAACTAGGCAAACAGATGTCCCGCTGCTTGCATGTAAAATGAGAACATAAGCTCAGTTTTTTCTTTTAACGGTTCAGGGAACTTATCAAAACAGGCGTAAATTTACGAATAGTACTTGAATTTATCTTTTACTAAACGATAAGACATTTGCTATAAAACAAAAAAGTCCTTAAAGGGTCTAAAAAGGTCTGTAAGGAAAAAATTGTTTAAAATTGAATTGAATAATTTAAGAAATTCACGACAAATTTTTCTAGAACTTAAAAAAAACAAATTTCATTATGCAACATCCTGAATTAGGAGCGTACAAATTGATGGCTGGAAGAAAAGTTGGGGTTTACAAAGTCTAGACAAGCAAGAAAAAACTTTTGTAGTTTCCAACAAAATAATTTCATTTCCCTTTTGGCTTCTTTAAAATAACGACTCATCCGAATCTCATAAGAGGAGTTCTTATTCTATCTTTCAAAAACTTCGAACATCGGAAATAAAAAGTACTTTGAGATATTTACAACAGTTCTTCTATGAACTGTTTTGTCACCTTATAAGTTGAACTAGTTAGGCAATTAATATTTTTTTCTTTATGTTTCCTTTCTTTTTGAAAAATGAAAGGTTCGTGGTGCTGTTAAAAACAGGCAATTTATTATTAAGCCTTTGTCAGTAGATTTCATTTTTGAATGCTGTTTGACCAGCGTGCATATTTTAAATGGTTTGCTTGTGAAAACAAGGTTCATTTATCTTAATTTCATTTGAACTTTGGTTAAGTTTATGGCAATAATGATAAAACTTCTGTAACAGAGAAACTTTCATGAAAGATACAACATGCAAAGTTTGGTCATAATGTCATTATTTTTATATATATATTTTTTTTCATTCTGGCCAGAAGCCAAAAAATAACTGAAAGATGCAACTTTTGAAAGACCTTTCCCCAAGAGAAAAATAGAATTTCATTCTGCTATTTTCATTATTTTATTTCATAAAGGGAGAAATGAAGTGGCATTTTATTTGGAACAATGCTTTTTATATCGAAATGAAAATTGGTTGGTCGTTGTCGTTTCAGAATTTAAGAAAACTTTCAAAATTATTTTATATTTAATTTAAGAATAATTATAGAGATTAGTAAATTCATACAACTACAGGTATAGGCTTCCTAAATAGTTAAACATTAAATTTCTAAATTTAGTTAGTTGATAGTTACTCATTAATGTTTCTCTAGAGCATTTATCCTCAAAATATGTAATGCGTAATTTTTTTTATTAGCTAAATTTTATGTTTGTTTAGTTTAATGACCTTTTAGGAAGTTTCATGAGATTTATTTTGAACCATGACCAAGGGTGCAAACATTTCAAATTTGCTCAAGAACTTCCACTTACGTTACAAGCATTGGATAATCGGACATAATGCGCACTAGCCATTTTCTTGGTATCAGGTTTTATAAAGCATCCCGCATTTCTTAGAAACCGACGCCACTTTTTATAGTTTAGTCATATTTACGCCCAATTTAGAAATACAAAGATTATCAGCACATTTTTAAAGTTAGTTATTATAAAAAATTTAAAAGTATGTAGCAACTTAAAATGTAATCATAAAATTGTGTTGTAATTGTTTATGGTCATAAAATATTAGCCAGATAATTTTTTTTTTCATTTCAGAAAGCTCGTAGATAAGTATTCTCATAAAAAATATATATATTCCTAAATAAATTAGAGCTTTAGATTTCTGTTAAATGAATCCATAATATTTTTTAATGGGAATTTTGACAAATATATATACATTTTTAAATTTTAAAGTTCGTTTTTTAGAACTTATGCATACATCAAGGTTCGATAGTGTATATTATTATTATTATTATTATTATTTTAATTAGTAATCACCCATATAATGCTACACTAGGAACATATAAGAAAAATATCTACAGCCCTGGGAAAGATTTATTAAATGTCCTGTGTATTGGGGATTGACACTTCATTGGAATTAAGAAACGTCAACTGTTTCTTTTTATATGGAGTGGAGAAAAATGTATTTATATAGTACAATCTATTCTAGATACTGTACAAACTATTCTATTTTATTCTAGCTAGTTGACAGTAATTCCCACAATGTAATTAGAAATAGTTTTGGAGTAGATTACTCTTCTTACACACTGCAAGACAATGTCTACTACAATTAATAATTAGAAATGTCAGTTTTGTTCCTTTTAACATCAACATTAGGATAAATTTTCACATTAGTGCATCCTTGAGCACTGAAATGCATAAACATTCGAATGAATTAAATCAACATTTTATATTAATATTTATTTATTTATTTTAAAAGTATATATTCATATTGTACGATATACATGACTATATATACATATATAGCAATTAAACATTATACAAAAATAAATCTATTATTCACAAAGATTAAAGAAAATAATAAGATTTTAAAAATTATAAACATTATTAGAAATTAAGACTTTTCTAAGATCAATTTTAAAACATATAGTACTCCACATAATAAACACTAGCCGCCTTTGGCGACCAGCCGGTTCGCCAGTATTACCGCTCACTACAATATTCAATTCAATATTTTAAGTAACTGGTCTCTTAATACATTCTCAAACAAAACATTTTTAATATTCAAATTTTGATAGTCATACCAAACTTATAATGTTATTTAGATCGTTTCTTTCAATTTAATATATATATTTTGCTAATTTGTTGTCATTTCCGGTAAAACTTCAACTTTAATTTAAAGTGGAAATGATGAAATTGCAATTAATATAAAGATATTTTTTAAATAAAACCAAGCGTTTTATTTTATTTATCATCTTTATTGTTATTTATTTACTATTATTATTACTGAATATAAGTATTGCAAACAGAATCGCTCGGTATTTAAGTCTTATGTGAACTACAAAATATTTTTCATAATTTATGTAATATCTAAAACAATAATTCAACAAAAATTTCTCAGATTCAGCATAAAATTCCGTTTTTAGTTTTGCTTTAAAAAGGATTGAAATGAAATCAATAATAATATTTCCTTCCGGCCTATAAATATATTTCAAAAATTATGAAGTCTAAATTTAATGCAGTAAGGTATCATATTCTGAGAAATATTCTGGACACACCAAATTTTAAATAAATGAATGAATGTTTCTGTTTTCCACGATCAACTAAGACTTATTTATGAAGTTTTGAATGTTAAAAATTTAGAAAAATTCAACATTTTCATAATCTTAGGCCAATTAATCTTGATAAACCTGCTCGCTGATTGGCGTATTTTCTTTGAAACGATCGATGGAAAATCTAAAATTATTCTTTTTTTATTGAATAGTGATATTCAAATTTTCATAAATCAGTCAGTTTAAGTGATTGATTTAGTTGCTTGGAAATTAACTCTTTTTATTTAAAATATTAGTGTTTCAAGAATATTTTGTTATTCGTAATTTCCACAGCAGAAGCTTAATGTAAAATCAAAAATTCAATATTTATTAGAGCATTTATTAAACCAAGTTACATAAAATATAATCATTTTCCATTTAGACCATTTTAGCAGATATGTGACTTACTAAAGGTTTACAAATTAGCTGTGTGGCCCTGATTTGAATGGATATCCTGTTCATATTAAACAAAACTTGCCTTAAAATAAAACATTTATTGGATTAATTATATAGAGAGTGTAAAAGATCATAAAATAATTTTTCTTGAATTTATTTTTTAGGAAAAATAAATTCATTCTTGTTTGTTTCATTTACTACAGACACGTGCCGAAAATTATATTTTTGCAGATTTTATTTCCAAAAAGATTTAATTTATTTTTATTTGGAGCTTTAATCAATGTGATGGCAACACTTTGAAAAAAGCTGATTTTTTCCCATGAATGCGAAACGTGCTTAATTTTAATTTTTATTTTTTACGAAAAAAATTATTGAAAACATAGTTAAAATATTTATTTAAAAATTCATTAAAAATAGAAATTTAATTTTAAGATTAAAACATTAGTATCATTTAAAAGATAAATTTTTGATCTTTACCTTCATGTAAAAATCTTTTTTGTGCGGTAATATTTTCGGAAGTTATAGCAGAAACACGTCAAAATTTCGCTTAATTTTTAAATAAATAAAATTCTATTTAAAAATTCGAAAAAATAACCCCCGGTGCACATTCCCGACCCCCAAGGTATACACGTGCCAAATTTGGTAGCTGTAGGTTGAATGGTCTGGCCTGTAGAGCGCCAACATACACACACACGCACATTGAGCTTTATAATAAGTATAGATATAGATATAGATTTATGAATTCCTTGCCAGATGTGAAAACATTAACAGCAGAGAGTTTCGAATAAAAGAGAGAGAGAGAGAGAGAGAGGGAGAAAAGTTTTTAATGGTTAGGAAGTCAACTTAGAAGAAGAACAAAACTAGTGAAATAACAGCAAATCAACAAGATTAGAGCTTTGTTGCCTCAAATGCCTTTACTAATAGAACGACATCACCTGAAGTGCTATTTCTGAATTCGTGACTATATCAGTTGGATTCTAGACGATGGCAACACTGTGTCTCGACCGGATGAGTCACGATTTCAGTTGGTATGAGCTGATGGTAGGTTTCCAGTATGGTACAAATTCCATGTACAGACAACCATGGACTTAAGTTGGCACTGCTAATTTAATCACTATACAAATTGGTGATGTCCCCATAATAGTGTGAGCCGTTTTAACATGGAATGGACTGGGATGTTTGAACCAACTGAACCGATTATTGACTGGAAATGGTTATGTCCAGCTACTTGTAGCCATTCATGAACTTCATGTACCGAAACAATGATGAATTTTTTATGGATGACAATCCGCCAAGTCATTGGATCACAACTGTTCACTAGAATTGTCCAGAATATTCCGGACAATTCCAGTGAATGATTTAACCACCTAGATAGCCCAACATGAATACCATTAAACATTTATGTGCCGTAATCGATAGATCAGTTTGCGCACAAAATTCTACACCGGCAACACTTTCGAAATTATGGACGTCTATAGAGGCAACATGGGTCTATAGAGGTCTAAAGACTTATTTTCTACGTCCAGTTATTGCACTTCACTGGGTAAAAAGAGATATTATTATTAGGAGGTATCTCATTATTTTCGCGACTTCAGTACATACAAAGGGCAAAATAATATAGTGATGACAATAATAATATATCATGTACAACACATGACAATAATAAAAATAATATAAATGATGAAATATGAAATAATATAAATGATAAAAAATGAAATAATATAAATAATGTCATTTTTCTCGGGGCTATATAAATGGCTCCGTTATAAACAGTTCGGTATTGTCGCATTTGCACTCTTATTTACCTTTACGATACTTTAAAATTCAATAAGATAAAAATATTTTTGGTATTTTGAAAATAATACCTACATCTTGCTTATTTCTTTATTTTTTGGAATGGGATGAAATTTTGAGAATCTCTGCAAGCACTCCCTATGTTCACGCAGTTCTGTAAATACTAATTTTGAATCTGAACTCTGATTATAATTACTGACAGGGTCAGAATGTTTAAAGGGATGTAAAAAATGGTAAGATTCCTGACATTCAAAAGATTATCCTCAAGATCTTTGCCAGTATGCTCTTTAGAGGTATTTCTTGCACTTAAACTTCACATGTATTTTTGATTAAATGCGATAAATAATATATTAGTGCAAATATAGCATAACACTGCAATCAGAAATTTGACTTTTCCTTTGATTTTAGTGTAAAAGCTTCGAAATTTATGTAAACTTATGTATTCTGAGGCAGAACTTTTAAATTTGCAACCGTTAAATGACGTATTTATTGTTCTAAATCAAAATTTGAGATAGGCTATAAATTTCATATTACAAATTTAGAAATACAAGATTTCAGAAATAAAAAAAACATTCAGAAAAATGAAACTGAACCATTTCTAGTTTAAGAAATTTGATAAGTTATCCCTATAGAATTTAAAGAAAATCGTCAGTATGGAATAATGGAAAATAAAATTAATTTCCAAATTCAACCATTTCCAACTCTTGGATTTAACATGCCTTTGAGGCACTTTCATTCATGATGAGGGTCTAAATCAAATATGCCAGTTTGTATGAGGACTGATTAAAACATGCAGCAGAATGATTTTTCTTATATTCTGTGTTTTTTTAAATTACAAAATTACCTTTTAAAAAAGCTTAAAAATAAATAAAAATTAGGAAAATTTACAATTAGGTCAATGGATTGCATTTCCAAATTATTTAATTTCATCTTTATCTCTAACTTTACACTACGCAGTAGATCTACTTGATCATGGGATTTTGACTTTTTATAATTAAATTTAAATAAAAAAAATTAATAAAAATGTATTAATTTTTATTATTTTATAAAAAGTAATACATTTTTTTATTAATTATTTAATAAAAATTTATTAAATATGGTGCAGGTGTTCACAGAATAACTTCATTGAATGTTATTAGAGCGAAAAAAATGGTTAAGATAGAATTCTGTTGGAAAGTTTTTCTTTTATTGACTTAAAAAATAAGTAAGGGTTTCAGAACGAGATTTTTTTTCAGTACAGAATGAAAGAAATATAATGCTTGCTTAGGAACATTTTTTTCTAAGTGAGAGAACATAAAATACTTTCTCGTTTTAGATGATTAATTTTTATTTTTATTTTCACATTTTTCGTACTGTGTAAAAAGAAAATTTCAAATTTATTTTTAAAAACTATAGGATTTTTTTAGAGCTTAATTTAAAAATGTGACTTCTTTTTTCTTATCTTCAGATAAAACATTTTGTAAACTTGACTTGTTTGAAAAAGTGATTAAAATTCCATTTCAATGGAAAAGAAAGATTTTCTTTCCTAGAAAAACCTAGTCATTTCTTCCAAATGAATATTTCATAGAAATATTTTTAATACCTTCACTCGAGGTCTTTTTTTTCCGTTCAGGTATTAACAAGATAGAGGAGCTTACAGAGGGAGAAAAACAAATTAAAACCACACCACTTGGTTGTAAAAAGTAAAAGTTCAATAATATGGAAAAAACAGAAAATAAGTTAAAATGGAGACGAAAAACGCATCGAGCTCCCAGAATCGCATAGCTGAAAAACAAAAGAAAATAATTCTTTGTTTTAGTTTTATAAACGTTTCAAAGATAGCTAAGTTGTAATGATTTTAATATTTAAAAAAATTCCGGCTATCTAAGGTGAATATACCTTGAAATTAATTGTGTGTGACTATAATAATGTTGTTCTATAGAAGTTGATTTTATATCACCAGATATTTTATATTACAAATGGACGGAATGTTGAAAAATCCTATTCAGTTGTTTTGTATCTTTTCCTTTCTTTTCGAAACTGTAGAAAATAGGATCAAGGTCCCTTCTGATCTCCCATTGGTTTACCTCGTGTTGTCTTTCTATAGAAGTTGATTTTAGATCACCAGATATTTTATATTACAGGTGGATGGAATATTAAAAAATCCTATTCAGTTGTTTTGATATCTTTTCCTTTCTTTTCAAGACCGTAGAAAATAGTATCAAGGTCCCTTCTGATCTCTCATTGGTTTACCTCGTGTCTTCTTTCTAATGATGCAGATTGCATATAACTAAAACAAAGAGTTACTGGATGTCACTCTTGCTGTTTATTTTAATTATTAGTGCACACTTAAACGAAGACAGATTTATTAGGTTAATATCCAAATTTGAAACAACAGAAAAACTATTAAAATCGTGCCATTTTGAATCGATATAAGCTGTTCAAGGGGAATGCACGAGTCAGAAAAACCACGGCGATGATTGAATCCATTTATATCAAAAGAGAAAAACCTCACGTACACGACTGATATAAAATATCCAATCAATGGTATTACATTTCGATACCGAGAAAGAGATTGCCCTGTGAAAAACATAAATTAAAAATTCAGAAACTTGCAACGAATCAAGAGGAGATAATCTGCTTAGTAATATGATGTGTAGGATATTAAAAGTTAATCTATTAATTTTCTTATGTATTTAGATCAATCTCGAAAATATTCGTCAGAGAAAATGTAGTCAATAAAAATATGAAGTTCAATATTTGATTAAATTTACGATGTTTTATTAAAACATACAGGTGAATGGTTTTGAATATAATTAAAATATTCAACTTTTTGTTTTGAATATATTTACAATTTTAATATATTTAAATATAAATAATTATATAGAACATAATATATTTTAATTTATTCAAAGTTATATTTTATGTGGTATTATAATATTCAAAGCACAGATGCTCGATGATTTCAAGAAATTCTTTGAAGTCGTTCAAGTAATAGACACACGAATAATGTTTTTCACCAAGAGATTAGTCGGCCTGAAACCATTGCTTCGATTTTGGAATGGGACATCGTTGGATTGAGACACAACTTTACAGGAAGGCCGAAATTCTGCACATTTGTTTATTAATTTGAATTATTCTATTCATGTGGCATACTTATTCAAATAAATAAATTCAATTCAAATAAATAAGGAATGGAGAGTGACGATCAATTTGATCACCATCCATTTGAGATATTATTGGTAATGTTTTTGTATTTGTGGATCTCGAGAATAAACATTTTATGCTGACAATTGGATCACCGTGTAATAATTTGGATACAAGGGGCAAATAGTTTCCCAACTAATACCACTTAATAATATATCCAGAGAAAACTGTTAGTTTCCATAAAAACTGTTGAGATATCTAACCTCCCTCCCAATAGCCTTCTAAAACTCTACAAGCCTAATTTGCGCTCTTAAAACAGGTTTAAAAAACTGAGTTTTTCTTTCATGGAATCTTCTCGAACCATACATCAAATCTTTTGCGGAAATCTTCTTCCTTCCACATGATTTTCGAGGATACTTTAGCTAAATTGCATTAGTTAAGAAAACCGGCCTCATAACAGAACGCAGTCTCATACCTCCATATCAGTATGCATTCTGGCCCCTAAACGGTTTGATGGGCACGTTATTAAATACCAAAATATTTAAGTAGGAAAAACAAAAAATGACTATGTACAGAATTTACAAACAAATAAGAAATACTAATAAAATAAAACAGTTTACAAGGATTTCTACATCAAAAAATTAAAGATTTTTTTTGGAATTATAATATGCAGTCGTTCAAGTAATAGACATAAAATAAACAAACATAGACATAAATAGACATAGACATAAATAGACAAACATAAAGTGCATGAAAATCGCATGAATTTTGTATTCACTCGTTATGACGACAGAGTAGACGAGGATGCAGTTAAGAATCAAGTGTAAAATGATTTGGTGAATGGCAGCGAAGAAAAGTCCGTTCGGCAGACTGTGGTGCGTATTACTCTTTAGTCTTTGTGAGTATGACACGATGTTGAGAGCTAGAGAGGCAAGAAAAAATCTCTATTTTCACTGATGAATTTGATTATCCTATGTATCTTTTGCCTGGAGAGGAGGTTGTTGACGACTTTTTTCAGCCGTCCTTGTTCATGACTTGGTGATGGATTTTTCATATGCCACGAGATTATGGGAGGAATTCAGTAGCATAATGAAGTGCTGTGCCAATTACACTACAACTGCACTCATCACTCTCCGACAGATTAAAACTTTTGAGGTAGGCAGGGAAAAAGGCGTGTTCTGAGAAGAAAATAATATCCTCTCTGATCCAGTGAGGGGGATGAAGCTTAACTGAGGCAAAAACGTTTCTGCCTGCTCCAATATCTGTACCATTCCTCTAGCTTGTTTTTCCGGAGGATGTCTTTTATATGCGACTTAGGAAGCTTTGTTTGCATATAAAATTTTCCATTTCACATTGCGTCCTTCGCCAATTAATCTGCCTCTTCATTATTTATGTTGTCTGCATGCGCTTATACCCATGAGACTTTTACTGTTGAATTTGAAAGGAGGACGCTAAAATTTCTCTCTCTATTTGGTTTGTAATCCTTGGATTAGAGGACACCATGATACTTGCTCTATTGTCGACATGCATTTTAAAAGTGCTGACGTTTGAAAACTGAGATGCCTATTTAACTGCTTCAGCTTGAAAAACATTATTGTTGTAATTCAATCTGGCAGACCAGTGATAGAGCCAGGTATCATTGATCAGGACAATGAAGGCAGTTCCAACTCCATGTTTTGTTTTCGAGCCATTTGTGAAGATATTGATGTTCATTTGAAATGTGTTCATCTTCCAATGAGATTTGGTTGGGATTGAGATGCTGTGAAGACTGAGTAGACTAGCCAGTTGCTTTCTTCTCCATCTCCTCCGGTTGGATCGCTGTTATGTTATGCGCAAGAGGATTCTTTGTCGATGTATCGAAGCTAGTCTGGCTTCAAACTTAATTCATGCAAATGCCCTTGGCACGTTTCTCCTACATTTCAGCACTTTCACACCATGATTCTGACTGCTGTGGCCGAGAGTAAGAAACCGATCTTTCCATTATACTACCTGCTACCCACTCACTATGCTTTTTCACATAAGCCAACGAGGAGCTCAAACCAGTTTCATGGAAGAAAATAAAGTAAACAAATTTCCCAAACTTAAAACAAGAAATCTAGTATAATTCCTTCCGGGTAACGAAGATTCCTTTTCTCAAATCCAAGCTAAAAATAATTTCTTTATTCCAGCCCAAGTTCAATTCTATTACAGGAATGCTTCTTTGATATTCGCAATCAATCCTCATTCTTAAAGGATTAAATTTTACATCAGATGTTCCACACCAAACATATTCTACATTTCACAATCTGTATCGTATTGTAGACTCTCCCATATGATATGTTTCGTTTGCCATTCCACTTAGTGGCCATTCCATCTCGTGGGTTCGGAGGCATACTGCATTCAAAATAAAAGAAAACAGAGGAATCTCCTCCACCTTGCTGGTTCTTAGCTAGGCATTTGCGGGATGAAGTGGGAAAAAATGTTATAATCTCAAGTATCACCATCTAATCAGAGGAAATCAAGAGCTGTCAGCATGGGATAACATTTCTCCTCAACGGATTCTGCAGCCTATTCGAGTCCATACCTATATAAATATCTGCGGTCATTAGAACTAGACGAAGTTCAATACGATTTGTAATGAATAGTTTCTGTTATTTTAACCATTGGTCATGTGATATGAAAGATATACGAATAAGACTAAAATAGAAGAAGTTTGGAAAGATTATTAAAATTTCAACATACACTTTCTGACAGTTTCACTACAAATGAACAGCTTGATATACATACAGAAAGGGAAAAATTTAGAAGGAAGAAAAGTAGTAGAATTGGTTTGAATAATCTATTACATTTTATGCAAATACTAGCCGCCTTTGGCGACCAGCCGGTTCGCCAATCTTAATGTTCGTTAAAATTTTAATAATTAAATATTTTATGCAATTCATACTTTAATAGCTTCTTCATCAAAATATTTTAAAACTTCAAATTTTGATAGTCATATAATTTACTCATAATATTATAAAGGCCTTCAGTAATAACGCAATATGTATCTCTCTAATTTTCTGTTAGCTCCCGTAAAATTTATGCTTTAAATTAAAATGGAAAGGATTAATCTGCAATTAATATAATAATAATTTTTACTGAAACAAAGCATTTTTTTATAATATGATTACAGAACACAGAGTCACTTAGCGTTTACACTTTATGGACACCAAAGAATATCTTTCTTAATTTATGTAATATCTCAAGAATTTGACAACAAAATTTTATCAGATTCATTATGAGCAGATCGATTAATTAACAATGTTTAATTTTAAATGCTTCAAACACTAAGAAAATAAATAGAAATGCTTAAAATAATCGATCGGAAACAGGTTATAAAAAACTACTTAAAAAACGATGCACTTAAAAGTATAAGCATATACAAAAAATATATAACATAAACACAATTTAATTACAAAAGCATACAACTAGCCTAAAAATAATTTCAATCAAGTCCGCATCCGTAGATAATAGTTGTCAACAATCAGAACACAATACGAATGCGTGAATTTTCAACGCCAGTTATGGTAACGCAAATGCATTAATTTTTCTACTCCGGTTGGGGTAACGCTATGCAGATTAGAAATTTTAATTTCCTTTTCTGTTTTATTTTAATTCAAAAGTACTTCAGAATGAATCTGAAAAATCTATTTATTAACAATGTTTAATTTTAAATGCATAAAACATTAAGAAAATAAACAGAATCGTTTGAAATAATCGGCTGAAAAATGTTAAGCCTAGCATCATTAGCGTGGGGAAAAACTGAAGCATTATTCATTTGGCGGTGGGAAAAATGAAGACTTCTTTGGCGGGAAAATTAGTTTTTAATTAATAATTAAAATTCTAATTAAAAATTCAAAAAAGGATCCCAGGTGCACATTCCCGATCTCCGAGGTATACATGTACTAAATTTGGTAGCTGTAGGTCAAACAGTCTGGCCTGTAGAGCGCCAACATACACACACACATTGAGCTTTATATAAGTATAGATTATATTTCTAAATTGTTACATAGCTGGTGGAAATTAAGTATTGACTTCAAATCTTTTGGAACAAGTAATAATCACGAGCCGTGTTTACATCTTTTCGTGATATATTTAAATTAAAATACAAATGATAATATTCCAGAATAATGAGAAACAACCGAGAGAAGAAGCAATTCAGAAAAACTGACTGAATTTCACCTGCTTGCCTGGGGTGAGGTGACTAATATTATTCGAGATATGCTTTCGATACGAAACATAGAAACATTTGAAACAGGAAACATGGCTATTATGTTGCTAGGGTAAATCAACAGAATCAAAAATCTAATTTAGGGATAAATCTTCATATCAGTTATTAAAAATTATTATTTCGAGCTGGCTGCAGAAATATCGTAACAATTTTTTGTTTGCTCCAAATGTGAGATTTTTTAATCACGACTATTTGAGAATACCTCTGCAGGTAAAGAAATATTTAGCAGATTTGAATTTGAAGGTTTGTGGTAGAATAAAAGGAATATTTTTGGCAAGTGTTGTAAAATTCACTTCTTTGGTCAATATATATATATATATATATTAAGCACAATTTTATAGTCCCACGGAAGAAAATTGACATAAAAAAAATTCACACATTGGCATAAATCGAATGAAAAAAATCTCCCTTTTGTAGTTCCTCTATTCCGTAGCATCAAGAGATGCAGGCAGATCTCGTGGATATATTTGAGACAAACGCATATTTATCAAGCGACCATAAAAGATGTGATTCTATTTCAAAACGAGGGAAATTTCTATCTTTACTACATTGAAAGTAAATCCTTACTACAGAATCTTAGAAATATTTAGAATTTCAATTTCTATTTATTTAGGAAGTTATATTGGTTGTAAACTTCTTTCAGGGATGGCGATTAATTGAAGTATTTATTTAATTTCGATTGTAAGAAACGGCGACGCCCATCCTGTCAAGTTGGATCTGGCTGTGTTTTGACATTTTGTAGGAGAAGCTCGCGTGCTTAGGACGCCTGGGCACCTGGAGGCTCCAAAAGGACACTCGATTCTTCAGTGGCGATGAACGAGTGAGATCTGACGTTGTTCACGTGCTCTCTTTACGTAGCCATTTTAGGCTTGGCCATGTTTGGCATCCCCATCTGTGTTGAACCCGGCTCCTAATTAAATCTTATCCCATGTCTATAAATATTGAAATGGTTGTTTAATTATATGTGATCTTAATTAATTGTCTGTTTAATCCGGATAATATTATTCTTATTTTCAAAAAAATCACTTTACCCTTAGATGACGTCCTACATTTACGCAATAAACATTGTTCTTTTATAGTTATAATAATAGCGATTGTATTTTCATAAATTGAAAAAAAAGGAAAGTGTCTCCATCCAAATCAAAAAACAAGTTATAAGTTAATAACAGTGACGGCTGCCAAACTTATTCCCAAATGATAAAATGTTATGTACGATAATTAAATACTTACAAATAATTGTTTTAATGTTCTACACATGATAGAAAACTAGTGAGAAATATTGTGGTCTATAACTTTTCTTGTTCTTTTAATCTATTACGCTATTACTACCCAAAGCCCTAAATACGGATTTCAGTTCTAATAACTTTCCTTATTATTTTTGAAAATGAGCTCCCAGGAAGAGTTTGGTAGAGACAGAACAAAATGTATCTTTTCACCGCTGACTGAGTTACCTATCTATATATTTTCCTCATTTCTATAAAATTGGCTATAAGGAATAAGGGTTGTTGGATTTCATGCTCTTGCATTCTCAGTAGGACAAAATCTAGGAATAAGAATTAAGGTTCTCTGGAATGCTTCCTTCATTGGATTAAATCTAATAGAACAATGCACGAAGTCAGGGAAATTTAACTATTTCAAAGATGTTAAAAAATAGAAACCTATTCATTCCATAAAGAATAATTCATTGATTTTTTAATTTTTACAAGCTTCATGAAAAAGAAAATAATCATCTGCTACAACATCTATACTGCCATTTGGAAGAAAAACACAAAAAGTGAGTATACACTGAATACGCAGCATTTTACAGGTTTATTTTAGGATGAAAGTTAAACTGCAGGAATTTTATTTGCAGGGCAATTGATATAATTTGTTTATCTTTAAAAAGCAATTATTATTCATTAGAGAAATCTGTTATTTAATCACATAAACAACTTTATTTTCTAACATTTTTTGTGTGATATTCACAAAACAATATTTATTTTTAAAACTTTTTAAATTTTAAATTTTGACAAGATGATTATAAAAAAATAATAAAAGCAATTTAAAAAAATATTTATTAATGTATCAAAATGTAGAACTTTTATTTTACTTTACATTTTACTCCTTTGTCCTTAATTTATTATCCATTATATCGGTTCTTGAAATGGTTTTTTTTTTTCAATTTCAGTCCCAAGTGATGACAGTCCAAGTGAAATTTTTTTTTTGAAATTGTTGTAGACTTGGAAAAGACTGAAAATTCGATTACAAAATTCTATCTGAACAAACGAATTAGTTAAATAAAAGTGGAATAAAAGAGAACACAATACAAATTAAACATTCACATATAACACTATTCTGTTGGATTAAATGCACAGCATTTGTATTTTATCTTTTGAATGGGGAGAAAAAGCTCTATGTATACCACATATGTAACTGAAATAGAAATAGAATAACTTATAGATTTGTTTTACCAAAAGAGAAGCAATAACTTCTTCAAGACTAATCCGCAGTGCTATAACAAGAAGGCATACTACCAGATGTTCAAGCCAATTTCTATGCTATAAATAATAAATCCATTCGCATCCGATCGGATGTTTACGGACAACTCAATTATACGTGATTCTGCTGACACAGATGTACAGAGCTTATGACTTATATGTAGTAAGCAATATTTCTATCCAATAAAAGATCATAAATGAGAAGAGAATAAACCATATCTGATCCAATCGGAAAACATGATTAGATTACCGGATAAGACATGAATTGACCAAGAATTTTATTTTTTTATTTTTCGGATTGAAACATCACACATATTTATAAGGTAATTTTGACCGTTTAACCTGAAATAAGGAAGCATTAAGTTAGATTGCTATGCTTATCTTGAAATAGTTGGCTTTATGGCTAAATAATTCTCTTCTATTACTTCTTCTGGAATAACAGGAAATTATCTTACCTTACTTCTGGTATAACAGGAAAGCATTGACCCCAAAAAAGCAGTGTTGTTATTTCTTCTCATGTTTATGCAATGCTAAGGATAATGAATGCCATTTCTGTTGTAAAGAAGGTTCAGCGAATATTTTTATAAGAAAAAAAATGAGGGCAAAGTAAATGGAGAGACAAACTTGTGTCATTCCATCATTATGATTCATTTTTAAATATGTGTAGAAAGAGATTTTTGAATTGATTTTATTCTCATGAGGGTCTTTTTTAATTGAGTTTTATTATATCTATAAATCTTTATGATATCTATAGATTTTATAACGCTATTTCAATTCTAAATCTTTTACATTTTAATTTAGTATATATATAATATCATAATTTTATTGGATTTTATGGATATATTTCTATACCATACGTTTTGGCCCAACATGATCATTTATGATCTTATGCCAGAGAAAAACGCATTATATTTTCTTTATATTTTTATTTTATTTGTAAAAAATGAAAAAGACGAAAGGAGATAAAAGTTTATTACTGCAGTTTAAGCGTAATTTTAGCGTAAGGAATGAAAAAAATCGCCAAAACTTCTCAGGAAGAGATATAATAGAGCATGCATTAGTTGCATCTATATTAATCACTCATTTCGTCCAACTTCGTCCAACCTTTTTAAGTCCAAAATGAAAATTCCAATTCAAATCTATAACTTATTTGCTTCCAAAAGTGCATCAATTAAATTTATTGATTTAATGTTGCTAAATAAACATAATTTTTGGATAAAACGGTGATGTGGTCCGTCTTTGTCTTCAAGATGTGTGGCTGGCGCGAGTTGTTGATGGGAAAAACGAATCTGTTTTGACATTTTCCACCGTACATTCTCAATAGAGCTGCTTCATCTCATATAAAAATAACACTATAGAAATTTCATATCTGTAAATAATATGAAGCAGAGTTGTGGAAATGAAATCAATAACAAGGGTCTAATTTGTTGCTTTCCACTAGTACGTGCTTCGTTCAAATGACTTAGTCAACTAAGCTGAGTTTTCTTAAATAGGACTTCTTTTTGTAATTTGGAAGAAATTTTCAAATTGGAAGAAAAAGTTGAAAAGTAAACAAAAAATACACATTTTAATATAACATGTATATATATTAAGTATTGTACACAGAAAAATATACAAAAAAATTTTATAATTTAAAAACAAATGTTATAAGATTATTATCTTAGATACACATCCACCATACTTTAAAAAGTAAAGATGACGATATTAAACGGTAAATAAAAAGTATTTATTTTTGAATGTCCTCTTCACTCTTCTTGCGTTTCATTGGTTCAACCAGAATTTGCATACAAGTTAATACTTGCATGCAATAAAATTTCCTCAAAGCACGAATTCATTCTGAATCATTAATTGAAGATATAAATTGCATTTTAATTATATCAGATGAAGCTTGGCAACAAGCTGTTATTATTAAATAGGAAGTTGAGAAAACCGAAACGTGAATATTATTATTTTTAAAATGTGAATAATAAACGTAATAATTTATTATTTTTAAAACGTGAATATTTATGTTTTCATCGTTATGACTGACTGAAAGTACCAGAGAAACTACGCTTAGCACGTTTTTTTTTTTTTTTTTTGTAAAATCGTAAATAAAATCCTATCTTACGACTCGTTTAAAGTTATAAGTTAAGTCTGATTGAATATCAAATGCAGGATTGAACATGAGAAAAATGCATGGGAGTCCAAAGCCTGATAAGCTTACCACTTCCGATATGCTTATGCAGTTCACCTATGGACATACAACGTATGTCCATCAGTTATGAAAAACAAATCTTTTTTTTGGTTATAAATCGCGTTTTTCATTTCAGGAAAGACTTCTATAAAGATAAACTTAAAAAGCAAAGTCTTATCTAAATATAAAATTTTATCTAAATCGTTAGAGCCGTTTCAATACAAGAAATAAATTTACATATATATATATAAGAATTGCTCGTTTCAAGGTACTAATGATGCATTGCAATTCTATGTGGCAGTTTGTGACATATTTAACAAATTACAGAGAATTTCTTACCCTTTTCTCCCTTCCGGCAAACATAGAATTGAACTATGTTAAACTTTTTTTAAAGCTTGTTTTAACATTTATTGAGGTGATTTTATTGTTTTATTAGAAGAATATAATTCGAAAGTAAAATCTTAATGCTGTTTAGGAAAAACAATTTTTATTTTAAAGAATTTAATCTTTTTTTCTCTTTAAATACAATGTATATTTATATACTTATTACAGGATATATGATTATAACTAATGCAAATATAATTTCTACTCTGAAACGTTTACAATTCTTCAATGTTGTCACCAGTGTTGTATAAGCATGTGACTAGCAATATGGAAATCTAAGAATATCTGAACTAACACCATGGCAGGTTCGGAGAGATCGATTTGAGGATCTCCAGAACAACTCTTCAGAAATATGACATTATTTATTTATTTTTGCTCATTTCAATCGCGAGTTTCCGGACCCGGATTTGTGTTCTTACGATTAGGATGTGATTTTTAAATAGAAGGACGCTTCTCAAAATAATTCGATTTTGAACTGTTCATGGGACCTCTTCATCCGAACCAAGAGAAAGTAAATCGCGAAAACATTATCTATTCAAGGTGCTTTCTGTTTCGTATCATTAGCTATCCGCGAAGATAGTGACGTTAAATCAAAGACTTGTATTTAAAAATAAAGTGGTGTCTTTACTGAAAGTAATTTTTAAATGAAAGGTAATTTTTAATACAAAAGGCATTTTTATAATGATTACTTTGCAAAGACTGATGAATCGATTACCGCATGAATATTGCCACCCATTCAAATCCACAAAAATAACTCTATTCTCCCACCAAACTTAATATTATTTTCGACTAATCGTTATGTAAAGAAGTTCATAAGTAAAAAATTAAAACGCATTGAAATCCGCATAAAAATTTACTCAGAAAATGGGGAAAACGATTAAAATAGGTTATTACGAAATTCATAATGCTATGCATGTATTCAACACATTGTGATAGTTCAGTGCATAAATAAATATAGACATCTTATGCAATATGTGTTTTTCCTTTCATAAACATCATTAAATTCTACTTGATAACAAATGTTAATCACGAATCTTTGTCAAAAACAAGAGATTCACGGTTATTTTGAAAACACCGTTTTAATCTCCCTCCAAACTTTATTACCCGATCCATAGCTGTAAGGTCTTTTAACTGCAAATCGATTTCACATGAACATAGGAATGCAGATAGGATAATACATTAGTTAGAAACATTGAAAATATTACTGCAAAGTGATACAAAATATGTTCAAAGCATAATAGCAAGCCCTAAGATCTCAAAATGACATAAATACATGTGTGCGCCAAGTTCTATTCAAAATTCTGGAAGGATCAAGACATTTCGAACTCGACCAAGTTGATTGCCTTCAGAACCCAGCAGCAAAGTTCTCATTATGCGGCGGATAACCCTTGAATTATGCCCTCATCAAAGAGTCCGCCACATTCGTTCATTCGAAGCCGATTAATTATCCTGTTAGAGGGAATTAATTAATTTGGGACGATGATCTTGTTAACGAGACAATATCCTCCTTAACGACATCAGTGGTGGTCGCAAAAGGTGCGATCGCATGCCATTCCTTTACAAACGATTTGGCCGAGTTACTTCATGAATATTGCAAGTTTTGTCGGGGAATGGTGTAATTCTCTGATTAATTAATCAGTACCTAATTATCTTATTCTAAATGCGTACCTTTGGGTTCCCAACAGCCACTTCATCAGCTGTCTGTGGTAGAAGATGTATTGTTACCAGTTTACTAAAGTATTTTAATGGCATGATTGAATGGAAAAGATGTTTATACAAGCAAAACTGCTTCTTTTCGGAAAGCTATATATATACATATATATATATTGTAATGACTTTGTTTTGAAAATCTTTTCAGTTGTTTCTTTCGCTCAAATTTAATAAATACCATTGTATTTCATTATGAAATTGTAAAACTCGGATTTGATGAGTATGCAAGAAAAAGCATCAAATCTAATATTTAAGTTACAGAATTAGAAAATCTTCAATGAATTTTCAACACGTTATCGATTATAAAAGTTTTAATAATCTGGAAAATCAGACATGCATCTTTTTTTTATATTGAAATTGATAGATATAATATTCTTTATCATTCATACCATTTTTGCATCACAATAAAAATGAATAGAATAATATTCATGTATTCGAATGTGTTAAGTTTCCATCTAATCTGAAAAAATCTTATGATTTAAAAGAAATGCCGAAAACTACGCTGCATAACTTTACCTGTTTACATTATAGCAGTGAAATCCAATGAAATCATTAACTTTTAAAAATTAAGGGTTTTTCATTCCTTTTAAATCGCTGAAAAAAAGTATCTGTGATCCTACAAATCACTTGTGAAGCTACTTTTCTTTTATGTACATAGCAAATGCACATTTTTTTCTCTTTGCGACCTTAAGCAAATGCCACAGAGATTTACTTTTAAATAACTTTTTAATTTATTTACTTTTCATTAAAATTTGTTCCCTATATGGGTATTTAGGAGTAACAGATGTAGAGCGGAGATTAACACAAGCCCCAAGATCTTAACAAAAGAAACTGAATGTTGTGGATGATAACCAATATTCTTTTGCCTTCGTCTTAGGTTCTGCCTTTTCCAGTACGCAGCGTGTTTTGTGCGCTTTCTTTTTGCACATATCGGATGCGTTTTTTATAAACTGACACTATTCAGAGGCATCTCTAACTCAATTTAACAAGCGATATGGCATCAAACTCGTTAGGCAGCTTAATAATGAAGTGAGAAGTAAGATTCTGAAAATAAATAAATCGCCTTTTGGGGTATTTATACAGTTGCTGAGCTTACCTAAGCGATAGTTAGTATAAAACACGGGTATCAAAACTGAATGCAACTTTATTCTTTACATTATAACATTGTGCCTTGTTTTTATGAAGGGATTTCAAACTTCTTTTTATGAACAGCGATATGGCAACATGTAACAGGTTTTAAAATCTAAGAATCTCAACGCCATCTGTGTATTCAAAACATGAAATGACATTGCATCTAGTGACTCTGGATGTTATTCGGGAGGATAATTAACAAGAAATGGAAGCATATCAAAAATAACAATACATTCCCGACTTGCTTCATGGAAAACAATGAAATCTTCGCAAGATGGTAACTTTGCAGGGTGAGGACCACTGAGGACAAATAAATACTTTCAAACGAAGAAATAAAATACAAGAAAAGGCATATCAATTAAAAACAGTTAAAATGTGGAAATATATGAAGAAATATTTATACCCATTTATAGAGAGCTTTCATAACATTTGGGGGAATTTAAGTGAATAACGAAATCGAATTAAATGAAGTTAATAAAAAGAACGCACAAAACATGCATAAACATACCATGAGCTGATATAAAAGCAATTATGGATGATGCGAAAACAATTATGAGATTTATAGATGCTTTGGTGAATTGAAATAAATATCGAGATTAATTTGAAGATAGAAAGAACTCTGAACGATGCATGAATAAAGATTCCAATCACACAATGAGTCAGTATATAAATAGGACAAAATATTCGTGCACAAATGATGCATCTTTGGATAACTCGACATATTCTACATGAGTTAGGACAAACTTGAATACACGAATAGATGATCCGACATTATTTCGCAACGAACTGACTTTGTTGTGAACTTCATCTTACTTCACATTATTTCTCTTTATGGGGCTTTTGGAAAGATCGGATTTATCATGAAAACTTGCGGCTTCTCTTTATTTCACATTAACTTTTGAATTTCTATATTATTCTTTGTATTTCATAGATAGCGAGCTCACAATCTGAAATATTCTTTTTACATAAAAAGCCCTCCAGAACCTTATAACTTGGCTAAGCTTAATTGAACCACCCTGTATTTCAAGTAATACTTGATTCTTTTGAATACGTGTTTACTATTATCTTTATTTTTAACCTTTTTAACAAAAAATTTGAAATATTCAAAGAAAACAAGATGTCATCGAATTCCTAAAGAATCGATGACAACTATTGTATTCACTAAATCAATTACATCGAATGCAATTAATTACTTTAAAATAATTTCATAAAAATTTATTCGTGAAAGATAATTTGCTAAAAATCAATATTTAAAACTAACATTTATTAAGAAAGAAATATTTTAAAGGTATTTATAAATATTAAATTTTACCTTCGATCATTAATAAATAAGATTTCCGGAATAAATGTTTTTATAAAATATCATCCATGTATATCAAATTTGACGAACGAAATAATTTGCTTTTCAAACAAACCCGGGAATAAAGTTTACTGTGGAGGCAGCTTTTTCTAGAATAATTCAAAAACTTTTTACATTTTTTAAAATTTCATTAAGCGATTTTTCAAAGCAAGTAAATTTAATTAAATGATATCAGTGAATATTTTATCGCATTTTGTTTACTAACTCACTTGGCGTGAGAAACAATGCATGCTTTTATTTTGAATATTTATTTTTATTCATGTATATATTGCGTGCAGTTTTTTACATTATATTGAATAACTACTAGTTATTGAAAAATATTTCAGCATTCATATGTATTCGTATATACAAAAAAAAAAAAAAAAAACATAGTAAATGTCAAACAACGGATTCTGAATTTAAAATGTCCAGGTGATAAACACTCTTTGGGGAAAAATGTGCAAAATATTCTTATTTCCTTATATTTTATTAGCCGAAAGAATAAATATATTTACTAAGTTGATTACTTATTCTTGAAAATATTGAAAAGTGCAAAAAAATTGTTTTTTTTTAGAAAAGAAATAATTTGAATATTAGATTTTTTTCTTCTTATACGTCTCAGTATCACGATTATAATGCATCCGGGGAAATGTGAATATTTCATGCAAATGTATCTTTATATCACTAATTCTCTACAGACTTAAATATCAAAATTTATTGAGAACCTGCAGAAATGAACCATTTTGCGACGGGCGTGCCATAAATATCCTGACCTTCAGTTTGCTCATATTCAGTATTTGGTATTTCACTCATCAGCTGTTACGGGGGAAGGGGGTTAAGAATAATGTAAATAAACAGAGCTGGGTTCTGGAACGTTCCATTTGATTCTGATTTGCGTTTCTGATCTCGCTCTGAATTCTTATCTTATTGCTGTGTAACCGTAACTAGGTTTTTTTTTTTTTTTTTGGAATTTACCGTCAGTGCTATTGTAATTTGCTTAGTTTTCGGATACATTTCGCGTACTACTCTTTTTATTACGGAAAGCTTCGGTTTTGGTTTATTATGACAAGAAAACGAAATGTGTGAAGGAAGAATGTGCTGAAATTGTGAATGAACTAATAATGTAAAAAGGTAGAAAAAAATGACAACGTTAGGACTTTATATTTTGTGATTTCTTTTTCAAAGTTAGACTCGAAACTCCCGTTCTGTGGGATGATTCCTTTCTCGTGCATTCTGTCCCGTGCGTGTGTCTAGGAAAGAAGCCTCCTGTTCCGAAAGGGTTAAGTAAAGAAATGCTAAAATCTTCCAAAATTCTTCAGAAATAAGCAATCAAATTTGAAGAGAACAAGCAGGAGTATTCTCTAATACTAAAACTACATGGCATGTTTTATACTACACAGTATTGCGACGAACAGAGAATGGATTATTTTGGATGCCTTTTTTTTTTCTTTCAGCTGGATCTGTGCAGATATACAATATTAATGTCAAAACTATACGCCAAATTCCTTTTGTTTATGTTACTGTGCACACATGCAAATATAGAGACTCAGAGAAGTCTGACGAATTGTGTACAGAATTTTATACATCTGAAATTCTAATAATAAACAAATGTTTACTTTTATTCATGTAATTTATGTATATTGTTACGAATCTGAATTGTTGCTTCCCAGTGCAGTTAGTTCAATTGTATGATGAATCGAATGATCCTCAGGTTTGGTGAAAAATTTGGCAATCCTTTGGAGGGCGAATGTGGCGACTTTAGTAACTAAATAGAAGATTCCAGAGTCGGCCGGAATTTTGGGGACAAGACCAATAGGACGCGAATTATATGAATCTTTCTAGAAGTTTCGGTGTTCTGCTTCGGAAACTATTAAAGTACGGGGAGACATATCTGGTGTGAATCGGTTCAATTGAGCTTAAAGGATCAATGAATCGGATATTGCAATGTTTTCCGAATCGTGCTATCAATTATTGAGGAACCATTGGATAGTATGCCGAGTAGCTAAACGTATAGTCGAGTCAGTCGTGTGTCGGCAGTCAGTTCAAGTAAAACGAGCAGATAGCGGAGATTAGCAGACGCTTGTGCAAAGTGAATAATCGTGTGTAATCTCTCTTCTTATGGAGTTCTGCCGGGCCGCTTTGTGCTGTGACGATGGTTTTTATCGAATTGCTCTTGCGTTCTGCAGAAAAAAATAATTATGCATACTCGGCTGTGTTTTTGTCATCTGTGTATTTGAATCGAATGAACTTCATTCTTTGTTATACAGAAAGTAGTACTATTTCACAATATACCTATTACAAAGGATTCATCTGTTTTGTTGAATTCACCGCAATAGTATGTTTGATATTCACATGGACGTGGACTAAGAAACAGATTTTCTATAGATGCGTATCATCTAACATTTCACAAAAAAGTGAAATTTGGTCATTTGCCAAATTTGAGTCTTGTAATTCGTCATGTTTTTGAGTTACGGTGTATCAATTGGAAGACAAGAAATCTTAAAATGTATTTTTCGGAATGCAAATGGTTTTAGATGTAGAAATATATTCAATTCATGAGGTTGAATTTTCTGAAGATTATAATATTTTTTCTTTGTGTATTTCATATACAAGAAAATGCAGATAGTATGTTCGCTGTTAACGCAACGCATGTAAAACAAGCTCATGTAGAATTTAATTTAAAATGTTCTGACTAAAATGTCTCCGAGATTCCATTTCAACATATTAAAATAGATAAATGTTTTTAATGGATTTAAAAATAATTTTAACAAGATCTGAAATTATTCAAAATTTAATTACGCCTACTGGACACCATTTTATACATTAAAACCTCATGATGATAATTTTATATCAAATAGAATTTGTGAATTCATAATAAACAATTTCTTTACATTAGGGATTCGAGGAGTTTATCTTTATTAGTGTATAATATATAATAGAAGTAAATTTTTCTTTTCTCTACAAAATCCAATCAAAATAACAAATATACAGAATTAGCTAAAGATTGCAAAAAAAAAAAAAAAAAAAAAAGGTACATTCCAAAAAATTAAAGAAGAAAATAAGGGAATTAATGCCATTTTATATGTAAGTAATTTGTTCTTATTTAACTTAACCAAAAGCATTTTATTCATTACTGTTGCAGTTTGCTGGATCTAATTTATTCTTTGCGTATGCATCAAAATTATTAGAAATAATGGACTTTCACTAAAGTTAATTAAGATTGGACGCGATATCTGCTCATACTTTAAGGAATTTCCTTATGATTAAAAGAATTGTTCAACGCGAACTTGAATGGTTTCTTGAAGTGAAAACTAATAGAATTCATTCCAGTCATAAATGTGATTAATTTTTCTGCCAATTATTTCAATGGCCACCGTTATAGTTTTATTTTTAAGCAAATTCTGACTTAAGATTAGGTAAAAGATTTATTAAAGACGAAAAGTGGAAATTCGGATGTAACTAAAGTGATATTTATTTTAACATTACATAGCAATACGCCTTTTGTTAAAATGGGGATGTTTCATTTTGAAGGTAGTAACAGAGTTAATATATAATTGGAGAAATCTAGACTATTGAGAATTGGTTTTCTTTATACAAAGAAGATTTAAATATTTTTTTTTACATCACAATATCGGAGAATGCAATAAATGTTCAGGAACCATTATGATAAGAATTATTATTTTCTTGTCATTTTCAAATTCAAAATTATCTGTAAAAAAGTATCAGATTGATTATTTTGGTTATTCACAAATTATGAGACTTTAAAATTCCAAAATTTACGCCGGAGTAGTTAATACTAAAATGCATAAGTAAAAGCAATAATTAAAAATATATAGCATTCATTTTTGACTTGAGTAGAAATATGTAGGAAAATCAATGCAATTATCAAATATCTTGATATTGCTTACATTTAATAAATAGTACTTGCATATTACAAAATCTTTTGTGAACACGAAGCGTTTCTGATTTTCTGTATAGCGTAATAAAGAAATCTAAAGAATTATCTCTTTTCGTTGATTCAATTTGACCGCCATTTAATAGAATTCTGCAAATTAGCGCAAATATTACGGGGGAAGTTTTTATCCAAATAGTCGAGGAGTTTCTGAATAATATTAACGTGCACACAGAAAACAAGCTAAAATTCTAATCACGCGATTTGGATTCGGAGTAATCTAAAATACCCAAATTCATCAATGTTTTGAAAAGATTTTTTTAATTAACATGTTTTTTGTAATTATATTCATATTCGACATTAAATTTTTTTTTCAATAATTCCAAATGTGCTTTATTTTTTTGTTTTTTATCCATTTCCAGCTGCTCGAATGCATTACACGTAGCTCTGGGTTTTAACTCGAGAACGGAGTACGTAACAAAATGGCCAAAAAAAAAAAAAAAAAAAAAAAAACGCCTTTCGCTTTTCAGAAAGAAAAATATTTCTCTTTGAATCTACTCCTCTTCGAGGTTGGCGCATTCTTCACTCCTAGAACCCTTCTGTCCAAAACTAGATGGTCCGCTGGAGCGGAAAAGGGGGTTTCCTTGTCCACAGATAAGGCAAACGAATCGATTTCGTGGTCCTCCGAAATGTTTTGGAATGAGAATGGAATGTATTCCTTCGATTAATGGGAAGTCCAGTCTATGCTACTTTTTCCCTGAGGCAACTGACATTCAAAGGCTCGATGAGTTCGCTGAAGGCGAACGTTGGCGGAATGTTTCACTCGTCGGCTTTCAACTGGGATCAAATGGACGGCGAGAAGAAAGCAAACTTTAACCATGTGACTTCGGTAATTACAATGCTTTTTTTTTCCGTATTTTGTTTTCTGCAATTGAAGCCGAGAAGAATTTTTCAATTTGAAGATTCCTTCATTTTTGGCTTGTCGCACAGACAAGTGCTCTCAGCAATCACACTTGAACGCGCTCATCTTCAGAGTCTTTTCAAATGAATCATAACACGTTTGGATTCTGGAACAACAATAATGTATTTAAAGTAGTATTTTCTACTATTTTTAATAATTAAACATACTAGAAGAAATATTTATAATATAAATAAATAAACCGTGACAACATGTTTTCTGACGCTTATGCCATCTGATTCAGGCCTGCGACTCACAGCTTTCAGCTAATTACATGATCATTTCTTTACTGAGTTGGCACGTTCAATGCAATGAGCATCACCCATGGGTCTTATCTACATTCTAATTGTGTCGATCCGTCTGTCTAATTGAATTATCTTTTCTCTACTATCATTAAGATAGCAAAGAAAGAATAATCTAATGAGATAAATAGTCCAAGTATCAGTCTTGAGCCGTGGCAATGAACGTGTTTAGGGATATAAAAGAAATGATTACCTAATGAGATATAAAGCATGAATCCTAAGCTTGTGCCTTGACCGTCAACGTGATAATAATAATACACGCAAGCTGGTTTAAGATTACGATAATTCGTTGTGAATGAGAGTAGAAAAATTTTCCCGAAAGAAATTTTTCAATATTAGTCGAGAATAATCTGATGAAAAGCTCACTGTTATTTGCCACGAAGAGTGTCATGGGTTTTGGATAGTGGTCATAAACCTTTTAAAATGTGAGCATTTTGTATGTGTATGAAATTAGCTGATTATATCCAATGATGTGTATAACGTTTTGGGGATTAGGCCATTTGTCCTGTAGAGGGTCAACATATACTGTTTCTGAAAAATTAAATACCCCCCCCCCCTTCTCAGGCTCTGTTCTTCTAGTTAAAGAGTGCATGAAGAAAAAGCCAGATTATGCAAAAAATTAGAACTAGCTATAAAAAATCTATCATGTCTCCACCTTTGCTAAAGTCATTGCTTTAATAAAAAACAATCTGTTTTTCTTATAACGCTTGAATTTTTTTCTCCTATTATTTGTTATCTCCATCGTTACGGATTCATCTATTCCTTTCCTCATATTCTATTTAGAGAGCTTTAAACATTATTATACCTAATGTAACGACTTAAAAGTATCCAAAACAAGACGGGACGTGCATCCTGTGAGTGGGGATGTAATGTGGACGGTGAAGGCATTTAGATTTCAACCTTAGTTCCTGCCTATGTTGTCGCGGCGTTCGATCATTCATATTTATGTATGTGCCTTCAGGCGGTTCGGAGTAGCTGCTTATTGTTGATCCAAAACAAGAGTAGGAATTTAAAACAATTTTTTTTAATTATAATGATGAATTGTGAATGAAGAATTTGAGGTACTTTATGCTTATAAGCAAATATAAAAACAGATATAACTCATATGTAAAATTAACTTCTGATGCGTGTGATGGAACTAAGGATTGTCAAAATTAGGCATTTAATGAAAAAATATGTATAAAATGCCATAAGTGTTATCAATAAATTACATCTAGCATTAATAGATTAATACATTAGATTATCCTTATGGTAGATCACATTGTCAAAAGTCGTGTAAAAATGAAAGAAGTAAGTTGTTGTATTCATAAATGAAGATCTAATTTTAAGAATTTTTACCCTGTAAAAGATTTAAAGTCAAATAAAAAGGGAAATGAATTCTCTAGATGAAATGAAAGGAACGAAGCCCTTGAAAGTCTTCTGCGTTCAAACCTGATTTGTTCATTTGAAGGTAAAAAAAAGACAAATTTCTTCCTTTGGTTTTAGAGACGCTGGTGTTGCAATCAGAACAAATCCAACTTGAAGAGTGGATAATTTTTTTCTCTGCTATGCAAAGTTCGTCTTCATTTTCCCAAGTATTTGCTTTTCTGTATCTCTCAATGGAGGCTTTTAAGTTATCTCAATTCTGGATGCTATGACAAAAAGCCGTATACATTATTAAATATTTATTCTTTAGAGCTACGACGAAGCGAGCGAGCGAGCGAGAGAGAGGGAGAGAGCTTTTAGAGCTAAGACAAACTTTCAAAAATTAGACAATAACTTTCTAATATATTTTTTAGATGAAAATTTTTATGAAAGAACAATTATTATTAATTATTACATTTAAGTGACATTGAACGCCGCCGATCATTTATTGCACATTTCATTTGCTATTCATTTTTGAAAGAGATATACCAAGTTCTTTAGACGAAAATGGAAGAGTGTATAGGTAGGGAGACGATATTTTTACCTGTTTAATGATCATTTCAGCATTCTCATTACAAGAAATTTATATTAAATACTGATTATATATTATTATCATCATAGCTGACCACTCCGACTCGCCCGAATGCACTCTGAAAACATTTAAATTATCGGTCGCTTCGATAGCATTTGTAGGAGCTATGGTTGAGTTTTAAAGACCACCAGTGACCACGACACGACCCCTCTTGTATGAGTTCCCTCCCACCATCGGTAAGGAATAGTTACCCCACACCAACTACTAACTTCAAAGTTGAAGAGCCGCCATTAGATTATTTGGAAGAACTGTATAAAAATATCGTGAGCAAAAAATAATTATCTTTGGAGACGCAAAAGATAACTCTAATTCATGACACAGACCGAAGAGGAAATATTCTACTTGATAACTGAAAATGATTTAATAATTAGTGAATGATTATAAAATAATTCCACATAATCATGAGCAACAAAACTGGATTGATCGTATGTTAATTGGAAAATCTATCAATAGAAAATGTTGTACATTAGAATAGAGACAAAACCAGTTTCGTCGTTCCCCTTTTTCCTCACATGGCAATTGGAATTCAGACCAAATGTAACGCTACAAAATCATAGGTAAAAAGGGAAATCCAAAACATTAATGACGAAAAATGTTGGGAGGACGCAAAAAAGCTAGATTCACCAACAAACATTTTCTGAGAGCGGATTTAAAAAAATATTATTTGCAATCTTAGATAAGGTAGGAGATATCCTTTATTGACACTGCAATATTATTCCACTTAATAAGATTATAAATAATTTTCATAAATAATCATATAAATGATACAAAACATTACTTTTGAATAGCTTTAGAAGCGATACACTGTCTAATATGAATAGATTCAGTTAATTTACAGACCTGGATTTTCATCAAACGAATAAGTAAATATAATGGCATAATTAAGTGTCTCTTTCGCAAAACTGACAAATGCGTTCGAAAAAATCAAAACAATCGAATCAGGAACACTCCTTAAAGCAGCTGTCACCCCTTGTAATTGAAACCAGTGCAAAGTGAGGATCTCTCCGCGGGAGTAATTAATGCATCCGTCGACAATAATCGTTCGCGGCCCTTCATTATGACGAATGAGCTCGGTGGGGACAGTCATTACATCGGTCGTATTTCAGAGTCATTACGCCTACGCTGATGAATGACCAGGCGCTGTAAGCAAGCATGTTAATGATAACACGAAGAATCTCCGGTAACGAATGGGTTGGTTTGTTTTCACCGATCAATCCAGCCGTCGTCAGCTGTGAAAAAAAAAATGCGTCCCGTGTGGGTGGATGGAGCAATATCCCATAATTGCACTTTAAGCAGTTCAACTGTTGTTATCATCATATGTGTTTTCTAACCCATTATGAAAAAAAATTAATTGTCTCTGATCCGTATTTTTTAAAAGAAGCACTTTGTACTAGCCTAGATCACCTATAAATAATAATAAAAAAATCTTAATGAGATATTTATACACTGATACAAAAAAATATTTAATTGGTTGATGACGCATGGCCCTATTCTGAGGATTAAGGTTATACTGCTACAACAATCCCGAAATCATTTCAAAAACCAGATATTTATGCTTTTATTCGCATTTGGCTAATTTTTACACTGATAATGGAAAAAAATCAAACACTTACAGATAAATTTTAAATTATTATTAAATAAATTGAATGAAAGTTAAATCTGTCTTGAAAATGAAACACCAAATAGGAGAGATTCAGAATCAGATTGCGCACCGAATAATAATAGAAAGCGTGAAAATCTGCTGTCTATTTACAGCCATCCTTTGGCTATATTAAAATGAAAAGTTACTTTTTATCATTTTGTGACCACAGGATCAGAAATTGAGCAACTCTGGTCTGGCATTTGGCCAGTTCATGACTTTTTCCCCTTTCTGTTCTAGTCAATATTGTGACGTTTCCCCTTTTCCCTCACATGGGTAATGGCATCCAGACCAGATATAACGTGTCCCGTTTTCCTACACATAGTTAAGGGCATACGGACCTCCAGATGTAGATCCTTTGCACTAGGAGAGTCAATGTGTGTGACCAATTGTTATTATATCCAGGTTTGGGAAAATAGATGTGTATCTCGTCTTTCCAAATAGATCCATCACGTTTTAAAGAGAGAAGAACTCGAAACATCCAGATACTAAATTTTTTATCTTTTATGAAAAGACTCCTCAAGTCATCAAGAACCCATCAATCACTAGCAACCATTGTCATTAAATGTCAAACCCTGTCAGCAGGGCCGTCCATCTGAGGTATGCGGCGGATTCTATGCACAGGGGCCCCGCGATTGAGGGGGAGGGGGCAACATAATCAGGAACTAAAATTATGTTCTGAACCGTAATAGCGGAATGGAAAGAAGAGAGTAAGAAATTTAATTGCTTTTAAAATATACGAAATTTACAGATATATTACAGTTTAGTGCAAGTGTGCAACATAACATAAAGTATGGTCATTTACCTCACCTACTAGGTTAAATTTCATATATCCCTTTGATAATTCATACTATAAAATGTTAAATATTGTTAGATTTAATCATATCCATGCCAAGGAAGCACCCCTCTGTGTGTCAAGACTCGGTTTCAAAAAAGAAAAAAAGAAGAAAAGCTAAATTTAAAAAAAGTCATGAGTATATCTGTTTCTTTGAGTATGAAGTAATTATGGCAATGAAATTGTTTTGACTTCAGAAGCTACAATTCAAACTTCAACTGAATGACGAAATGAAATAATGACCATGACAAATGGGATCAAGTGCATGTAAGTGATTCAGGTGTATGATCAAGTATTATAATTGATAAGTTTAAAATGTCTGCGTTAAAAACAGAGGTGTACAACACAAAGGAGTTTTTGTTAAGGCTTCTGAAGGCAGATCATTTTCCATTACTTACTACTTAAAAAAGAAAATGCAGCTAAATGGTGAAATGCAGATTTGCAGCTGGTTGATTTATTCAAAAACGCAAGACTCTGTATTTTGATTTTGCTGTAAATTATTTCCCAGAGGAAATGAAAAATCTGTATGGTTTATAGGTTTCCTTAATAACTGAAGAATGCTGTCAACTGTAATTCAAGATCATGTGCGTTCTATTTGTCACTTAATTCATTTATTGCTTAGAAAAAATTACCGAAAAGACTAAATTTATGTTCGACTACTGAGGAAACAAATCAAGTTAATATCAATAAGGAAACGGAACGATTTAAAATACAATCTCAAAGAAGAATTACTATCTCATTGAAGATGTGATTTTATTTTTAGCATAAAATAATCTTCCACTTCGAGGAAACCATGAAATAATAGGAACGCCTAATAATGGAAATTTTTTATGTTTGATCGAATTATTAAGTGAATACGACTCGGTGCGAATGGATCATATAAACAGAATAAAAAATTTCAAAAATAAATTGTGTATGATTTAGCACATACATCACAAGAACAAATTATTCCTGCGTTAGGAAATGAAATTCTTAACGAAATTAAAGACGATGCAAAAGTAACCGCATATTACAGTATCCAAATGGATTCTACGTAGGATATTTCCCATAAAAACCAAACTTCATTATAGGTTTTTTATAGGAATAATTTAATCATTTATAGGTTTTATTGAAGTAATGGATGTGGCTAGAGAAGGACTTGCAAAAGCTCTATTGGAAATAGTGAGCTTGATTTAGATATGATGGATTTGAGTGGACAGGTATACGATAACAGTAGCAACAAGAAAGGGGAATATAAAGTGTACAGTCTAGAACAATTGCTCTATACCCTCATGCAATTTATGTGCCTTGTCTATGGCGCTCTTTTTATTTATTAATTTGTGATGCCATTCCAGCAGTAATTGTATTGTCAATTGTTTTGGCTATAGCAACATTTATATTGTTTATTTTCTGCATCTACAAAAAGATGAGAAATTCTACAAAAGCATTTAAAAGTTACTCTTAAACCATTATGCGACACTCGTTGAGAAGAGAAAATAAATGCGATTAAAGCAGTGTATATGCAGTTTGAACAAACTTGTAATGCCTTAGGAGAATTTATTGATGTAAGTAACGATAATACAGTGGTATCCGAAGCTAAAAGTTTATTAGCTGCAATGCAAGAAATGCCATTTATTTTATGTTTAATAGTATGGTTTGCAATATTGTCCAAATTTAACACTATCAATAAACTATTTCAAGTAAAAACAATTATTCTCGACAGGACCTTTAACATAGTCAATGAAATTAAAACTGAAATGCAAAATTTAAGAACAAAATTCAACTCATTTTTAGACGAAGCAAAAGCGGCAGCACATAATTTGAATATTTTGGAACGAATTCGAAAAAGAGAAAAATTATATTTCGAAACAGTAAAAGATAAAATTATAGAAAATCCGGTTGAGCCATTTCGATGGTGTTTTTTTAAACTATGTAACTGATACTGTTATCGCATAGATAGAAGATAGATTTAAAAGTATTTCAAATTAATCGCTGATATAAAAACTTTAGAAATACATGAATTAGAAAACTGTTCATAAAACTTTGTAACGTTTTATAATAACGATGTAGATGAAAACCTAATCCAAATAATTGTTTTGCTAGGGGATTTGATTTTGAATGAAAGATATTTAAATAACGCACAAGACATATTGCAATATATACTAAATAATAATTATAATGATTTATTTCTAAATGTATTAACTGCGTTAAAACTTTTCTTTACAATGCCAATAACTATAGCAAGTGCAGGATGCTGTTTCAGCAAATGAAAATTAATGAAGCAGTGTCTTCGGTCAAACATGTGTTCAGAACGCTTAAATGCACTAAGCATCGAAAAAGAAATTGCAAAACATTGTAATTTCCCTAAAGTAATTAATAGCAAAAACAAAATCACGCATTAAATAAACATGCAATAGCAATATGTGTCCGTATTTTATTATTCTTTTTTTTTTTACTTTGCAAAAATCATTGGGACCCAAATGGTTTCTTGCACCCAGGCCCCTTCATAAAGAAGGCCGGATCTGCCTGACATGTGCTGAAGAGGTTGTCCACCACAAAGATGGATCTTTAACTGATACTCCCTCGATCGAATTAAGACCATTGAGTAAGCGTTGTTGAGCAACTACTGGGTGATAGGGAACTCAAGTTCGTCATTGAGAAACATGGGTGAGTATCTCATAAAAATAAAATGCGGTATTTATTTTATTATTTATTTATTTATTATTATTATTTTTTTTACAGAGAGCGGAGAACATTTTTGAATTAGAATTCGAAGAAATTTCGAAGTGCGGAAATGTTGTTCGCCGTGTTTGTTTTGAGAATCTCCGTGTGATTCGGGCTACTGTGTTAGGGTCTACTGATAAAGATCGGTGGTTTTCTAAAATGACCCTGGAGTAGCCGTTTGGAAGTAACAGATAACCGTATTCTAAAATTATTATTGTAGATTGTAAAATAGGAAACTAAACATTTCAGAGATGTTTTATTGACATTGAATAGTTGAAAATGTTATAAAATATCCATATCATCTTACCTAAAGAAACTACCAGAATTATACTTAATCGAAAATTCCAATACATAAAACATTTTCTCGCTCAAATTTGTGAAACAAAATGCTTTAGTATAAAATTCTCAAATGCAGGATATAGTTTTTCTCTGCCGAATTATTTCGTTGTCGGTCCAAAATTGCCAATCAAAAGATATGATACCTTATCGTCGTATTAACATGCTTCATCTCCTAATTAAGTTTTAAAAGACTTAGTTAGTAATCGATTGATTTTTTATACATTATATTATATATGATAATCGATTGTTTATTTCTGAATTGATAGTTGCTTATATTATATATGGTTATAGAAACTCTTAATGGATTTTTGAACTAAGATTTATCTATTTTCGTTTATTTTTTATACAATTTACAAGTTATTATGTTCCATTTCTTAAAATATCTTAATAAAATAATATAGTAATGTTTGGAAAGACAAGAGAAAAAAAAACAGAAAAAATACAAAACTTTCATTTCTTAGGGTGTTTGGGTCACAAGAACTTGAATTTTTAGATGATTGTCACGCATCTCATATAAATAAAGCCTGCTTTGAATCCCTGATTGAAAGTAACTCTTGATAAAGTCTTCAAGCCGGGTATTTTTTTTTCTAATTTTTATTCCTTTATTATATAATTTTCTAATTTTTATTCATTTTTTTATATTTTTTTTATTCCTTTTTCTTATAAGCTGTATTTCCAGGCTCGTTCTGCTTGAAATAATTTGAGTATAATTCTTTATGTTTTGAAGCTGCAAGCACTTGTGTGCATGGTTGTAATGTCTTTTCTAAAAATTCTTATTCCCAAAAATTTCGCCGTTTTTAATAGTTTTGTTTATTTTTAATTTTTGATTTAATTATTTTCAGAATTTTCTTTTGAAGTAATTTTTGAAATTAAATGAAGCTTAATTAACCTAATAATAATATGAACTAATTTAAATTTATCTAAAAATAGAGAAAATCTGAAAAGTTTATTTCGAATTCAGAAAATTCGAGTTGCTTTCAGTCTGAGAAAAAAAAAATCGAAATACATGACTGTCCTTCTGTTTCGATAACCTGGCCACTTTATTTACTAAATAAATTTACTTTAAAAAAATTCATTTAAGGACATTCTCCTTAATGTTTTGTACAGAAGCAAAACAAATATTAGAAGCAACAATGAATTCGGGATTGCGATTCATAAAGAAATAATTGTTCACCCTTGAAACCCCTGAAGAGTTTCGTTTCTTTTCATAGAGTGCTCTCTACTTGTAACTCAGCAGCCGAAACATGACTCCCATTTCAGAAAACTACAGGCATTTATCTTGATGCAACGGATAAAGAGACTGCATCCTAATATCATTAAACTTTTCTTTTTCTGATTAAGCATTCCATTAAATTATACTTACGGAACAATTTCATTCTCGTTAATGCACTTCACTTTTTTTTATTACAGTCTATGGCTTCTTGATTTTCTTTTTCTGTAAAAGCTTTTCCTCAGTAGCATCCTTCCGTCCACTTCCTCTCCTAAAGACTGTCAAAGTTCCTTTTTGATTGAAAACAGCTGTTCTGTGGGAAGAGGGGGAAAAAACACAATTGCGATCTTATTTTAAAAGCACATTTATCGCTTAAAATTCCCTCGGCGGAAGCCCAATGTAGCAAGCATTCGAACAAATAAAAAAATCCGTTCCCATCTTTAATTCAGACGTTCAGCGTACGTTAAGCCACCGGGGCTTAAAAGCACGAGTTACTTATTTTTATTCCCGTCTTGAACGTTCTCGTTGGATCTGTGCCAGAAAACATGCTATCAATAGGTTTTCAATATGTATGCAAATTCCAGATTTTGTATTCGAAGCGTCACACACTTACAAATCCTTTATAACTAGGTAAAAAGTCTGGAGCACGCACAACTATTATTTGTCAGAAAAATATGACTATCATTAACCTCCGCGAATCAAACAAAATGCTTTGATCCTCTATCGTCAGTTTCATCGGGGATTTCGATCTAGAAACATTTGCATTATCTCTCTGTCAATCTCAAGTATAAATATCCCGAAAACATTAAATATTCTACTCTTTTTTAAAAACGGAAAGACTTTTAAAAACACATAGCATTCTCTGAAACATTTGAGTATCAAACGGGTCAAAAGTGTGTCATAGATATATAACTTTTTTCATACAAACTTTTGTTTACTTTTTCTCACACTGACTGCCTTCAATTCAGATAAATGAGAACTGACGTAAACGACATTATTAAAAATTTCCAATTTATTTTAATGTATGGTAGAAATTCTGTTAAGGTTGTAGAAATATTGCATTAAGATCTATTTATTTTATTAAAAAATGAAGAGGTATTCTTCTACAGAGAAAAATTTCTAAACAAACATAAATTGTTTTCGTCATTTCTGAAAATGAAATGATGGAAAAAACGATAAAATCAATCAGCACAATTTCAGCTAGATTTTAATTGATAGTATTACACAATTGCAATCATGGTATATTTCATCTTTTAATCTTGTAATCATTTTGAAAACTATTATTTAAAGAAATTGTACGTTATTTTGAAATTTCACCTTCCTTCTTTCAAAGCTTTTTAAAACCCAGTCAAGCTTGATTAGAAAGGAGTGAGACTTCAAATTTTACTAAATGTGATTTATAGATTCGAAGAATTATATAAAATTTTAATTTTATAATGGTTTTCAGAAGTATATTTATGGATTGAAATAAAATAAAACAGTCTTTACCACATTTAAATGTTTTTGAATATATAGCTAAATTTTATGATGAATCAAAAGAAATTTCTATTCAATAATTTTTTGAAATATTGCATAAATTATTTTAAAAAATATTCTGTGATACCCAATACATAACAATGCTGAAGAATTCGATTTTCTATAATCATATTTTTAGTAAAATATTTTTGGTTTTAACAAAAAAGTTTTCGCATTTATTGAAGTTTTATCGCTTTCATTTCAAGTTCAAATTTAAATCTTACGGCAGCCGATAGTAGACTAAAGAGATATATTATGCAATCTACAAAATAACGTAAAACTTCCGTAATAATATGAGTAATGTGAGTATTGGAATTTGAAGCATAAAAATATTTTGTTGAAGAGGTTGAAAGGGATTTACTTACGTAGCCGGCTAACCCGCCGGTCGCCAAAGGTGATTAGTTATTATATAGCAAAAGAAATACTTCTGAGAAAATTAAAAATGTCACATATTGTTTCAACAGAGGATTTGCATATATATATTTCTCTTTTTTTTTTTCCTCTCTTTTTTTTGTATTGCCACATAACTTAAAAGTGGAAAGCTATAAAACATTTACTGTTTTGCCTTTGTTTTAAGCATATTTATACCTAATCAATATGATCGTTGCCTACACAAATTTTGAAATTTCAATAATTCAAATGGGAGTTAATCATCTTTTTTCGTTGAATAATTTTTTAATTAATAATTATATCCAGTATCATACTTAAGCTCATTAAAGACTTCGTCGATGCGAAATTATTTTTTAGAGATTAACACAATTATAGACATTTCCACCTAAGCAGAACGATTTGAAGAAAGTATTGCGATGGAGATCAGAAGTTTATGATATTATGTATGTTCAAGGGATATTTTAATTAAATTACATCAAAGTCCTATTTCAAAACAATACAGCACTTATTTTGGGACGGATTTCGAACTCTTGAATCAGGGTCAAATAGCAAGGATGACGCACAAGTAAGCTCTCCAAGCCCCCATTTCAACATGAGCTTGCTTCATCTCTCGAGGTTCATTTTTAACGCGCTCTAGGCTGACATAATCGGGTTTTTTTAACAAAAATGGATTAGGAACCCTTCAGTTCTAAAGACGAGGTGTTATTACTAGGTCAATGCTTTTTACCAAAAGTATTATTAGTGTTTTATGTATGTTTATGCATTTCTGACTTTTAACTAAACAAAGGCATGTTATAATTAGAATTGTAGTTGTATGTAATGTGTTTGGGATTCAATACCAATAAATACTACAAACATATCGAATTGTTTCTAAGATTAATGAATTCACAGTTTAGAAGTATGCAATATATTCAATAGAAATATATGTAACTATTGTGGTGTCATTAGTGAAAGATAACTTTATAGCCAGACAATACGTACGGACATTATAAAATTGATGGATTTTACGGAATTAAAGGACTTATAATTTAAAAGTAAATCATTGTCTAAATATTCAATCAATAGTGTATCTTGTCCATAAAAGAAGATATCAGTATTTCATACACCGCAAATATTTTTTTTAAATAAAGAATTTCTGGTGAATGAAGAGGCAATATTATAATTTCGATTTTTAAAAAAAAATAACGTAAGTAAAAATTCAAGAATAAAATAGTCAAGAAACTTCGAACAACTTTTTATAAATATATATAAATCCATAAATTTAAAGTGTTTATTTACTTTAAAAAATAGATTAGTTTCAAGCATTAGAATTGCAAAAGTGGTTTTTAAAGAGTTTCGAATGGTATCTTTCATCTTTCATAATAATTTGAAACAAAATTATTGATAATCCTTGTCACTCTCCGTTGCGTGTTTCAAATGCGAACTATTGCGGCGTTTGATTCGATAGATGATGATTCTGACAAAATTATTAGACAATTCGAGGTTTTACATTTTTTTTACCTAATCGTTACTTATTAGTACTATGAACGTTTTAAAAATCTAAGAATGAAAAACTGTTGATTTTGATTACTACAAGTGATTACAGTTGAACAAAAAGTGTAATCTTTAATGCGAAATTATATCCTCGTTTCTAAAATCCCATGAGTCCTCCTTGGCATCTGAGCATGATTAAAACTGACAAAATGCGGCCTAAATAATCCATGTGTTGCTTCAAAAATGCATTTAAACGTAATTAAATTAAAACATTATGTTATTTTTTCCAAATTAACAAAAGAATTTCTGTACATTTTTATGAGAAAGATATTACTTTATTAAAAGCGGATAATAAAAATTATGCTTCCGGTATTTCTTCTTTCTTTTCAGCTCCTTGCCTTTTTTAAAGCACGGTAATAATTGTATTATAAATGTCATTTTTCATTTCCATACAAGCTAAACTGCACTGACAACACTTAAAATGAGTGCAGACTTATTTGTACTATTCACAAGCTCCAACCGCCAAATGCTTACAGTTTGTAAGCCATCTGCCAGCACATAAGTCGCTCCTTTCTTCGTAAATCACTTAACGCTGATCGAGATGGCAGCATAATCTCCCTGCTGGGGAATTCCATTACTTTTCTCCCCTGTCGCAAAGTGTTTACACTTGTGTAAAATGAGCCGTCGGATCATGCGTAATTTATGCCTCGACTTCTTGCATTCGAGACACGCACCACGGATATTTGCGATAGTTCCCGTTTCCGATGGGTAGGAAGAAAATTATTTCCCAGCCAGGCAAAATATATTTTTCAAGGTAAAAAAAAAATCTCATTTATTTCAGCTTTTCTTTAATTATTTAGTTCAGGCGGAGTTTGGAATAATTATTGGTGCGATGAGAATTACCTTTTAAAGCTGAATCGCAGGCCTGATTCATTTAAATAGAAGTTAAATGTGTTGGGTCACTTGTTTCTTTTATATTGTAGCATTTAATGATAGACATGACTCGATAATTTCATGTGAATGAACTGAGATCATGGACTAAGATAATTTACTGATCGTGACATTAGACACTGATGACTACAGAAGAACCTTTAATTACCTTCTAATACATATAATGTCTACCTTTCAATTACAATACAAATGAAAAGTAAAAGGGGTCGCATGCCTGTTGGTATAATCTTTTTCTCTATATTGTTGCCAAAATGAGACAGCTGAATTTGTTGGCTATTATTGATTGATTATTCATAACGATTATTTTGTATTTATTTATTCAAGCAATTTTCTTGATAAATAATAAATTTTCTCTGTGATTTAATTAATAATAATGTTAAAATACAAACAATGCACCGTCGATTTAATTTTATTAACGTCCCGATTTCAAGCAACACTAGGGCTACTTTGGGACGGACCTTGAAATTTTAAACCGCGTTCAGATGACGAGGACAACACTTAAGCTGGCACCCGCTCTCCAAACTTCCACAGTACACCAGCGGCAGGACGTTTGGCCTCGACGGATTTAACGTGCACCAAACCGACAGAGCTGTTGGAAGTATTGGAGCTCACCGCCGAAGTTCCCAAAGACGCTCTGAAGCCAAGCTTTAGAATTAAGGGCAGAGGGAACAGCAGTCAATTGGTATAAAACTTTGCCGTACCAGAAGAAGGTTCTCCTAAATTGGAAAATGCACCTCGAAGCATTACTGCGCTCATTGTGGCCATGAGCCTCTAACTAAGCATATATGAGCATAAACTAAACAACTTGGAATCATAAATTAATTGCTATGAAGAAATTGCGCAGAAAGGTGCACGATTCAACATAGACTATTCGGTCCCTGGCAACAAATGTCCCACGTACTTGAAAGAAGTAGTAAGGTATCGAATGGCAATACAGTATGAATAACAATAATGTCACCAACTCAAACTCCATGCCATTTCATCTTACCAGATCGAAAAGCATTTTCTTCATTTTTTCAGAACTTTCAACTGACCTTCCTCCTCCTACTTTAATCTTAGCCAAATCAAAAACCGTTACTTCATTTCTGGCTAAAACGGTCATAACCTATCTTCCGGATATTATAATAGTTCAAGAATATTTCATAAATGAAGAAAAAAATCACAGGAATTCCATCTTTATGGAATCAATAGCTTCCTAACAATCAAAAAACAGCTCTGATCGCACTCCCTCTCTGCTGAAACCTAGTTCTTCTTCATTCTACTGATAATTCCACTGCAATTAAAATACAAATAGATAAAGGCTCACTGACGATAATTTCGTCCTATTCTTCACCGTACTCCCAATAATTTCGTCCTATTCTTAGCCGTACGCAAACACTTCAGAAGCCTTGAAATTCTTCTCAATAACATCGGTGTGGAAATGGCTCTCTTCGAGGCAGACTTTGATGCTCACAGTACAACCTGGCAATATACAGATGAACATATTAGAGGTTCTTCAGTGGAATATTTCATCGCAGCAAATCATTTATTTCTCCTATATGGTAGATATTCTCCTTCCAATTTTGAAACCAATGATGGAAAACCTATCAATCGTCTATCAATCGTCAAATAGCTTCTCAATTCAATAGCCTCCTATCAAAATCACGCAGATCTCTCAGAAGTCACATTTAATTTACATCTTGAAATCATCAATGCTTGTAAAGAAACCTACAAGATAAAAATGTCAAGAATAACCATAACATCAACTGGTGGACACAGGACCTCAAATTAAGGAAAAAAAGAACACAGGGCATTAAGAAGAAGAGGTGTGTGTGCAACACTCACAAGGGTCTCTCAAACAACATGTTATTCAAACAGAATAATAAAAGAAAAGAATTCAAATAGCCACCAAAAAAGCAAAATGGTCCTCTTTTCATAACCTCTACCCCAATTCAAGAAACCCATGCAGTAAACCATATAAAGCATGCTCAAAAAATCTCAATATCCTACAGAACTCTATAACCTCTTGGGGTGCTCAAACGAAGATGATGCTAACGCATTTGCCCATGAAATTCTCAAGGCTCTTTAACCTCAATCACAAGATATTGCATTCTCAGATATCTCAATCAATTAATTCATCCCGGAGCCATTTTCAAAAAATGAAATAATACAAGTCCTTCGTATAGCCCCACCTAAAAAAACGAACAAGTTTTGACTCGATAGATAATGTAATACTGAAAGAAATAAACAAGAATTTTCCAGATATTCTCCACACCCTCTTCAATAGGTGCTGCCTTCAACTGCAATATTTTCCTACTTCACTAAAAAAGGAATTATAGAACTGTTTCATAAGAAGGGTAAGGGCAAAATCTACACCATTTCTTATCAACCCATTTCTCGTCTTTCCACCATTGGTAAAACTCCTGAACTTTTACATGAACTTAATCATCACTTCAGAGTAAATGACCTGCTTTCTCCAAACCGATTTGGTTTTATGTTCAGAAAGTCCAGAATTTCCTTAGATATTCAAGGCGCTTTCTATAATATACAATTTTCTTCCCTCTTTAATAGTTTCAATAAACCAAATTTCAGTTCAAAAACTACTGAAACACTTAAATATATCTTTAAGAATAGAGAAGTCCTTGTTCAAACAACACAAGGCAATGCTACTTGGTAACAGCAGAAAGATTACGCGCAAGGTTCCTGTTCTGGACCATTTTATGGAATTTCATCAAAAAATGAAATAATTTCGGGAAAATGGCCACTCTATATTCATCTCCAGTCATTTGTAGACGACTTTGGTTTTGTTGTAGTTAATTCAACAGGAGCTAAATTGTTCAGAACACCCTCTTAATCTTCAGGTGCTCAACCAACATCACGTTCAAATTTATATAGAAAAATTATGTAATATCCTGATTAGCAAATTAGTTAACGGGCAACAAATAAATGGAACAACGTGACAATCAAACGCCAACAATCTTTAAAATATCTTGGTGTTACCATTAATAATAAGCTTAACTAGAGTTCACACCTCCTTAACATCAAAACGAAGGCGATTCTCTTATATCAAAATCTAAGCAGAACTGCTGATTCCACATGGGAACTGAAATGAGAATTCAGGGGCCATCTCTACTTCATCGTTTCCGAGAGAATGATCCTTCATGCAGCATTAGCTTGGGCCTATCCTCTCTCATCTCGGCAACGAAGAATCCTAAACACTATACAGAGAAAATTTCTCATGAGTATTTCTGGAGCATCTACGATAGTACTCCAAGTCATCGAAGGAATTCTTCCGCTCCACATTAAAGTGCAAGCAGAAATAACTTATGTAAAAGTAAGTCATCTTAAATTATCTAGCCTATTTTCAGAATATAACATTCCATCCTGAGAACTTTGGAATCAAATACACCCATACGAAAATCTTTCCTTCAGATTTCCTTCCCGAAGAAAGAATTACCCTCAAACAAGAATTCCAACCTACAAACAAGGCTGATAGTTTTACAGATGGGTACAAAATCGAGGAAAGGAACAGTTTTCCCTTCTGCGTCTTTCAAAACAACCAACTCATTTATGAGTGGCTCGGCAAGTTGAACCCTTCGTACTTCAAGTGATTTCATATTAAAGGATCGGGTCAATGTGGTTGCGTGAAGTGGACGATCCACTCCACTTTGTCATTAGCTGCCTTCTCACCACATCCTTTCATCTTAACAAACACTCCCATGACCTCGATTGAATCTGGTGGATCAACGTTATGGGAAATAAGATATCCAAAATCAAAATTAGAAATCTTGTGCGGTTTATGCAAGACAACGAAGAATGGATTACTCCAGTCCCAATCCCTGAATAAATGTTTGTCTCTTTCTTCAATCAAGCTCTTCTCCAAGAAATATTAATTTCATCAAAATTCTTGAACTCATACTCCCCACCGAACAATCCCTTTTTCATTATTGTATTGTGTATAGTTATTATTTTGTTTACTGTATGTAAATTGTAACATATTTTTCAATTTAATTAATTTTTCCAAGTATATGCTTTCAGCTGATACGAAATCCTAGGGATTCCATGTTCGGGGATATTCTGAGGTGAAAAGAAAAAAATGTAAAAATGCGGCGTTATGCAGGTGATGCTGAAATCGATATTTTTATTTATTTATATTTCAAGTTACCATCCTGCTAGTATCTACAAATATGTAGTTCAGAAATTATTCCAAAATAGTAGTGCGGTGAATGTTTCAACTTAAATGCTGGCATTCATATAAAATTAGTGGACTCCACGGACATTATGCAAATGAAAGATGCCATGATTCCGTTCTTTTAATAACTTTTGTGGTATGTACATTATCTCCGAAAAAGACAACGAAAGACTTGCTCAAACGCCCATCGAGGTATGGAAAAATGGTCTAAGCCAATAAATTTGGCTTATAGATAAATGCAAATAAATAAATAAATAATGAGATTTTTAGCTCTGCGGGCGATCTAAAAATTAATTTTTGTAAATTTCTATTAATACTTCAATAGAAATCAAAACGTTTCTATACATATGGGTGCATTTTTAATGAAATTTCGTAACTGGAATATATAATTGATTACAATAATTAAGGAAATAAAAGCTTGCTCTGCGTTTGTTTTGGGGATAATGAGCAAGTAGATGAGTAAGATGCAACTCAAATTGTAGTGAATTGGATACCACAAATGATATACACTAGAGCTTTATATTTTGTCCCTGCCTGCATTATTTATTATTTTGAAAGGAGCTTTTTTGCTTTTAGGAAGCTGCTAATCTATGAGGAGGGTGATTCAATAATTTTTGGAATGAATCTGCAGGAATTAAACTATATTCTTTTTAAAGAAAACTGCTAAGCTCTACCAATTATACAAGATAATGCAAAGCTAGGACTCTGAACAGATCAGTCTAATTACTAAAAAGACTGGCAAGCTCAAAATACGGTCAAAAAAATAAATTCGGTTGATCTCAGGAAACCATTTTTACACATCTCGTGTTTTGTAGACAACAATGGTAATACTTGCTTGGCAGAGAAGTGTGAAGCAAGAATGGACACTGCTACACCAAACTGTAAGCAATCTGAAATTGTCCAATTGATAAACTATCATCTTTAATGTTTTCTTTACAAGGGTATGAAAAACGTATTGAAATAAATTGTTGTTTATGATGCCTAATTCACTATAATTTTAATTATGTATTTTATGTTTATATACATTCATAGTTATTTAATGCCTTTCTAATTTATGCTGTTCAATATAACTGTTATAAATTTTAAAATAAAAAAATGGAATTTCAGACTATTACCTTTCATGCTATTATCGGCACTCAAAAGAAATTTTCTTATAAGCTGATCTATACAAAATATTATGGAAAAATGTCTGATATATTTCAAACTTACGCAATTCATTTTCTTTTACTATAAATACTCGATTTCCCTCGAATATCCAGAACATTCATTTAAAATTTTATAACAATGATTATGCATAAGTATAGGAGTCTCATCAAAATCGTTAAAAATATATTCGGGATTTTTCAAAGAATACCCCCGGATATGCATTTTTTTGTAGAAATTCAACAGGAATAAGCATTCAGTAAACAAAATCAACAGTTAAAGGTCAAATAATTAGCAGTTTCCTGTATAAAGGAGTGAGCCGTAATATTTTCCTTCTTCATGAAATTGCGATCGTGTCCCTCAGATTCATGGCGAAATGCAAGTTCAATTACATTCTTTATTTTCTCAAAGTTCATGTAAAGTTAGCGCAACTCCTCTGAAAGAATTCGAAAAAAAGGTGTTAACTGCTGCAAATTCTGAATTACATCAACAAATTTATTAAAAATAAAGGAAACCTCAAATAGAAATTAAATTAATATTATTATAAAGGTGACTGTCTGAGTCTTAGAATAATGCAAATAACATTTTTTGTGAGATAATAGTTTTGAAAGATATGGTCATTCATTTCTTATGGTACGGTACCTATTTCTCGAAGTCTTGATACCTTCTTTCTTCTAATGAATAGAATTGTTGGTGAACCCTATCCAGATTATTTCTAATATTTTCCAGTTTCATTAATTAAAGGAATATTGAATTAAGTACAATTGCAAAAACACTTGATAAAGCGGCTTGAAATGTTTTGTGTAGTGTGATTTGTTTACACTTCACTGCTGCTATTCATGAATATGCAACAAAAGCGATTTCTGTGCCGCCTACGTTGGTGTTTTATGTACATAGATCGTTATTGCATATAAATAAATATAATATATAATGCATATAACTGATTATCCATCGATTGAACGCTAGTACTAACGTTAGCAATTAATAAACTTTCATAAACATTTATATTAAATAAATAATAAGTAACTGAGCATTATTTTATGCTGGATCATGTTCACTAACTACAGCCCAATAATCGTTAATTTAAAAATTCAGTCAACGGTAAAAAATCTATAAGTTTTGAAGAAACGGAACTCCAAAATGCTATATATATATATAAAATGCTACTAAGTGATTAATTTTGAATGCCCTCAAATACCGACAAAGGGTACGCTGATTCTTAATGCTAATCTCTAGGATGTGAATATTCCTTTTATCTATGTCGAGATCCATCTCTTTCTCCTCAAGTTTTCGAGAGTTCTGCTCGAAGGCTTCGACGGAATGAATATAAAGTTTCAGACAATCTTAAGAACGGTCAGAAGTTAATCGCATCTTTCTACCAGACCTTCCCTCATCTCTCTCCTACCCCCAATAATTAATTCGAATTGGCTTGCATTGTTCGCATTTCATCTTCAGGACCAAGTTTTCTCAAAGAATTATGCGAATATCCCTTACAGATGGGCACAGTTGTGCTGATTAAACGTATCCATGGTAACTTTATTTCCAACCATGCTCTTAATCCCATTCGTGCGAGTGCATTATAATTGCTCCTCGTCTTGAGCACCGCTGTTTGCTTATGCAATTTGTGCAGCGATTTCTCTATTCAGCGCAGATGTGTTGCAACACACGAAAGTATTATTATTAAAAGAGGATAGGAGTTAATTGAGGAATAAGGAAATAATAATAAGGAAAGTTAATAATAAGGAAAGGAAGTAAAGCAATTAACAAGTCTCATTTTGAAGAATTTATAAATTTCGAGATGATTCTTGTGTTTTCATACTTATAGGGGATGCATTTTCTAATAACCAATTAGTATACTTATTTTCTAATTTCGAAACTCTTTTGGTAGAATAAAGAATCGGTTGCAGCATTCGCGTGGATCACGTCTTTAAAAACTTAAAATTTAATTATTTCTAAAATTAAGATAATAAACTTTGCAATTTTTTATACAATTAATAAATTCCAATTACTACTAGGCCAGAATTAAACAACGATCGTAAATAACAGAAACACATTATTCATTATCTTACAACAGTCTTAAATAATTGAGCTGTTAGGATTCACCTTTTTAATCCTTTTTCTGTGCAAATTTACTGCATTTATGTAGGAACTCTTAGTAATCATGAGAAAAGCGCTTCAAATTCAATGTGTCTCGCATCTGCAATTATTTGATATTTTATATTGAACAATTAAAATCTACGTATCCCCCTTCTGATGACTTGGACCGAACTTCTTGGCTTGTAAGGCCTCAAACTATGCTTCATCAAATGAGAATACGATTTCAGCAGGCTACAAAGCATAATAGAAATATCTACATTATTCAATATCCCCTAATAAATATGGAAATCTATGTCATGTGAATGAAATTAATCCTTGGCACATTAATTATAAAGGAATATTCTTGAATTCAAAAATGGATACGACAACTACGACTGCTCACTCATACATGAAGCAAACAACTCCAGTGGAAAGAAAACACTTACATTTGTACAGAAGTCGGAATATTATCCAGTTATAGCTTTTACAAAGTCTAGAGTAAGTCTTCCTATCATATTTGGTAAAAATTTATGTTTTCACCTATGCGTACACGAAAATGGATTGAAATGTGATTTGCAATTACACAATATAAACAATAGCTTATTTATAATTAACAGAACACAAATCCACTCAGATTGGGCAAACAAAATTGAATCTAGATTATTGCTTATATAAACTAAATAGTTAAAAAAAGTTTAAACACTAAAAACACCAAAAATTCTCAAAAATTATATTTATCAAAAGATTACATATTTTTTTTTACTGATCTGCGCCAATAGAGATTAAATATCAAAAAAAAAATTAATGAAGTAAATTTAATTCAAATTAAATCAATAATCTATTCATTTTTTTACTTATAAACTTAGTTTCTGAAACGCATTCCCCATAGACATCTTTATTACATTTAGTACATAATTCTTATTTCTTACAGCATTTCAACAATAGTCGGCCGCAACAAATCCTATCGATACTGCTACGTGCAGTGGTGGCGGGGTGGTTGGCTGTACGCAAAAAGAAGAAGCATTCCAACAACACTATCTAAATGATAAATTTTATATGAAACTACTTAAATGAAATAATAAAATCAACATAATGTCAGATAATTCCAAGATTTTTTTCGGAAATTTAAAGAAATTCTCAATAAAATAACAATATAAGACAAATGTCTCATGTTATTAAAATAATGAATTGCAATATATTTAATGATCACAGTTTGAATGGTTCGTTTGATACGAAATAGAAAGATGAATGGAGAGGAGAGTTTATAGTTGCACATATTTTATTGTTTAATTAAAAACAAACATTCTTTTTAAAATAATAATAATTTCATTTATGCAGTAATAAAAATCTTGAATGAGTCTAATGACTTATTCCGGAAACTTGAAATACGTTCCGTTTCATTAGATTGCCTCATTAATCAGTTTAAGTGGTTGCTGGTTTTAATTTTTCAGATGTAGATAACTCCTCTGCCAACCCTCCCTCGCGTTTCACTAAGAAGAAAAAAGAAACTATAAGGGAAGAGGGAGAAAACTTTCTCATTTGATGAGAAGCAGACTTGTTTTCCTCTTTACTGAACACAATGTACATTAGGGTGAAACGAAAAAAAAATCAGTTTTTGATTTTTTATTTGTAATAGCGTGGAAATGTTGCCTTTTGGTGTAGATAAAACAAATTATAAATATTAAAAATATTGAAGTAGATCTTAAG
>JAPMOR010034098.1:1281476-1329017 GCA_026543865.1 Argiope aurantia
TTTATTTTTTGATATTGCTGACGTATAAAAAAGTGCCAATTATGTAATAAAAGGTTCTAAACGATCAATACTCTGACAGGAAACTGGTTAGAAGTGATAGCGAAATGGCTACTACAAGCGTTTTGAGGAAAACGGAAGCAAGGAAGAGTGAAGATCCACAGAGAATATTTAAGTTTAATCAAGAACGGGCAAAAAATACTAGTGCATCAGAAACGATTACTGACGACAATGACAGCGCTGAAGAACAAAAGTCTTCTTTACAAATAGAGGCAAATCAACCAGATCCATCAAATACAGAAGAGGCGATAAAACTACCAAGTCCCTTTTTGGTTTAATATTAAGTTAAAACTTCATACAGAAGGCCTCTGAAGCTGAACCAAATAGCATAGGGGACTCGGTTTTTGACTTTCCCTGGCTTCCTTGTCACATGCAAACAGTGCAAAGAGCTGTGAGGCCGTTACCAGAATCGGCTCAAAATGTTTTGTGGTTCAATCGCAAGAGAAGGTTGCATAAGAGCAAAAATTGAGTCACGTGTGAATATGCGAACATTTAATTTTAAAGAAACTGTTTAATATGGCGATGAAGCAGAAAATTTTTTTTTTCAGCTGCAACATTTGTAATCAATAAGGATACAGAAGTAAGAAATGCAAAATTGGATATAAAAATACTTTTTTATTATTATACTTTGTAATTAATAATTTTTGTTCCATTTGCAATGCTTATATATGCATTTAAAATCATCTTTTGTAACATTATATGCAACCAGAACTTTTTAAAATTCTTTTTGAACCTAAGAGCTAATTTTTCACCACTATTGCAAAACTAAAATCTAGAAAAAATTTTAAATGCTCTTTTTAAAAATTTCCATTTTAAAAATTTTTTTACAAATGTCAAACTTTTTGCGAGCCTCAAGATAATGTAATATCGCAACCAAATTTGTAAATATTGTTTTTGTACCGAAAAGGCAACTTTTCCGCAGTATTACCAGAGTAAAATCCAAGAAAAGTTTTAAAAGCCCTTTTAAAACATTTCCATTTTTTTTAGAAATTTCAAGCTTTTTGCGGCACCTCCATATAATATAATATTGCAATAATAATAATAATTATAATATTGTTTCCGAACGTAAAAGACAACTTTTCCGCAGTATTACCAAATTACAATCTGAAAAAATATTTTTATGGCCATTTTTGTTCCACCCTAATGTAACGCAATCATCAGTGTAAGAGGCAGTAATAATGTAAGAGGCAGTCACATAATCATCAAAATATTCCCCCGTTAGACGTAGCTCATCGTTTTGGATTTCTCTGAGTTTGAAATATATGTGGCTTCTTTGGAATTATGCGTGTACATGTAAACACGGCCACAAATAACTGTAATGTATTTGACAAATGAAGTTTAACGTTTGATCCTTCTTTCAAAACTACAGACATGTAATAACGTTCATGACAAGTCAGGTGAATGAGAAGACATATTATCCCAAAATATGTTATTTAAATCGCTCCATTGTATGACGAAGCGAACAAAAAGTTATTGAAGAGTCCAAATATGGAGGAAGGTTGAGAAAAGAACACTTTGACATTTAAAAAAAACAGAGAAAATAATATTTAAATAGTAATCTTTTATTTTTAATTCTGGCAACTGTACATAGCACATTGAAATTCTCGGTGAAAAGCGAGATAAATTGATTAAACACAATAATAATTTTTTTAAAGAAATCTTTGCTTGAATGTGAGAGGCAGAATCGATGTGAAAAGTTTGTATTCTGAGCATCATAGTAAAAATAAATTAAAAAAAATTGTACAGAGTGAAAAGTACTTTTATTCAGTTCATGTGTTCAGATTCATATATATAGACGAAACGCTATTCTGTACCACTGGCATTAGATACCCTTTTTCTCTTCCCAATGCCGAATTTCTGAGACGAGGAAATTCATCAAGAGGTCGAATCATTTAATGATAACGTTTACTCCCATACAGTATGTGTATATTTTATTCGCACATTGCAATTAAATAAATAGATCGCACTAATGAAAACGAGTTTCAATCTCTTTTAAAGCGAACACAGAACACTCAGATATAAGGCATTCCTACACAAGTATTTCCTATGAAGAATTTTCTCCCTTGTAACTAATATTGGCAAACTATTATTCCGCATCCATTCTTTCAACTCGATTCATTATCAGTTTTCCTCCTGAAATGAATGCGGCAAAAACAGGGCGACAGCGGCAGTTTACTTGAGCATTCATCACCCGAACGATAAAAATAAACAAGCGGACTCCAAAATATTTGCTTAAACTTTGGAACTGTGATAAAAATTCAGAAATTATACTCTAAATGCTTCTGTTTTTGAGAAAATCCGTTGCTCGTTATTTAATGAATATTTACTGGCGCATTTTAGGAAAGATGAATCGTGATAGTTTCAAGTTAGCTTCTTCTTTTCTAAATGTTAGCTCACGAATCGCTGAGTTTGGCGTGAGTTACAAAGAGAGAATGTTGCCATTTATATCGAACTCAGATATTCCCTTACGATTACAGTTCATTCTTCATTTTAGCTTTACCTTTTCACAAAGGAAAATAAAAACCAGTGTTATATGAAAAGAGATAAACTATGCAATTAGACGGCTTCAGATAAGAATTGTGTGCATTTATTTCAAAATAATCAAAATAAATGGTGTTTAGACATGAAAATAAAAACACTTTTATAAGCTTATATTACCAAGGAGCTAGCTCTGTAAGCCTTTACCACCATAAAATACTTAAGAAAAATTGTTCGCTCTTAATAAAGATTTAGAGTACTAAAGAAGAAAATTTATATTTTTAAAAGAAGAAAATTTATATTTTTAAAAGTCTACATAGAGGTACGTACTTTGAGAAAAAAGGATATTGACTTTTATTAAATAATTATCTTTCACTCCATGAAACACACACACACACACACACACACACACAATAGCCGAATAAGTAATATCAAACTATGAATAAAATGCCTTTGGAGAGATGCAATGAAAATGAATTCAGCACTAATACATACTGCTAGCATTGTTCTTATTCATCATATGCGATGTGGTGAGTAATAATAGGTCATACTAAGGTATTAAAATATAAAAATTCTATAATTCTGAAGATACTTGAACTGTTTTTTTTTACATAAATTCATCGTAGGCTCCTCCCTTCTTCTTCTCATCGTAGGCTCCTCCCTTCTTAGGCTGTTTTGTTTTAGGTTCGGAATCGAATGATCGAATCTTCGAGAAACGAGAATGCTGAGGTCATAGCGCACTTTTTAACAGCCATCATGTGTCGAATGTCCATGCATTAATGTGGCATGTAAATAAAAAAAAAGTAAGGTTGAGGATTTGATGTCGTTTTTAAACGTGACTTCAGTTTGAAATCAAATGGCCTCTTTCAATTATTTGCATTTCATTTTCTTGTCAATGTTTTTACCAGATGTTGTTGAAAAGTTTCGAGATTAGTTTTGTACCACGCCAACAGATAGCAGCACAACGAATCACAGAATTAATTATATATTCGAAGGTGAATATCGAAAGCTGTACAGCTCCTAGCGTGAATTATCAGCCAACGTGAAATCTTCAACGCGCAACTCAGTCAGTCAACGCGCAACTCCCCAAATGTACCACAGCGATACTGCACTTCATGTAGCAAATTTAGGCGATGCTATTGTGAGTCATGAAGGTGGGAGGTGGGGAGGGGGGATCGAGTGTTACATGTTACAAAAAAAAAGACAAATAAAGACAAAAGGACGTTTCTATAGACATCACATGAGATTCATTTCAGAAATATGAATTGCAGAAAATGCTCGAAACACCTTGAAAACTAGACTTAGGTGCAAAAACGCTGGATCCGCTATACTGCGTTGTAAAGAGGTCCCTTTCAAGATGACAGACAGTGTGTTTAAAAGTAGATAAATAGAGAAGCTCTTGACAACAGAGCTAATCTTAAAAATTCTTGATATCCTTTCATTGAAAAAAATTTCGTTGGTTAGAAATGAAATCTAATCACTCATATCAATATTATTTAGAAAAAAAAAAAAAAAATGCACTGAAATTTGAACATTTCAGTGCATTTCAAAAGCATACAAAATTTGAATACTTTTTTTCAAAGACTTCTTAAATATGATATCATTCTTACTCATAAAGAAGGTGAAGATAAGAATGTTTATTATCTATTTTATTGACATGAATAAAGTACCATTTTTCAAAACAATTTGCATTTATTTTAAGAAATGAAATAAAGTTTAGAAACAAACTCTCTCAATCTTGCTTCACGAATATAGACTAAATATGGAAAACCAAAAGAATTAAAACTCACGGAACTTCTGGAAATTTTGATAGTTGATGATTTTTACATAATAATGTTAATAAATGCTTCGCGTCTATCCATTTTTTAATTGATTTAGTTAGCTTTCTTCACGTGGTTAAATTTTGGCTCAATGGCATTTAATCACTTTCAAAACGTTGATGTTTAATTATTTCATTTAATGTCGATATATTTTCATCCAAATAAATAAGGGATGGATTAGAATCCTTTATTCAAAAGAGTAAAATGAATAGGTATGATAAGAATAATTAGAAGACGTATTGCAAAATACAGAACAAATTCAGAATCAACACGAAAAAAGTAGATTCACTTTTTTTCTGAAGAACTGAATGCGTGTAATATTTTTTTGTCACATTAAAGAACGGGTTTAATTAAACTACGAATAACTTGGATAACCTAAAACAATTCCGAGAATCAATTGCTAGATGCATAGCCATATTGCAATGCGGAAAGTAATATTTTGAATTAAACATTCTGATAAAAACAGCAAAAGGAGCATATTATATTTCCTTATTATTCAGTCGAATTTGTAGCTCTATACAGGATTTCAGCAATTTGTTTTGTGATTCAAAAAATTGAAAATACGTTGCAGAAAGATAACATTTTTCAAAGGTTTATCCATAAAAAAATGACTAACACTTTTGGGGCACTTTTTGATGAAGTCCCAAAACTTCTCATCAATGAGTGGTCAAGGGCATCGGGATTTCTGTTCCTCTAAAAGTTTGACAAACACCATGACTGATATAGAAAATCTTCTCTGCAACAGGATATTGTCTCTTTCCAACATTCTGTAATTAATATTCTAACATGAGCACTATTTTATAGTGCGGATGTGCTGCAACTGCGAAGCTTCTGCATTATGTCATCACCTACATCCTTTTATTGCATCCTTTCATCAGATGAAATTAGAAACTACTTCGAGAAGGATAATTTTGACTAACGACCTTTTTTAAAATAGAGATCCAACTACTCGTAAACTTTATCTGTGAGCATGAGAAGCTCCTTCGCAGATTGTTACTTTCAAGCATTGTCTCTTTTACAACAGATTGCTTTTTTATGTATACGTATTCATATTTGATATAATATTTTGCATTTAAATATGGGCTTAGTTTTGCACATATCTGGATTACGAAATGTATTTTTTTACACTATTCTCTATTTATTATTTATTATATCTCTGGTAACTGTAACTTTTATATGCGTGCATTTATTTTGTTTATTGTCTTGTTTAATTCTATTTTTAGAACAATTTTGTTTCAATGTTACATTTAAGTTCATTCGATGTGGCCATGTCATTCTGTTATTAATTATCTTTTGCTGTAGATTATCTAATACCTTGTATTTTTTCAAAAAACACGAAAATTGTAGATATTACATCAAATACTTCTTTCTTATAAAGACACAGTTCATTTTTTTCTCCTTCTATATTGCTCATTCCCACTGATTAGGAATTTTCACGACTCCGTGAAAGGGCATGGAATGGCGGTAAAATTTTTTTTGTTTTTAATGCCCCCTTATTGTTGTCTGATTTGGCTTTTAATCATTTACTTAGCTAGTCGAGAATTTTTTATATTGATTTTAGGGACTTGTATGTGTACATATACAACATAGAAACCAATATTTATTCTTGAGAACGTAATTTGAAGACATCCATACCAAAATGTATACATTCTTTGAGATGGTCTAGAAAGCATAATCTACGATTTAAATCAATACGCAACCAATATCTTGGGACTATTTTAAGACAACCTAATGACTTTCCGTCAGTGAGATTGAAGAATTTATTTGAAAAGATGAGAAATTTTTAGACAGAGAAGCCGGTTCAGACGTTATTTTCGTCATCTGATCATGGATCAAAAATTCGAAATTCATCCTAACATAGTATCACTTTTATTTGAAAACAAAGTTTATATCAATAATATTGAATGAAGAAAAAAATTATTGAGAGCAAAAGAGTAAAAATTCGCCACTATCATCCGTTTCATGCCACGTACAATGCAAAAGAGTGTCTATTCTTTTCTTTGTCTCCAAAGTAAGAAAACAACGCGCGTCCCCACTTTTTATGCGATGCACTATTCACACCCGACCGAGTTAACAAAAGAATTTTCCCGAAACGTCTACTTCCTCGCTAACGAGTCTTTTACCTACAAGAAAAGAAACTGGCAAAAATCAGCGGAGGAAGTGAGAGCCATAAATTTCTGAAGCGTTATCGCTCTGGCCAGTTCAACAAAGCTCTACTTCTTTCTGTTCTTTTTCCATCTTCTCAATACAACATTCTTTTGTAGGAGAGATTTATTCGATACTTAGAATTCGTAGATTTTTCGACCTGCTGGGTACTAGATAGGGGCAATATATAATTAAAAAATAAAAAAAAAATTGTAAAAACTTTTTGCTGTCAAACATCTCAAGTAACGCAATAAGTACAGAATTATTTATGACTCGACTTATTGTCCTTTCGCTTTGTGTTGTTCTGTATAAAGGAGTAATGATTATTTCGAGAATTCGAAATGGTCTTCAGTGGAAAGCCATAATGAGTATGAAGCAATATATTGTTCGACTCTTATTTATTTCCAGATTTTTTTAGGATTATGACCTATAAATCTGAATCACGTAGTTCGAATTATCCTGGAAAAAGGAGAGAAATGAAAGAAAGATTAATGAATCAATGGCTTAGAACAGGGGTGGCGAACCTTTATGGATCAACATGCCATTTTTCTAAAGAAATGTTTAATAAGGTATAGACGTGCCGTCAAATAATTTTGAATTGTGATTATTGGAAAAATAATAAAACCAAGTACTATCTACGAAATACTCTTTATATACTACGCAAAAATACATTTAGCATTATATAGTAGTAATTGTTTTACTTATAAGTAACATAAGTGTGACTTCTGTTGTTGCAGATTAGATGACAAATAACCTATAATAGGATTGCAAGATGCAGATTGTTAGCAGAATTGGAGTCATCTGCCAAACGGTTTCTAAGCGAGTCTTTAACGTTATTCATCTCTGAAAATAATTGTTAAATGCGTCTGGAATCGTATTCCATGTTTTCAAAATTTTGTTGCTGGCATTTTTACTTATATTGCTTGTTAATCTTTCTGCTTCAATCAATTCTTCAATTTTCGTTCAGTTTATCAAATGAAGTCACATCAGGGCACATAATAAACTTGAGTGTTTCCGATAATTCTTTGAACTGAGAAAATCTCGCTGAAAATTCCTTTATTAAAGAATCAATTACAGAAATAAATTCTTCAATAACTTTTTCTTCGTCTGGTTTCTTATGGACATCTAAATCTTTGTTTAATCTTTGTTGTTCTAAAAGTTTGGGAAGTGCTTGTCATTTCTTGTAATAATATGGTTTCCGAAAACATGCAGTTTAGTATCAAAAGCTCGAATGAGATTCATCATGACGATAATTGTTTTATATGTGCCTTGAAGCTTTACGTTTAATTCATTGAAATGTTGGCACATGTCTGCAAAAAACATCATTTTAAAAAGCCACATAATACCCAACAACTGTAGATATTGATCAATTTCCTCCTCATTGTGCAGAATTTGCAGAAACAGTCTGATTTCTTCCAAACAATCAACAGTCTTTAAAGTACGTTCCCGCGGCTCAACTAGCGAACAATATACATCATAAGTCATACATATATACATCAGTAAGTCATTAAATACCTAGTTGACTTCATTCAACAAAGTATCAAACTTTCGCGTATTTAAAGCCTGCGACGATATGCGGTTGACTATTTTTGTCACGAATGCTATTACATTAACAAGAGATGTTAAACCGCTTTTAAGCTTGTTGGTGAATAATGCAGTTGAATTAATTAATCGAATATCCTAAGTCTGTTTGAAATAAACTAATGAAACCACTTTTTTTGCCCACCATATTTGGAGCACAATCAGTTGTTACTGAAACATTTTTTTTTCAAATCAATTTCTTTCCCCGCAAGCAAATTTTTAACCTCCAAACAAATATCTGCGCCCTTTGTTGTTGTTAGCAACCATGTTATCGCAATTAAATCTTCTTTAATGATGTTTACTACACAGTATCGAGCAAAAACAGCTAAACATGCCGATTTCGTGAAGTCAGTACTTTCGACAAGACATAGCGGTATAAAAGGAGCGGATTAAATGTCATTTTTCAATTCCTACTATTAATTCACATTCTCTCTTTCTATATATATTTATATATCTTGTTCCAATTTTCAATCGTTAATAAAATACTTTTTATTCATCCACAAGTTAAAATACACTTTTTTAAAACTTGTAGTGGATGACACTTGATGTTGATACAGTTTTTTCAAATATTAATTAATTAATTAATGAAATTTATCCGGTAATTTCTATTTGGTTGCCAAATTAGCCAAATCCGGCGCCATATATATATAATGTAAGAAAATAAGTAGGAATTGACTTAAATTTTTTTTTATATATTACTTGTTTTGTTGATCGGGTACATTTCCATCCAGTTTTAAGATTCTTTCTTTTATTGTGTTTCTAGACAGAGGAAAATTATTTTATCTTTATTATCAAAATCATCGAAAAGTGTGTACATGCGTGCTAACCAGGATTCCTTCCAAAACTCTCTCTCTTGAAAAGGTTTACTATGCCGAGCAATGACATTTGCAGCCGAGTAATTTGCCTCGCTTGTATGACAACGTTTGCTAATATATTTAATAATAGATGTCGACTGTTTATTTCTGTCTTTTATTCACTTGCAATCAGTTCTTTTTGCTCTGGTTCGCTTTTGTTTGGCAAAAGGATTTGTGATTCGTTTCAAAATGCCTTTTTACAGACGGTGTTCTACATACCACAGTTCCAAAACATAAAACACACAACGCTTTGTCGCCTTTCCTTATCATGCCATATTTCTCAGTCCACCAAGTTTGAAATTCTCTGTTACACTTGCACTTTTTTTTTGCTGAACTAGCCATGTTAAATAACAATAAAAATTGTAAATATAACACAAATAAACTTTGAAATACATTTGTGTCAAAGAAATTGATTACGCTATGCGTAGACAAACTTCGCATCATTAGCAATTGTAGTCCATGACATAACTCAGGCAAGACGTTGACGAACGAGTGTTCTCCTAGCAATGATTCCAAATTCGCCCTTCGAAAATTACGAAGTACAATACTAGCAGTACGAACTGAAACTACTTCGAAGTTCGCATATAATGACGTCACACTCTCTTTGCAGAATGAGCGACGGTGCGAACTACTGATATTGCCCGATTATTTTTCCATGTATGAAATAGGTTAGGGAATGGGAATATACGCACCATGACCGATCAATCGTATTTGTACGTAATACTTCATAGAAACTTTGTTATTTCGAACTAAAATGCAAACCGTTTTAATCAGTGGTGTGCCCAAAATACTGTGTCGCATGCCATCAATGGCACACGTGTCATTAGTTCGCCATCCCTGGTTTAGAAGAAATGTAATTTTCATCACTGCTAGGATGAAAATGGTTTAATTAACATCGATACATTTCTCATGTTCTCATTCTCAATGGTAGGACAAAGAAGTTTTTAATTTAAATAATTATTTTTCAAACTGAAGGTAATAACTGCATTAATTTATATATATGTAGATCTCTAGCGATGTATTCTAGCTAAAACCTTACTTATGTGTAGTTGATGACATTAATTTTAAATTACTTTTATTAATAAATAAAGTGTTTAAATGGCAAAAATGAAAGCTAATAGCTCCTTTACTTTGATTCAGATATTGTTCCGAATATTTTCAGAGAAAATTCATTAAAATTATATCGTTTAATACGAAATATGACTGTGTTAAATTGATTCAGTATTTTTTTGATGATTATTTTCTCTTCAGTTTCTTCATTTGCATTCATTTAGTTGGAAAGTTCATTAGTTATTAAATTTTAATGAACGTATAATAAGAGAAAATTACCAGAAGCTCTTACAATTTTGTCTTTATGAATATATTCTGCAACAACATTGCAAAACGGATATAGCATTTCCTGTAAGATTTTTTTCGGTTTCATGCATTTAGCCTATAAGCAAACATTTAGGAATACAAATTCCCACTCACGAATATGAAATTCAGCAGTAGGGCTTCCTTTTACACAAATAAATGCTTTCTGAAAAAAATATTTGAGAATTAAAATAAATTTAAAAGAAAAAAAAAGATTTAAATTTCGCAGATATCTATTTTTATCGAAGAAGAAAGCATAAATTGGTGTCAATTTATGTTCAAGCGAAACATTTGCGGAACTCTGATTTTCGAATCTGGAGTGGATCTACATGGAGGAAAAAGGAATTGACAATAAAGCGCAGAAAATGTATCAAATATAAGCGGGCATGCTAAGTTAGGTTTGTCATGTAAATTGAGGAATTAAATTCGGTATTAAATACAGACTGACTAGGAGGAAAGAAAAGGTGTATGTTTCGTATCTGAAAATTTTCTTTCGTATTAATACATTTCTTTTATTAATCTCTTATCTATCTAGACGCTTGGTCAAATATTATATTTTAAAGAAACTTTCCATCTTTCATTTTACTTTCGATTATTATGAAATGTAAAACAAACACGTTTATTCCCAGTATTTGGTTATTCGTAGCAATGAAATTTTTTGAATAAAATGAAACATTTTTTTTCTTTTAGATATGCGTTGTTCAGAATCTCGGCTGCAAAATTTCCATTGCAGCTCCGAGTGCGGAAAAGCCATTCTAGAACAGAGAGAGTGACTGAAGCGAAAAATGATAAAACTTGAGAAGTATCAGAGGAGTGACCTAAAAAATGAAGGTTCTGGGTATGAAAAGCTAAAATCTTGATACCATAAGAAGTTCTCCATTTTGGCTGTGGCATCACGTTCCGTTATTCATCCGTGAAAATAACGAGAAGGTTTTGAAAGTTTTTATAAGTTCCTATTTGAAGAATGTTTGCATTATGCTGAAAAGAAATGAAAGAATTTTATAGTAATCGTGAGTATTGTTCAGTTTTAAATCATAATGCTAAAGATATATTTAAAAAGGGATTTTATATATACTAAATGTTTCCATGCTTAGCTGCGGCCGTAAAAACAAACAAAAAAAACATAATTTTTGGCACAAAATTCTTTGTGAAGGATATGAAAATTAATAAACAGGTTAAAGAGAATTGTACATGTCATTTAAAAAAATTGTAAACATAAAAAGATCGAGAAGATATGTATTATTTTTTTAAAGAATGCTAAGGAAAAAATTAATAAGGAACAAAAAAAAATTCGTATATTATTTTCATAGTTTAATAAAGATCATTTCATATTAACCACATTTAATTAGGAGGCTGCACCCTCAAGTATAATAATATAATTCTTTTGGGATCAATTCCAGTTCGCTTTTTTCTCTTGCCTTGTAATCATTTAGTTATGCATTTCTGTTGATAATAAGAAATTTTAACTAACTAGGAATAAAGGTTAATTATTTCACATTTCATGCTTGGTTGGTTGGCATTAAATGGCGCAATAGCCAGATTTGGCTATGCTGCGCCAAACATACTGTAATAAAGTGAAGGTATATAAAATATGTAATATGTTTAAAATACTCAAAAATTAAGACCTAAAATCATGATATTCTAATATTCAAAATTAAAAATATGTGTATTATATTCAGAAAGTTGGACAAATGGTAAGAAAAATGTTGAAAATCACAAAGATAAAGAATTGAACATTTTATTAAAAACTGTACATAGTTTAAATAAGTGCTCACCAAATAAGTACAGGCCAATTTTACTGGGATACGTCACTTTTTTTAAAACAGGGTGTTCTAATCCATTTTTAAGTTACCTGCGATTTGAGCTGTCCTCATTCGGGCATTACCTTCAACCTTATGAATAATACTTTTTTATGCAATTGATTGAGATTCGGAGGTCATCTGGATCGATGTTTGTCGTTAAAATTTTAAAGTTCTTGATATTTTTAAATAATATATTATATTAAGGACCCATTTATTTTTTATTATAATCAAATTCTTCCATAAAAAATCCATCATTTCGTATTTCAATCATCAATTCACAAATAGTTTGTATAGTTATCCTTTTAAGACAATCGATTTTGAACTAAAATTAAATAAATATTGCTGTCATGCCTTCGTGATTTTTATGTATGCTGAATATTTCACAAATCCACTTTTTGTCAGATGTGAAAGACTTCAGGAGTAATTTTCATTCATCGAAAGGCAACGCTTTTTGCCTGGCACTTCAATTCATTTAAGTATTTCGATTAAAACACAAGCTGCGAATTGTAAAAGACAGATATTTATTATAAACTCATACTGAAGAATAAAATTTTATATTCACTAGCTCAGAAAAGTAAGTAGCAAAAATTAGAAATAATGCTTTTTATTTGTAATTTTGACTTACGCATGGAAACTTATTTTACCCACTATTTTTGATAAAATGTACCACATAAACCACGATTAAATTTTCGATTGCTTTTCGAATAAGGTCGATTCGTTCTTCCATGAGGATTGGAATTAATAATAAATAGGTGAGTTGGATTTAAAAAGCATACACACGCACTAATTAAATGATCTAGAAAATAGGTAACATAAATTTCAGCATACATAAACATTCGTAGGTAAAACAATTATAAGCATTCAGCATACATAGGTAAAATAATAATAGGTATTTCATAAAAATTAAAGTAATCAATAGACAAAATCACAAAAATCTGTGGCTCTGAATGAAACAAATTGGAACTGTCTTCTCCTTCAAAAGATGTTTTAATTTTTAATGAATGATTAAGAGTTTTCTGTCTTATTCATTTTAGTTCGGATTTTGTAAACCTTATGAATTTCAGAGCTTTAAGTATTTTTCTCTTTAGAAAATGAATAAAAGTGCATTTTTAAAAACTCCATTTCATTTTAATGCTTTCTTTTTTAAATTTTAAATATATTTCACAGTTTATTATTATAAATATCATAGAATCTAGAATTATTTTCCTGAATTCACAACCAGATGATGCCATTTATATGGAGAGAAAGTTGATAAAAATTAATCGATTAACCATCAATTAAATTCTGAAAAATATTAAAATATTATATTTTTATTGTGAATAGTCCAAGTACAATAGTACACTACAGTACACAATAGTACACTATTGCATAAATCTGGTACATCTAAAAGGGATAATTCATAATATGGATATAAAATTCTATATTAAGTAACATGAAACGAATCAATTGTAGGAGTTAAGAAAATATTTTTTCCTCGTGTGGATGCTCATAAATTATTCCCTCAACTGCTTTAAATGTAAATTCATTCACAAAGTGGTTTCTATCACTTGAATTTTTCAATTTCATGAAGATGGGATCCCCTTTGATGCGTTTCTCATTTCTTGCATATTTCTTTTTATAATTGCATGTTTATTAGTAAACTACTAAAAAGTATGAAAACGCTACAACGCTGTTAAATAATTATTGCAAGAGGAAGTTCTGGGCTCATTTTCCATAATTTATATCACCTATATTAAACCTTAGGTAAAATAATTATGCCTGATATTTTTGGAAAATTAAGGAAAGAAAAAAAAATTGAAGTCCCATCTGCATACATTGAAATAATCCTAAATCTGGAAAGCAACGTTTTCTTTTAAAAATTAAAAAAAAGCATAATAATCACGGAGTATAATAAAAGCATAATGTCTTTATATATTCATTAAGAAAATGGACATTCCCCTGTCGATTGCTTTTTTAAAACAACAACTGATATTAATGAGTTTCAACACTGTTTAAGATGTCTATTTCAACAGGTTATACAAAATAAATGCACACACATTTAAAAATCAACAATCCATATTTTATGATTATATAGACTTGGTAATAGTCAGTCACAATAACATGTGCCCAAGATCGATTTCACTCATTTCAATGAAAAAAAGTGAAATATTCAAATATTCAAAAATCTGCAACAGAGGCTTTAGACGCCTAAAGTGACAGAATTGGAATCAAATGAGTCTAGAATATATAAATATGAATATCCGAATCTTTCACAGAAAGATATATATTTGTTTACAATGCACAGATGACTTCAGAATTTCACATAAGTTTGAAGCATAGAATATAAATATGTGGAAACATATTCCTCGTTTCTTATTACAGACTGCGATCTTAAAAAATAAATAAATGTTTTTATTCTTAGAAAAATGATTTACTACATATCGGAATATTGTAAATACAAACATAAAGCAGAAAAGCGGTGTCAATAAAAATGGATCTTCCCAGATGCATTCGTTGCATAGTTTATACCTTCTGGGAGAGAAAACACACGAGGAAAATATTTATTGAATCGTTTTAAAAGTATCAACTTCTGCAATGTGTTTGTTTACTATAATGTCTCAGAAGATATAACATAAGTATATGTGAAATTCAGCGTAACATTATCTTGGAGACTATAATACAATCGAATGAAAATACAACAATATATTTTTTATATTTCTCAAATCTTACCGTTTTGTTTTGCTTGCAATCCTAAAAGTGAATGAATAGTTATGCTTTGGTATCATAAAGGGGTAAAAACGGATGAAGAAATGCCCTGTTAAAAATGATGGCTGTTCAACGTATTTCACAATATTGTTTCGGAATTCAAATGACGAAAAAAAATTGGCCATCACGAATGCATGTACATAAACACATACATAAAACACTTTACACACTGGAAAAAACTCTAATGTTTTTTTACACCATTATTTGGTTACCGAAAAAGCGGCTGGGGTTAAAAAGTCCAACTTCAACAATTCATCGGAAAAATTGAATGCTGATTCTATAGATCATTGATTCTCTACCTTTATTTCATCTTCTACCCTTCTAGCTTTAAATACCTTGATACTGTCATACTCTTTCGTCCATTTCTTCAGCTAAAAGAAGTTATAGCATTTACTCTTTACATTTGGATGACTCCATTCAGGCATTATTCCAGACGGGACACCATTCTCTTGTTTTTTTTTTTTTTTTTTTTTTTTTTTTTTTAATTCCGAAAAATACCTACAGAGTGGTAAGAAGGCGTAGATTAATTTTTCAGAGAAACTCAACTTAAACCAACTATATATATTGATTTTTTGGTGTCATAAATAATTCCTTGTATTAGATGAATAATTATGCATCGAATTATTTTCCCGAATACAAAGGGTTAAACGCTTGGGTTAGCTTAAGGTTAATGTGAATGACTCGTATTTACGTAATAATATTTGTGAGATTAGTTTTTGGTTTTGCATTTTGCTCCATTTTTATAAAAGCACTAGTTCTACTCCTAACAAGCGGAAACAGTATTGAAATAATTTGGTATTAATTTATGTTGGAAACCAACTACAACCTATAGCAATAATAAACTGTTTAATACAAAACGATTTCAATGCAATCTTTGAGTTCGTTTCGCAGGTTTAAGTTTTATAAAATTGCGTTCAGATGAAGACGTGCTTAATCTCATGCGTGGACTTGCACCTATTTTACTTCCGAGATTGGATATTAATATAGGCGAAAAACTAGTGTATTCGTATCGGAAGTTTTAGGTTTGAGAATGGTATTAAATATTTTATTGCTTTGACATGGAATTCCTGGTACGTTTGTATCAACCCCTATCCAATATGCATTCGAATTTGCATTATTTTGACGAGCTTGAAAAACTGAATTTCAGAAATTTAGGAATGCGGTGCCATACATTGTATATTGTTGCTCTAGGTTAGCATATTAAATGGCATGCTATCCTTTATGCGAATATAGGTCAAAAGAGAATTTTAAATAAGACTTGAGAATGAATATTTCTGACAAAAATTCCGAGAGCCCCAAAACGCAACGCAATTAAAAGGATAACTATACTAATATTTTAAAGAGGCACGTTCTATTTTGACAGCTTCTTTTTTAAAATCTTTTTCATGCAGGAATGGTATGGAAATTTGGGATGAGTGAATATGAGGTTTTACGGCCCTGGAACCATTTTTGATAATGCTATGCCAATCATACCTATGGAAATTGGGAGAAAAGGGCACTGATTTAGCAGTCTTCCTTCTCATCCAAGATTTATCAAAATCGCCCACGATATGCTGTATAAGCGAGTTTAAAGCACAAGAAATACGCTCAAAATAAATAAATATAAATAAAAATGTCTTCCCATTGGTGTGGTTTGAAAGATTTGAAATATGCATAGTTGGAAGAGTGGTATCGCTCACCAATACATCCCATATGCAGTTATACAAAAGATACAGTTATAAAAGGATTTCGTACCACGATTGTCTGACCGTGCAGCAGATATTCGACCCTCCTTAAAGCGCTTTATATGATTCCCATTTCTTCATAAAATATGGCCAATATATGCTTGAATTTTTAAGCTGGTCGTAAAGATTATATGCAAATAAAATGAAGTCTTAGTTATTAGAAAATTCTTTTAGCAATACCAAAATAAAAATAAATTTAAAAAGAGAATTACATATTTCAAAGTTTTACTATCTCATAAAAATACGTAAGGTAGATGACACGTAATTCTTCATTAAAAAAAGAAACTCTTAAGAGTTATAAATCAAAATTTTTTTTTCCAATTTTAAGAGTAAAGCTCTCTTAATCTTTGTAGAATTTATGAAATATTTTCTTTTTTTTAAAGGAAGTGACTTTACTGCATGAAGCTGTAATGATCAACTCATAATTTACGGTTACTCCCCCGCTCGGTAATTAAGCTCCGAATCAATATTGCAGTTCAGGAGTTTGTGAGAAGGAAACTCTGCTTCAGTTTCGTCAACAATCCTTTTGCTTCCGAAGAGAATTTATAATTACTTTACCGGGGGGTTCAACGCACCCTCCTTTGATTTTAAATTTTCGCTTAATTAGTGTTCAGTGTCAGAAGCAGTGCCAGAACACTAAGGCACCGACTTGACAAATTGTTTCAATCACAAATTCCTTCATTATGTCTTATCAAGAAGGGATGATATTCCTCATACGTTTTACCTTTGCAAAATCTAACAATTTTCATTATGGTATATCTTTCACTTGTGCAAAAGTTGGTTGAGATAAATGTAAATATAATATTTTCAAAAAGAGTAGCTGATGGTATACGATTTAAAACAGCATGTAATATTCTTTTATTGCGACAGTAATAAATAGAGGGATTTAGAGCACTGGACCAGTTTTACAAATTATCAATTTCCAAAAGAATATCTAAAGGAGAATATACATGTGACTTTGTTGGCATTTCCTTTGTTGGCATTAAAGGCTGACTATAGGCCATTAGATGTATAGATGCCAAATATATTAAAGAGGAGGGGAATGTGCAACTCTCCTGAGTTTTCATTTGCCTCAAAAGAGAGTTCCACGTGAGTGCAAAAGTTTAAATTAATTAAAAATTAAGCGAAGTTTTTGATTTCTTCTATGAATATTTCCGACGACGATATTGCATAAAAATAATTCTTGCTTTGTTTTAGAATTCAAAAAAAAAATGTAATAATTAATGATTCCAATTTAGTTGTTTAAAGTTTTACTTGATCATTGGTAGTTTTTTTTAAAAGATTTTTTTCTGAAATTTTCAAAACTACAGAGTGTTTATATATAAGTTCACATTTACAAGACATTTTTATCAAATACTATGCAGAAGAAGATCAGGAAAATTAGGTAATGGCATAAAGAAGTGATAGGAAGTTTATCTAGCAAAAATCTCCCAAAGCGCGCTCAGATGGGCTATCATAGCTTTATACAAAACTTAACAAGGATCTACCAAATTAGCAACTTCCTACTTACAAAACACGTTCGATATGATATCCACCAATGTCTGCTACCATCTGGAAGCGTAAAAGTGCATGCACAACTGTTGAGAGCAAAACATAACAGGTAATGAGGTGCTACGCTATCTTTCAATTCGGAGACAAATGTCATGAGATCACAATACACCTTGAAGTATGCTTACAATCCAAAAATGCAAGTATTCAAGTCTTACGATTTGAGAGGCCAAGCTACAAGGAAATGATGATTGCGAAGTCGCGACAATGGCGGCGGAGCACTTGTTTCCCACAACAGGCGATGTGTGGAGGACCATTATCTAGCATAAAATTGTTCTCGAAACACATCTTCAGCTTGAAACGCCGAAATCACGGATTACTCCAACATAGACAATAAGTGACAGATCATGAGACAGAACCCGCGGCTCTGAGCTCTTCGACAAGAAAAAGAACCCAAAATGAATGAACAAATAAAGCCGCCCCACACCATTACATTCGATATCGGTATTTATAGATATTCACGAAGATTTGTTTTAGTTCAAATATGGCAGCTTTGCGTGTTAAATACACCATCCAGATGGAAGTGGGACTGGTCCGTCCACAAAAGGTTCCATGGTCATTTATTTTAGAGCCCAAATTGCGCAAGAAACGGCAGTGGAAAGGTTTGTCGGTTATTCATTTCAGCTGGTAACAGTGGATGTACAAGCGGCAGTTTATAGGAATAGTAACGTAACATCTTTCGAACTATCATATGAATCGTAGACAGTGGTTGGTCAATATTTTCTGCATACGCCGAACACTATTGCTGCACATGAAATGGCATGTCCCGTCTTTCCCCACTTGCATCGCTGCATTATCCACTACCTGTGCCGCAACACACCTTGGTCCTCTTCTTCGTCGAACGGCCAGTGATCCTGTTGCTTCAAATTTTTGAATCATTTTTTAAAACCTCGAATGTTGATGGACCTTTTCGTAACTTCTTCAAAGACTTAAATTTCCGCAATAGCAAAGTCACCGTTTTTATAAAACACTAATAATCTTCCTTGACTTGTAAACAGGTATGACTGAGATTCAACTATCGAATTTTTATATTGCGTATCCTGCTGCATGAACGTAATTAATAAGATTACGGCACTGGCATATGCCATAAGAATTGTCGGGTTTTGGAACAATTTTTTGCTAAATAAAATTCTCATTATTGCATTATACCAGTGTTTCTCAACCTTTCAGTATTTTCAGCCCAGTTTACAATCATAATTTTCATCGCGCCCCCCTCTTACAATAAAATGTATACACCAATAATGTATATTGAGTATTTTGGATTCTGTTTTTAAATTATTTTTAACAAACTGCCAAAATAAGAATAAAAGCGAGTCAACGTTGGCGAGAAACCACATCTTGCATTTTGGACAAGCTGGCAGTAAACAGATGAAACGAATGAAAGCGGGGAAAATTTAAATATTATATTTGAAATGAAAGCCAAAGAGGGAGATAACATTAAAAGAGTATGAAAGTAAAAAAATTCGTTAATGAAAGTTAACCTAGACGGGATGAGCTAAATTTAGAAACTGGGAATACATTTTTTCGAATAATAAAAGAAATAAAACAGAAGCATGACTAAACTAAAGTGAAAAATATAAGCAATATTTGTGGAAGGGAATCCACACGACTTATGCCGAGCGGAGCAAATTTTTCTCGTAGGAAGAAGGAAAATGTTCGATAACGAAAGTTTCAATTTCAGCCAGTCTCATTCGAGTCGATCCTTCTATGGCTATCGAATCTATCGTGAATGTGTATGTTGTATATGTTTTCTTGTTAATTGCAATTCACCATATTAAATATTCACGGCAGTAGATTTATGCAGACTCATGGATAAATTTTTAAGCGGAAGTAAGCAAGCATTAGACGATAGTCAAGTATCAACAAGTACACAGACGAGCGTGGTTCCGAAAATAAAATCAAGAAAATATTCTCAAGAATACTTAAATTATGGGTTTACCAATGCTGAAGTAAATGAAGAAAAAAAGGCCCCTGTGTATCATTTGCTCAAAAATGTTGGTCGCAGACAGCATGAAACCTAATAAACTTAAACGACATTTGGAAACACTTCATAGTGAGTACGTCAACAAACCCAGATAAATCTTCAAATTAAAATTAAAATCATATGAAAAGCAAAAATCATTTTAAAAGAAACTTTGTCTGTGAATAAAAAAGCTTTAATTGCATCTTGCAAGGTTCATATAAAATATCCAGATGTTAAAAACCTCACACCATTGGTGAAGAGCTTATTTTGCCAGCAGTAATTGAGATTGTAGAAACTAGGTTTGGAGATAATTTTTCAAAACAATTGCAGTCCATACCTCTTTCAAACGATACTGTTTCTCATCGAATTGGCGATATAGCCGAAAATGTACAGTGTCGGCTTTTCTCGAAGTTGCGTGACACAGAGAAGCTTTGGCTCCGAAAGGAATGAGTCCTGGTCTGAATATTGTGTTAACTACGGTTGTAACCTTAGTAAATTATATAAAAATGAGACCCCTGAAATCGAGAATCTTTTCAGTTCTTTGTAAAGACACGAGTTTCAGTACATTCAGCATTACTATTTTATTGCGAGGCAAGATGGTCAACGTGTTTATGAATAAAGAGAAGAAATCGCCAAATTCCTAGCAGACCGGAGGCCGAGAATTTTCGCAATGGTTTATTTGTAATGAAATTGAGGTACTTGTTCGACATATTCGAGGAATTAAATAACTTGAATCTTCAACTCCAAGGAGCAAGTATACATACAGTGGGAAAAAAAGTTTCCGTAAGGAAGACTAAAATAAAAATGAACTAGCATAATTTCTAATCTTTGCTTTTTATCTTTATAAACTACTTCTATATTGTTAATATGAGTCTTTAAAAGGAAGTTTCATAATAAATTTCTCCTTTTTTACAAAATTCAGCAAGTCCGTTTGCAATATTTAAGATCAATGACGAAGTATCACGCAAAAAAAGTTTCCGTACGCAATATGCAAATTCCTCCTGATGTGCTCTACAACTAATCCACAGTAAATATTCGAAGTTTGATGGTTTGTCAGAGTGAAGAATACGACATAACAACAGTTTTTTAACTCCAATGTTTCGCTGATAGTCTTAAAATGGAAATTCAGAAATCCATTCGAGAGTTAGTGATTCGGTTGCGAAAAAATAGATTATTCATGAAAAAAAAAAAAAAAAAACACCCAGTGAAACGACTTACAAACCAAAGTCTACAGTGCAGTATATTATTGAAAGATACCGTGGTGCGTAAACTTTTGAGGATAGAGATAGATCCGGAAGAACTCGGAAGTTAAATCGCTTGCATAAAAGAAAAATCATGTGTAAGGTGCAAGATAATCCCTCGGATTAGTGCACCTCAACTTGCAATTGATTTAACGGTTAATTACAACATTAAATTCGCATCTTTCATTGTAAGAAATGTCATTTTGAAAAACGGTTATAGTGGATGTGGGGCCCGTTATAAGTCTCTGCTACAGAAAAAGCGTCTCGAGTTTACAAAGAAACACATAAGCAAGCCTTCATCTTTTTGGGAATCCTTTAGCGATGAATCAAAATTTAATATCCGTGGGTCAGATGGTCGAGTTATGATCTGGAGGGAATCAAAACAGCATATGTTACTTAAGAATTTATGCTGAACTGTGAAGCACGGTGATGGTTGGAATATGGTATGGGGGTGCATAAGTGCTGATAGTATCGGATATTTGTTTTATAATTGGAAATATGTATAGGTACATACATCTTGACATTCTAAAACAAAACGTTTTAACCAATGCAGATAAACTGTTCCTTGGAATATACTTTATTTTTCAGCAGGATAACGATATTAAGCACACCTCCAAGATTTGTCAAGAGTAATATGTCTATAATGTTAAAAAACAGCTTCTTAGTCTTCCCCGGTCACCCGATTTGATCCTTATAGGACATATATTGGAAGAAATCAGTCGAAGAAATCAGTCGACATATATTGGAAAAATCAGAACTAAAAAAATATGACACAAAGAACAAGGTTGAACTCAAAAGGGTCATTCAAGACATTTGGAGTCGTATTTCTCTCGAAACAACAAAAAAATTGATGAGAATTATGCCACAACATTTGAGAGAAGAAATAAAGGCCAAAGAAAGGCCTACCGATCATTAAAGGCAAGTTGGTCAGCATGAAAAAGGTTTTTCATGTACTATATAAATACTGTACGGAAACTTTTTTGTTCCTTATTAGTGACATTTTTTTATTCTTTCAATTTAAGTATTTAATTTTTGTCCTAGATAATATTCATAAATAATAAATGACATTGAGTTAAACCAATTTTAAAATTTTCATTTTCATAACAAAATATTTTGTGCAAAAAATAAAACTTTTATTAACAGTCCTAGCTGAGTACGGAAACTTTTATTATCCACTTTATGTTGGATACGAGTGATAAAGTTAATGCTTTTTGTAGAAAATTAGAATTGTGGAGCAGAAATTTAAAGCAAAAAACCTAACAATGTTTGCAAATGTGGATGATTGTACTAAAACTTACAAGGCTGAAGAAGAACATGTAAAAGTTGTTTTGTAACTTTATTGTTGTTTTTAAGTTGTTTGCAAGTTGTTTTTAACAATATTCCTGACTAACCAATGGGGTGCCACAGGCTCTGAGAAAAGAGATAACCTCTGCCAGTCTTGTTCAAAGCTCATTTTCAGTTCAAATCAATGACGCGATAATCTTTGATTGACAATTTAACAGATGTCTTCCAACAGCATAATCTAGTAACTTTTCCTGACATCGCTTGTTTTATTTAATGTCTATTTTTAATCAATAAAATACGAAATTCTTTTTTTAATCTTTTCAAAGAGACTTTGAAATAAGTTTTTGATCAAATTCGACAGCGAAACAGCTTATAAAAATTCAATGCACCATCCTCCAGTCAAGAATTAACACTTTGCAACAGCAGTTAACATATTTGCTCGTGTATTAGATCGAAAAAGACGTTTAATGTTTAGAATTTTTCTGCAAAGACCACAGGATGAATCAAATTCATTTAGGTCGCATATAGAATTTTCATGCTTATATACACATATACAACATTCGGTAATTATTTCAAAAATTAATATTACCACAGGAGTAGAAGATGTCTAAATTGTGAATATCTATTATTCAAGTGATCAAATTTTTGATGGCTGCAAGAAAAAAAAGGGTTAGGATATTTTTAAAGCAATTGTTTCCTTTAAGCGATATTTGATTTTATAAAGTAAATAAAAATAATCTACATTCGTAAGCATTTTTTTCAGTCTAATAATAAGATATATATGAATTTTTCCAAAAATCAACTCTAAACTTCAATCCTTCCAGAAAAACTAAATTTAGTTAATTTTTGAAAGTTTTCAAAAATCAGGCCCCAGTGTGGTGAATTAGATTAAGCGAGATCGGAACATTCATCTCGGCAGCAGACGAGAAAGGCAGGTCCCCTTTAAGTAAGAACAGACGGTTATATCAAAAAATTCATCAGCTCCACGGGTTGTTGCCAAAAAAGGAATGCTGATTTAGGAAGATGCTGAAATATCTATATCCGGGAGAGATGGAATTGTCAGGTTGTCTCAACAATAAGCAAAAGTAGCTTAATTTGAAATTTAATTCTAAGAAGCAGTATTTTGTAATAGTAACACATGAATGCATAAAAGGCCATTCTAAAATCTTTTATTTTTAGAGATGAATCAGGCAAACATAACATCATTTTTACCGTGCAACCTGTGGTTACTTACGTATAAGCTTAAGAGTTCGTATAAGCAAATTGGGTATATCAAATACGAATTTTTAATAGCATAATATAAGGTAACATAAGTAACTAATACATAACACATTACAGGTCATACGCAGCTTCGAGCGATGTAATAACAAATGGGACAAAGATGCAATGATAGCTATTAATGCTGCATAGCGCAAATATATAAGGTGTTTGCCTACGTTCTCCCGCTGGTGTGGTGTAGAAGTTTGGAGAGAGGGTGCCAGCTCAAGCGTCGTCCTCGTTATCTGACTGCGTTTCAAAATTGCAAGGTACGTCCCAAAATAGCTCTAGTGTTGCTTCAAAATGGGACGTTGATATAACTAAACTAATTAAAGTGTTTGCCAACTTTATATGCACTTTGCATGTTACTATTCATGCAATAGTTCTATCGAATTATAAATTTATACTTTATTAAATCTAGTTTGAGCACTTTTTCTGTTGCACACGCTTCTTTTATTTGACTTACTGAGTGCCTAAGAGCTCCTTTTAACTTCGCCCTTCAGCTTCTTTTTCACCCTATACTTTTGCAATGATGACCTTTTTGTGCGTCCGTCTAACCATTAAAATGTTTAGCAATTCTAACTGTCTAATCAATGAACGTATTGCGAATGCAAAGTTAGTAACTGGAAGATTTGCTCGTCTAGACGTGTTAACATTATCTCAAATCTTATTTGACTTTGTCTCGCCTTCCACTGTATAATTTCCTCTTTCGTAAATTGTATGGTCTTCTTCGTAAATTAAAACTGTGATCACTAGCACCAAACAATAAAAAAAATATTTTTAAAAAGTTGAATGAAAATATTAGCAATAACTTCTAACTGGTCTCGAATCAGTATGAAATTGTAGATCTCAGCTAACTGACCTTAGCTAAAATCCAGCAAAAAGAAAAAAAAAGTTTACGATCTTATTATTAATTTTTATTTGTGTTTAGTTTTATTCCCACATAGATTAATTAGTCAATTTATGCATTAAAAAAACATTGCAAATTCTCCAAATGTCAAAATAGAAGTTGAGATTTGCACTTTCGGCAATGACGCAGATCAAATGAGGAGGGTCACACCACAGAGCGTTGCAGATGGTGATGGACGATTCTACACACTTATTGTTGTTATTTTAAAAGAAATCTGCATTCATCCATTGTTTATAATTGATTTAGTTTGGTATTTGCGGAATTGTCATTTAAGAGCAATAAAATTTTCAGTACCAGCAAGAAAGTGAATAGATAAAATGTAAATTTAAGGTAGTCGTTAAATAATTCGACTGCATTTCAAAGAACAGCCGATATTAATCAAAGAAGAATCGGAACTACTGAAATTTCAACAATTTCGTTCAAGCATTTTTTATATTATAATCAAATAATTGAGCAATGTATAATGAGACATACTTCATATTTAATTAAAATCTCATTTATAAACATTTGTGTATATTATAGGAAATTAAAATAATAGCAACACTCACTATTCACTTCAGTATTTTTCAGGATATCTTGAATAGTTTTAAATTCATATCGACAGCAATGCCTTAAGTGTAGAAATATGTGATCGTAAATGTATTCCATTTCAGAGGCATCGTATGGCGTTTTCATTAGACTCATTATCGGGAACCAATTATTTTTAGAAAGATTTATATTTTATGAGAATGCTAACCAATAGCTGCAGATAATCTTCGCGAATTTAGAAAGTTGCCTCGAGAAATTTACGTGCGGTAAAGTTTACCATTTCATTGATTACTGGGGGATATCTGGATTTATGGTCCATTGGGACCGTTAATGTTGATAGAGAAGGCATTCAAGTTTCTAACAATACTCTTTTAAAAACTGAATCGTCTAGGAGTAGAAAGTTTTTAAAAGATTAAACTACCATAAAAAACTAAATCGTTTAGTACCTCTAAATTCTTTTCGCGGTTTTTCTGTTCTCTAAAAATAAAGGAAAATTGTTTTTAGGTTTCCTTATTTCCCTCCGTGATAAGTATTATACTATCCTCGAAAGTCTCTTTGCAATATAGATTTTTATATATTAATGCAAGAAGTATCGAAGTTAAATGGAAGAGTATAGAATGCAGGAACAAATTATAGCAGAGAACGAACATTACATTTTATTTTCGATCTCGTGGCGGACTGTATTATCGGCATTTCGTCAGTATATTTTGTTCAAAGCAGTATTACAGGGTTGTAAAGACTATGCAATACTTTTCAGTATAAAGTGATTTCATGAATGAGGATGAATTTTTTTATGAAGGCTATGGCGGAGTTTAAGACATTACTAATCAGATTATATCCTAAGAGGTTATTGATTAAATTAAATTATTTCAAATATAGAAAGATATACTTTTAATAACTGATTTTTCATCCAGCTTCTGATGAACTGGAATGTCAAGAACGTAATGTACGTTTACTTGATTGCAATGCGCAATTTTAATAATTCTAAGGTTTAGATATCAATAAATCAATTCTTTTAATAAAATCGGATTAAAAGAACCTTTGTAACAACCCTTTACAAACCCTTTGTAAAGATGCAAGATTTCGTATATCGCTTTAAAATGAGAATAAGAACATGGTTACGACTGCAATTAGTAATTAGATTCCTCTTCACATACGCAATTTTTATCAAATTCTTCTGCCTTGAAAAATATGTTGTAAAAACTTACGTTACAGTAGGCTGTCTGTTTTTATCATTTTATGCTGAGTAACATTTTTAGCATGCTCTATTTAAATTAGTAGATCATTTTCAAGGTGCACGAAGACTCTTTTAAGACGGAATATATAATTTTGGACCGATATTAGATGACCCTGGTAATCAGTTTCCAAACTGTCCCTCCACCCGTCCATCGCAAAAGGCGCTTGATTTGTGTGTAAATGTGTAGGAGAAAGTGCGGTGAGACTTTTCCTATACTTTCCTTCCTTTTTCGACAGCGGAATGCGCAGGAAATGATCCTGGATCCTCTGCATTTACGGAAATTATTAGCAAATACTTGGTGGAAGGCATATATATTAGAAGAAGCCTTCTAGTCTTCTAATATGTTATTTTTATTAGAGCAAGATTATAAGGAAAGAAATCGTTTTTCTTACAAACTTGGGCCTCTATTTTTAAGGTAAATTTATTTTCCAAGTAATAAAAATAACTTGATCTACAAATATTGTGAAATCTGGTATTTTCCATTAGAATAAACCCTTATCTTAGTCAATTTATCAGCAAAATAAGACACGTTGTATAATCACATTCTGATTGGTGTAATTCCACGCAACATGGAAATTGGTATTTTTCTGTACAAAAAAAAATTGCTTTGCCTAATGGGTATTTGTAAATTTTATATATACCTGGAAATTATATATGATCTATTTAAAAGGGATTTTTTTTACAGGGATCTATATCATTAAAAAAAGCACGACAACTACAAACCATGCCGCCTAATTAAAAGAGAATTAAGTAGGAAATGACTTAAAAATTTAGAAGTAAATTTGAAAAGTACAAATTAATCGAAAACCGAAATTACAGTTTAGAAGGAACCGAATAACACTGAAAGTATTGGGATAAATAAGGGCATGAGATTTCCGTGCCTTAGAATATTGAGAAACTGTAAATAACATCACAACAGTTTGTGCTACCAATGCTGCCGGAATCTAAACTTAGAAAACTGGTCAGGAGTTTCATTTCGTATTTGCTCTGATAGAACTCGTCAATACTGTTGTGGACTATTAAACTATTGAAAGCCATACCAAAACATAATTTTTAGAAAATGGGTGATTTTGAAAAAGGGATCTGGTTGGTCGCTCCTTCTTCACACTTAATGGTTGCACTAAAAGAATTTTGAAATTTTGTCATTACTAAATTTACCATAATAGCAATGTGCGCGGAATCCCCTTAATCTCACTTATAAGGCCAGGGGAGGATGAAGTAATTTGCGGTTGCAGGAAAGGCATATTATAGCTCCTCTTTTTTTAAAAACTAATCCATTTCATTTATCATTTCAAAGCTTTTACAACTCAATCAATATTTTAATAATTTTGTAAAGCTATTGATATGTTTTTGTTTATTTTTAACAATGTATGCTATGGATAATATGATTAAATGAATGAAAAGTTTAAAAAATTAATAACAATGAGATAAAGGTTTTCTTGCTTGCTCTAAATAGAATATAAAAGAAATTAGAATATAAAAGAAGGGAATGGTCTGTTTAAAATTTTAACTTGTAAAATATTCGAAACAGAGAAGAAGCATTCTTAAATGAGAGAAAAATAAGAACGAATGTTATTTGAAATTGCTATTATCGTAGTTCACTTACAATTAATATTCCTGTTTCTCAATAAAAAACAAACAAAAGAACATATAAGTAATGGAAATAAAATCCTTGCTACTGGATTTTATTTCTATTCCTTATTACTGGATTTTATTTCTGTCCTTGCTACTGGATTTTATTTCTTTTTCAGAAACTACTACTGGTTGAAGTGTGTAAAGTAGGTGGATAATAAGTTATTGAATTGATTAGTAATTTGCTAATGCACTCGTGTATCAAAATTCTTCATGACCTACTTCTTTTAGTTCTGTTTTCAGAATTTTGATGATCATCTGTGCAAAAGATGACACAAGCGTTAGAATGATGTCTCTAAAAGCACTTTCCCGGGCCTTGCGTACCTTGTACGTCGGTTGTGACGCGAAACGATTTCGAAAAGAACACCCCACCGTTTTTCTGAATGGCACCTTGGCACCTAAATTTATTTTTCTGAAGCAGCAAATTTGTCAGCACACACTCGGAGGGCTCTATCACGCACTTTTCGAAACACTCTTCTTTGAAGGACCGGCCTGTTTTCCATCATTTATTACTAAACCTCTGCTTCGAATACACAGATTCACTGCTCTATCTCGTAATGGAACGTTATTTTTTTCACCCCTATTGAGGAATATGTGTTGAGAGATTTATCACTCCATATTTCTTGTGTTTTCGTGCATTGCCAGGAAGGAATCGCTGAAACCATCTGTTATTGAAAGAGATTGGGTTCCGTTCTTTCCTCGAAAGAGATGGATGAATTATTCTGGGAAAGGGAGATATCCACTGCATTTTTTGTTGGAACAAAAGAAAAATCATCCTTTTCTGGAGATTTTGAACTACTTAGAGGAATGTTCTTTGTTTCGCTCACTTTGGATGGATAATGGATTTAAGTATTAAGAAAATGCGCGAGGATAATCTTGCTAGGTAATCTATTTTAGGAAGGAATTCACGATTTATTGAAAAGCAAGACATAAATTTTTTTAATGTATAAAAGTTTTCATACAAGAAAAGAATAAGCTTGGAATTTTCTTAAATTCATACTGATTGAATATGTGTTTTCCTTCCTAAATATATGCACCTCAAATTGAATAGCCTTGTATAGTAGTCGAGGACATATCGAACAAAAGTTCACTATTTATTATATTAAAAACTATAATACAACCGTAGTACATGGAAAAAATGTATCGGGATCATTAATACATCGAATATACTATAATTAATATACTATAATAATAAATATACTATAATTTCCTGGGTTTGGCGTTTTAATAGGCAAGAGGAACAACAATGAAAACCGAATTATAAATCAAAAATTCAATTTATTTCAATTATATTGTAGTTTTAGAAAACACGAGGAATATTTTTAGACAGACTTTGTAATTAAGAATTTCGGCCAGGTGACTCTCTCCCTTCCAAACTTCAGCACCACATTTGAATATGGAAACATTAGGCCCACAATGTCCAATTTAGCTTGCACAATATTCACATACGCAGAAAATCGTCCACGAAATCGTGTCCCGGACACTTGAACCTTTCAGTCCCGTAAACGTGACGTTATTTAAAGATTGCAAACCTTGTAAATCCCTGGAGTTTACTTGAACACATTGTGAAATCAGAAACCTGAGAGGAAGAACAAAATGAGTTCTAAACAAAGGAAAAGAGACCGGAGCATAAATGTGGTATAATACAGTATATAATGGAGTTTATTTCATTACTTCTAATGCCTTGTTATCTTCGACAAATTATGAATATTTCTCACATTTCAAATTGGAATAGATGATTTAAATAATTCCATTTTTAAAGAATAAGAGTAGTAGAATGAAAAAAAAAATGCTAGGTGAAATATTTGACATTATTGGGGGATTAAAATTCTTTCATATATATATATAATCTTTGCAACCTGCAAACTACATTTATACAGAGTACTGCAATATACAAAATTCATTAATAGTCTAAAACGTTTTACAGTTATATTTATAATTTTCATTGGATCAAAGGGTATCTAACTCATTTTGGCCATATGCCATATGTTGTTATATAAATATAGCAGTTGCAAATTTTATTCACAAATGCTGAAGTAAAAGAAAAGCTGTCTTCGTTCGTGTGCTTAGTATAAACTTGTTTTTAAGTTTGGCTAAATTGCTACTTTAAAAAATATATATATAGTTAAAAAGGTATAATAAAATAAGAAAGAATTAAAAAATAGTAGTAGAGTTGTTGAAATTGTAAAAAAAGGCGAAATTTTGGTTCGTTTCTAAATATTGAAATTTCACTAATTTTTGTACTTTAAAAGTTGAAAGTATTTTTTCTAATGTCTCATTCAATAAGTGTGCAAATTTAATTGAATTCTGCTCATCTATTTCAGTGCAGATATGAATCGCATAGAGACACGCACGCATAACCACAATTATTTTGGTTTATAAAAAGATGCATTTTTTAACGATTCAAAAGATTCAAATTCAAAATTCAAATTTTTTGGGATGCTACTGAAATCAACAGTAAATCGTTAAAACAAATCAATATCATTTCTGGTAAATTGAACTGAATCTGCTGCTTCTTTTTAACTCAGAAAAGCCAAGTCAGTATATTCCCAAATCTTTATTATAATGTCAAAAATTTAATGCTCTCGAAAAACCTACGATTTCTTTCGATTTGTTACAAAGAAGTTTTTAGTGGATTTTTTTTTCAAACTAGGAAACAAAATGGCATCGATTTTATTGAAAAAGGAGGAAAACGCAGGCAGAAAATTAAGGCAACCATTCCTTCCCCAGTAAAAGCAATGATGTGTGTCTGCGGTAAGTAAAAGCTTCCATCTTCGCATACATCATTAATTTAGTTCAATAGAAGGAAATGGGGAGAAAGCTTTGAATATTATCTGTTGACAATATATCACGGACAAGAACAAAATGGCATTGTGTGCGAGTTCTTTTATTTTCCGTGGAAGAATTTGCTTCTGAAAATATTTCTTTTTTCGAGTTCGGAGATCTCTTTGGAAACTGTTTGAAAAATTTAGAATTATCGATGAAAGGATTGAATGAGTAAAAAGGATACATTTAGAAACATTGATAGCAGGATTCTAAATTTTCATTTTTGCAAAGATTGATTGAATTTTGTAGATTTTTTTAATTGTTGGAAAGTTTGTAATGAAGTTACTGAAGTGAAACAATTTCCTATCACAGCCATTTTTTCTTTGAATGGATTAATTAATACCAAGCATCGGCCAATGAAAATTTAAATAATGTAGCATAATGAATGTATTTTGTTGTGATTAATTAATCTGAAACATAACATCATTTATTTGAAAGTTTGAACTATTCACTTGCGAAAAAATAAAGGGAAAATTGAATGACTTCAAAAACTAATGGTAATGGTTGCTGGTAATTTTTTTAAAGTAATATTTCAAAATCATGGCATGGATTCAAATTTCTGGCATATATTGTGTCCTGAGTTTGTAAACATATAAAATGAGATTAAAATAAATAGCTTATTTCTGATTTTATACTTGAAACTAGTTTCTATAAAGGATACAACTATTAATAAAATATATGTATTTTCCCATAACTTCACAAATGTAGTAAAATGATATTGAAATAAAGCTTTTTGAATAAATATTTAATAAATAATTAATATGCTTTTGCATTTCATGTTAAAATAAAATAATTCTCCCCTTTGACTGAAAAACAGGATCATAATATACATGTTTCTATTACTCAAAAAAGGTTTGAAAATTTTATTCCAATACTTACATTTAATTTTGTATTAAAGTTTTCAGATAAGACTTTAGTTACACAAATCTAATTATTTTATGTTTTTATATTTTATTTTTATCTTTGCATTAAAAATGTCTCTTCAATGATATTAAAAAAACACAACCTTCATTTAAAAGCCTTTCTTTAAACGCCCTCTAAATTAATCTGCAAGCAATTAGGGAATCTGCGGATGAATAAAAGAATAGGAAGAATGTGTGTTATTGATATCTTATTTATTAAAAACTTCATTCAAGAGTGTCTTTATTTAATTTTCATCTTTGGAGAGTTACTTTTAAAAATTTTATTTAAATCAACCAAACATAAATGGAGGGAATAAAAAAGAAAGAGAGTTACTGTGCTTAATGTAAAATATTCCTTGCTTATTACTTTTTTGTCATTTTATGAGAGTTAAATTTCATTTATTGTACTGAAATTTATTCTGAAGATTAATTAAATGTTTTGAAACAGTTTCTTGGAATTATTTTTTCAAAAAATATATTCTGCATTTCATGGTAAAAATATAAAATGAAGAAACAGTTTAATGTATTCTTAAGAATAATTTCATCTTAAAAAAACAGCATTAATAAAAAATAAATTTAGTTTGTATTCGACAAAATTAAAAATGACAAAATTAGGAGTGCTAAATCGAAATCACTTTTAACAATTTCAAAAATGGATCGACTCTGCTAACAAGTGCAAAAAATTTACAAAATGTTAAATTAAAATCACTTTTAAATCCAACATTTTAGCGGGAATATTGTTTAATACTTTTAAAAGAATCTGAATAATTGAATAAATTATTTTACGTTTTGAATACAGTTAAGACAAATATTCTGTTTCCCGCATACATTAACGCATTCCGTAGTTGAGTGTGCATTAAAAGCTAACATGACTCAACTTAATTAGCAGCACTTTCAGAAATTCTCAGAGTTTACTTAAAACTTGGGAACTCTTGCATGTTCAGAAGTTTGTTCGAACTATTTACTTCTGTTCCATTCATTCTAAGGTGTAGGCGCAGAGTAGCTCTTGAAATTACCTTAAGAATTCAAGTAAAATTTTTTTAATTTTAATATTTAGACTAAACTTTATTCATATTATTTAGACATCAAAAGATTCTGTAGAAAACTGAGGTACTGATGTAGAATATTAATTAAATCCTAAACTTTTTTTAAAAAAACAACAATTTTTTGCTAATTTAGGAATAATTATTCTTAATAATTTAAGGGTGATCATTATAAATGATTCTCATTCTTCATCCTTAATCATTCATCATCGATATGCATTATTACAATGTTTAACAAGTTACGATTTTTATTCTTTTACATAAATTGTAAACGAATAAAAATGACTCTTGAATTTAAAAAAAATAAACTGACTTGATTTTTTGAATAAAAAGAATTAAAATGGCTCTTTTATTGCGTCAAAACAATAAATTTATATATTTTATATCAGATATAAAATGATGCTCCTCAAATGCCACATAAAGTATATATAATATCAAATAATAATTCCTACCTAAACGCCAAGTGGATTATTGTAATGAGTCCAGATTTATTGGATTCAAAGGTCTCTATATCAAATAATTTGTAAGTATGAAATTAAATTAGAAAGGTCGACTTTTCTCAATATTTCACCTCAGTACTTTCAAACGTTCATAATTATTTGGAATGGCCATTTTGATTTCTCCTATGATGATAAATTATTAAAGTGAATGTGTATTTAAATGTATTTAAATAATGGTAGAATATATGTAATTTTTCAAAGGTATTAATTATTGAATGTATAATAATGGGGAGGGAAGTTTTCAATAAACATTATTACTAATATATAAAATGTGAAAAAATAGTAATCATCTTGAAACGATAATAATCACTTGTAGCGAAACTTTTATATCTAGATTTTCTTGATTTAATAGTTATGTGATGCACATAAAGTGACATAAAATTCATTTAAATAGAGTGGAAATAATATAACTTTTCCATAATTTTTAATATCTACCTGCTACAGGCGTGAATTTTAAAGCACATAAGATCCTGATAGAAATAAGTAGACTCTTTGTAGTCAACAAAACAATAAATGAATAGTAAACAGATGGGAAAATAAACTTTTAAATATATTAACCAGTAAGTAGTAAAATAAACACACTGTAATTGTATGGTACAATGATTTTGCAAGAAATGAGTTTCTCGAGTTCAAAATTATACTTGACTTATATCTGTTTCTGCTCTCTCTTCAATCAGCCATTGTCCGCATTTGAGCTATAATTAATAATATCGTTAAGATTTAACAATTATACAAGAATAATAGCAAATTGTTAGCAAAATAGCTAGAATAATAGCAAAAAATGGCGAAACACTGAAAGAAAACATTGTTATTTTTAATTTATTGAATGAATAGGACGAAATAATGCATTCAATGATCAGTCGGTAAAATGAGATTATAAAAATAAAGTAACGAAGTCATAAGACAAATCTTTTTTTTAATTATATACCTAAACGAGCGATGTCATTGAATTACACGAAAGGGTTTTTGATAAAAAATATAAGAGAAGTGGATCGATGAAAAATTTCACATAATAATGAAGACAATTTTATATTTTATTAGCCTTAGCGTTGCATCAGCTAGTATGTTATGATTATGTTTTTAAACATACGGTACAAAGTAAGACATGCTGCGCCATACACAAGATTACTGATTGAAGAAAATCACTCTGATGCTTAGTAAAAATAAATTTTAAAAAGTTAAATTAAATGAAGTAAAGCACACGGCGTATTCAATAACAATGTGGGTAGTAAAAAAAAATCAAAATTCTATTAATCAATGACGTTTTTCCCCAGCCATTCCAATTTGGAAACAGAAACGAATAAAGCAATGACAATTAAAATCAGAATATTCGATTGAACTGAAATCTGCGTAATGCTCCACACTGAAGCTGCTGTTTCCGCTTCGAACTCGCATCATTGTGAAACATATCAAGAGACGACGATGGTATCCAGACCGGCAGGCCATTTCCAATCGTTAAGACTGAAGGAGGGAAAATATTGAGCTCCGATGCATTTAACACTTACTAGCCCCGTATGCATGGCGAACTTTCGATAGAAACTAGTTTCCTAAATTTTCTGAAGACAAGACACCAATCACATCAAACCCTCGAGCCTTAAAAACAGTTCTTTATTTGAATAGTTTACTGTTCTAATAAATAACCATACAATATTACTGCATTTAATAAATTAATTGATTTTTCGCAAGTCCCAAAATTCTTCATATCTTGTATAATATTTTTTTTATCAAACATCATAATGTGAGTACAAAATATGTGTTTTAGATGCGAGTTCTAGGATTTAGAGCCACATAAGAAATAGGAAAAAATATTAACATCCTTTTCAATATCACGATTTCTACTCATTGGTATAAACAAAAAGAAAGGTAGATCATTAGCAAATGAAAGGTAATAAAAAACTTTGCAAAAGTGAATGCAACTACTAATTTAAATATCAAAGAAAATTCTAGTGCCTTCTAAAAGCACAGATGTTAAAATGGTACTTAGATCTCTCTTTATTCCTTTATCTTTCACTTGAAAACAAACAAGAAAATTATTATTATTTATTTGTACATTTATTTCAGTATGAACTGTATTGATGATAAGAAGTGCGCAGGTAGTCATTTTTCAGCAAGTTATTCTTATATATGATGCAGATTGTTTTAATATTTTATACCACGGATTACCGAATTTGAAGGAATGGAAACAAACAACAACAACAAAAAAAAAGACATATAATGACATATTTTCGTAGTTTTCGCAACTATAATATCACAAAAAAATGAAATTAAAAAGTTGGAATATGGAACCAAGATTCATTTAAAAAAGAGAAAGCAGAAGAATAATTGAAGAAAATGCATTTCTCGTGGCTCTTTTGTTTCTCCATCGTTCTGTTCTCTCATGCAGTTCCTTCTGGGATGGCGGCAGCCTTTGTTCTCTCCTGTCCTTTTCAATTTGAGTTCGGAATTTTGAATGCGAGGATGTCTTGTCTTGTCGCACTCTTGTCTTGTTTCGCTTCAAATCCGTCTTTTCATATCAGCATTGTAAAATGGATTTTACATCTTTCCTATTGAAATGTTACCCATTCATTATGCTCTTTACATTTTTAATGCTACAGTATAGTATTATACTTGCTTTGTAATTACTCGCAAAAATAAATGATATTTATAAAGTGATATACGATTTAAAGCGATATGGAATTAAAATCAACAGACTTTTTCGACCCATTTATATTCTTTGAAAACAAACACACACAAAAAGTCCGTTTTTGAATGATAGAAATATATTTGTATTTCTAATCTGGATCTGTATTTCTATTCTAATCATATATTTTCCAATCTTGATTATAAAGAAATAGCTTATTTACACATCAAGAGTTAAATTTGCACATTAGAATAAATATAGAAATAGTTTTTAAATTGTCAATTACCGTTAATAAATACAGGTTTTTGCAAATAATGCAGCAATTTTTTCTGCAAATAAATACTATATGAAATTATAATGAAGAAGTTTAGAATTATATATTCTTTTCTTTAAAAGAAGCAATTAATATACAAAAATATTCCTTGATTTTATTACCATTTGGAATATGAAAATTAAAAAATGACTCTAAAATCCACTATATAAAATTAAAAAGATGAATTTCTCAGAATCCAAGGAACAGGAAACCAAAGGAATTGAAAATACTAAGACACAAGCATTTCATTTTCTTTTTATTACTTTATCTTTTTTTGAGGAATGGAAACAAATTGCCGAATGACTACCCTGTTAAGGATTCATTGACGGCATCGAAATAGTCGTATCAGAATAGTAGATAAGCTTTTCCTGAAAATATTCTATTATAATATTTACTTATTTGACGAAAATAAAATCCTATTATGGTGATAAAAATAACATACTATACAGATTAAACTATTTTAAATGCAATTTTCTTGTGCGGAAGAGTATAAATTAAACTTAAATATCTTTGACGACACAATTTCCAGCCTTATTGTAACATCCCACCATGGAATATGCACGGGGGGGGGGGCGGAGAAGCGAAACAGTGGATACTCTAATATCACTATATAACAAACAGAACATGCAAATAATATTTAGTGATATCTCGAATGCTTTTTATGGGGTATGAATACTTGTGTGTTATGCAGATATTCTTATACCCTAAAAGATAGACTAACATAAAGAGGCTGTAATACACAATGAAGCATTCAGAGTTTTTAATACTGTGGAGCCTCGCTTAACGAGCGTCATTTGTTTCCGAATCTTACTCGTAATGCGAACCATTTTTTAAGTGATGCGTCAAATGAGACAATGCGTTTCATTTCGAAAAAAATCTCTAACAAATCTATAATAATGCAATTTGTTATTTTTAAGGCACAGTTTGTTGAAACAAAAAATTTTTCTAAAAACATTTGTCTTTGACTGTGCTTCAAAATTTCACAGCATTATCCCTAAAAGAATATGTAGCGAGCATAGCTAATGGCTTATCAGTGTGATGCTCCTCAGCATAAGGTACAAGGATTTTCCATGCTTTCACTGGAAGGTTCGTTGTTCAGTTCGATTGCATCTATTATTTCTTCCTCTTTTGAATGAACCTCCTCCGCAGCTTTTAGCTGTGACACAGAATGCAGCTCTCCTCGGTCGTCCTGGCCATGCTATTGTCGTCCTGGCTATGTTCCACCAAGTCATTGATGCTATTGTCATCCATCCCATAATCCTGACCAGAGAGATTTCTAACCGATTAAGACTTTGTAGGTCCTCTCATAACGGCATCCGACAACCTATCAGGCCAAAACCTTCATTCATGAGAACAAGCGCTTAATGCACACTACCAATCCAGCATGCGACACCACGGTGTCTCCTTGTCATTCGTTCTGAGAAATATCATTCCTTAAGCGTGTCATTTTTTTTAATGTTTTGTTTTGCTCGTTATGTAAATCACCCGCTGCGCTATTAGCTCATTAATCGAGATTTGACAGTAGCTGAATGACTATTACGAAAATGAAAACTTCTGGAGTACGTGAAGTATAATGTAAAAGATGATTAAAAACTCGAAAGCCCCCAAACAGCATGTTAACATCACATAATTTATTTGTGCATGTTTTATACATGGCACACTAACATGACAAATTTAATAAATTGTATGTATTTCTTACCAAAGGGAGGAATTCTGTGCAAAAATGACAAAGGTCTTTTTTTTTTATCCAAATAATGCCGAAAACCAAAGGTAAGGATGCAGAGTTCTGCTAGATAGCGTAGTTGACTGTATCGGAAACTTCGCGGGTGGTGCCACTGGCAAGTAACAGAACCATTTAATTAACAGAGGATCAGTTAGCTTACGCAGATAAAACTTCTTCATTTCAAGATCAAATAATTTCTTTATTCAATTTACAACCTGTTTAGGTTTAAATTTTCGAGATTACAATTCAGAATTGTTAACATGTTTCGTTCTTTTCAAAGTTTATCAATTCCTTTAAACCTGTCAGTTTTCTATTCTGCATATTTTCATGGTTTTATAAACTTAAGGTCTGGAACTACAAGGTTAAGCAATAGCCATAAATCTGAAAAACACGACAAAAGATTTGCACAACTAGATCGAGCTCTTCAATCTTGCCCTATTTTTAAATTTTATATTAATAAATTTTCTTATTCAATTTATAATGGAAATCTTCTTTGCAAAAGAATCGACATAATAGTAAATGCATATAAAAGGATTAAACACGAATTGAAAAAGCAAAATGAATGAAACTCCAAATATGAATTCTTGCATTTATTATTTTTTTTTTCCATTTTCGGAATGTAAAATCATAATCACATAAAATAAAAAAATGCCATTTTCTATTGTATATACCGAGGTAAAACCATAAATGAAGAAAAATTTTGTTTTTGCATTAATCCTCGAAGGCATTTAGTTACCAGAATATGTTAAGCAAGCGACTGTCGGATGTGCTTTTAAGTAGAGATAGAAATAATTGTAACATTTTGCAGAAAAGCAATGGTTTCATACACATTAAAAGCTTAATGTTAATAAGGCATTCGCACAAATGTGATAGCTACGGTAATTATTTTGTTCTTAAACAAAAACCACCAATTTGTTAGTATTATGCTGATGAAAATAAAATTAGAAATAAGGTGCGTAAACTTTTTTATTTGCAAAATTAGAGCGTAGACTAAACACAAAAAATTTGCAATTATTTCAAATTTTAAATGCGTTTTTATTGGAATGTCTATAGTGAATAACTTAATTCAGTAAAATAAATTTTTCATTTTCAGCACGAACGCAAATTCGAATGTGAATGGCGGTCTCCTCCGGTGGTTCAGGCTTAGTGCGATGCTCCTTGGTAGGAGCATGCGCAGTAGGAGCATTTCATTATTATGGCTCGGGTTTATACTCAGAATGCGACTAAAGAGAAATCCCTGGAGCAATTTTTCGTCCTGGGAAATATTCAAAACCCGTTTCCGACAAAGCATTATACGTTTCCTGTCCAAATATTCAAATAAAGACGTGGTGTGTGAAAGAGCCAGTTGTTCATTAAAACCTTTAGCTTATTTTCCTTATAAACAAATTCAACTTTCGGTATTAAACAGTAGATTAATGACGAAAACCGGAAGAGTTCTGTTATTAATTATTCATTATATTACTGAATATTATATTATAAATTTCAAAGTTTACGTCCCAAGGCATTGTTCAGGAAAATACTGGTTACACGACAGTATTCAGATACAGCGGGTGCTTAGATAATATTCCATTTTATTTTTATTTCACATTGTTAATATTAGTGTGTAGCATAGCGTTTGGATAATAATTCGGTATCAGAATAAAACAGTTGATTTAAATATTGTATATTGCATTTAAAAGACTTATTTGAATCGAATATATAATTTTGAATTAATACTGTTTAGAAAATGAAATTATTGGAATTATTCGAATTATTGGAATTATTAAATTTCCTAAGCAACATAATTTTAGCTTTAATTTCCATATAAAATTTCTTTTTTTCAAATTTCTGTAAAAGGGTTCATTTTGAATTTAATCTGATGCAGTTTTAAAATTTTGGTTTCCAAATAATGACTACGTTTCTTCCATAGTTTTGATGATTCTGAGATATCACATTCGCACTCTTATAGATCGACCAAAAGGAAATCAGCTTCTGGTAGGTTTGTATCCCCATTTAAAACACAACTTATTTTTAAGAGAAAAAATTGCCAATCTTTTTATGTTTATGTTTCATTGCAATTTCGAGTTACTGCCTTCTAAAGAACGCATATAAGCAGACTAGCCGATATTTTTTTCAACATTTTAAGTCAAAATTTGAAACAAAACTGAACTTCAGTAAAAATATCACAAATCAAATTCAGTTTGATTAGCTCATTCAGCATTTACAGTTAATAGATAGAGATACAGTCTGTTACAAAAATAGCTCATTTTTGTATTTGGGCAGATTTAAAATGTTGCGAATAGTGAAAATATAGAAAATTATTCTTTTCTTTCTTGATAGCAGTAGCATTTTTTTTCTATAGTTCATATAAAACAAATTAAAAAGAAGTTGTTTTCGCTTACTGAAAAATCTGGTAAATGTCCCACAGAAGAATTAATTTTAAGTAGCTTCACATATAATTATTTTGATTTTCTGTTTTATATAATTTGCTATTATGATAAATATTTCATAAATCCCCTTTTGCATTCAAAAAAAATAAAATAAATTTTGTATAAAAATTCAAACTTTATCTTATAGTTAAATTTCTAGAAGAGTCTCTATCAAAACAAATTACTTATTGAGTAGACAGAATTCTACTTGCTCTGACAATTTATTCGCAACGTTATAATTCTAGAGAAATTGAAAACTTAGAAAAACTATTCAAAGATAAAAAAATATATATAGAACGTATTTGGGAAGAGTATATTTGCAGTAGGATTTGAATTGATTATGAAAATTGTAATTCTGTCGGAAAAAAATGAATTCATATAAGTTTACCTCTTTGCTAATATTACCTATAGTTACATATGATTTTCGAGTACGATATTTACTCGATTTACGAGACAGATATAATTGCAAATATACAGGTATTGGTCACTATAAATAGATCCTTTCATTCTGAATATTGTTTAATGATATTTAGGTGGCATGTCATGTTCTATAATGACTGCATCAGGAGCTTTAATGGATACTCAAAATAAGGATAGTCCACTTAATGCCATCATTTTACAGGCAGATGACTAAAAAGCGTATCATTTGTCTCTAACCTGGTACACCCCCTACTAAAACGTAAGCTGAATCGATACATAATTGTATACACTCAGAGAATTTCTATCTTCCAATAATGGCATTTTTTTTCTTTCGGAAAATTGTTTCTAATATCTCTCTAATATGAGTATATACACCTTATATGAAATTTACACCCTATATAGTTCTAATATAGCCTATCTCTAAAATGGCTTAAATTGAAGTTTAATTGTGTTATAATAGTATTTTCTTTATTAAACAGGAAAATTAAAACCCTGCAAAATTAAAAGTAATGCAAGATAATTTGATTGTATTTTTTAAGAAATTTAGTTAATGTATACTTTAAACATTTTTCCTAAATACAATATAGAAATTTAAAAAAAAGTAAATTAGGAGCATTCTATAAAGCAATTTAAATTTTTTTTTGCTTTCTTTACTTTCCTCTTATTTTTAATGAGCCTATTTGTTACACATTGCGCATTTTAATGCTCGTTCGTGAAGTCTTTCAGAATTTGGACAGTAGGCATAACTGGTTTCTTCGCCATAATTGTTATCATTGTACTCGACATACGAGTAATTTCGACATACGAGTAGTTTTCATCGCGTTCTGAAGCGAGAAATGCATCCCTTCATTTTTTCGATTCCTTCCCCCCCCCCACTTATTTGGATGATTAATAAAAACCTTTAGCTTTGAATGATGCACTTTTTAAAGTGCATGGGCTTCAATAGTAGTAATACTTTTTTCTCTTTGTTGACTGAAATCTAGGAGAACAGTTTTAAAAGGAAAAACATGGGAAAGAACAATAGATCTGACTTGATTGTAGCAGATAGAAGTGTGAGGATTCTTGTGGGCGAATGTCCTTTGCAGATATGAAGCTTATCTATCACCCTCATCCTTATCCCAATCATGCCAATCAAGCGATACCTCTCGAAGTCATTCATTTTCACCTTTTGTTTATTTAGGTTGCCATTTACGAATACTTTATGTCAGCTTTACGCGCCTACACACATTTTCATCTCCTGTATTCAGCGAGAACTCATTTTAAATGACGTGAGATGCTATCTTCGATTTCCAACCTTACCTCTCCGGCCATCCCAAATGTTTCGCACTAACGAACTATTTCTGATTCTTTGACGCGATGTGCAATGATCGGGAATGCCCAGCGTTACTGATATCAACTTTGAAAATTCATGTTGGAAAAAGTTTCATTCGGTTTTATTTAAGTTTAAGTATATCAAAGATTTTAAAGAAAAATATTTTCAGGCGATTATCCTTTGTTGCATTTCTAAGAAGCAGCTACGCTTATTCAGATAAATTATAATGGATTTCGAAGTAAGTATCGAAGTACTTCCCAGGGTCAGAAGATCGAGAGGGTTTCGCAAACGAGTCGATTAAAAAACTTAATGTTTTTGTTGGCAAATAAAAATACTTGTAAAATAAACACATTTTATTCATGATAAAATATTCGAATATATCAACACTTTATCAAGTGTGATGGGTCAAGTTTCCTTGTCTTGTTATGTTAAATTATTTATTAGAATATTTATAAAACAAATATTTGTTCCAGTAATATTTTATACAAATTTGGAAGGCGGATACATAAAACTAAAAAAAAATAAATAAATTATTGTTTGACTTGAAATAAACCTTAAAGAAACCTTGTATTTTTTGATGCAGGCATTCTTCTGTATCACTGATATAAACGCAGATTTTTTTTTCTCGTGACATATTAAGCAATTTCTGAAATGAATGATTTTTTAATATAGATCTTGGGAGAAAAAAAAATTACAGCTACATTCGCGTTTAATTTTAATCTAATCTCACTTCCTTCAATGGGAGATTTGAAAAAATATTCAGAAAGTATTTTTAAAAGGAACAATCAATAGGCTATATTGGCAACAGATTCACTTTCGAGCATCGTAACCTCCACCTTCACAGAATTAGATCGAAAACAAACAACAACAACAACAAAAAAGTTCTGAAACATTTAGTCCATTACAATCGCTATCACTGCATAAAATTTTCACTTGAACCTTATTGATTATATGCAACGGAAAATGCATATTAATTTACCGCCCAAGCGATTCAGTAAAAGTACTAAGGAGAAAAAATAAATCCGTACATGTGTGTTAGGCTCCCTGAAACTGCTACTGATGAAGAAGCCTCGCACCTCAGGCAATGGTCACAATGGTCACCAGTCCTAGCAATAATCAAAAAGTCAACTGTCAAAGATGATAATTGGACAATTCAACATTCGCATGAAATTTGTATTCTATGTCGAAATGTTAGTTATATAATTTTAAAATTCTATCATCGAAGTTTTGCTTAATTTCAACTCCAAATGGAATAAGAATAGAATTTTTTTGAATTAGATATAAGATGACAGTTATTATCTTTAATTGCATGCATATTATTAATTTTGTGCTTTGATTCTGATGTTATTTTTTTCGTGCTAATATTGAAGACTTATAATTAAACTAATTGCATTTAATTCGTTAATATTAAACTATAAGAAACTAAGTAACCGTCAATAAGATTTTAAATTTTAGAATTGCTAAATTATTCAATATAGAATTTATTCTGAAAGACCTGAAATACGTTTTTGTCTGCAGATCGTTTAAACGCCACGTACCTTAAAAGTCATTTGATTTCAGCATCTTGTCAATCAAATGAAAAAGATCAATTGTACGGCCTGTCGGTGATGATCTCATTTGTGTTTTTTAAGTATCTTGATCGCCAAGATAGTAGCAAGTTTTAGCGTTCTCTTAACCGAATGGAAGAATCTGATAATTGTATTTCCATTTAATGGCTACAGATTAAATGATTTTCAAATATCATGGATCAAGAAGTCTCATGTCAACGAAAGTGTAGTAAACGAACTGTTTTTCAGTTTCGCCGGCTAAATATCAGTAAGCCTTACTATTTTTTAAAATTAATTTACTAACGGGAATTCAATTATTATTGCAGTGGAATTTTTTTCCATTTCATAAAGCACTTTATAGAGTTGGAATAAGTATCACTAATTAAAAAGCTGTTAGTTTCTTTCATTTCTTTGGGCATATTTTGAGGTGCAATGAAGATGTTAATATAGCTAGGAAAATATATTTTATTTAAAATTGCTTTCTGGGAAAGAAATGGATATATATTTCCTCCCTTTCCAAAATATTGAAGCCAAAATATATATATTTTTTAATTTTCTTGCCATTATTATATATACTATGCTTTTTTTCCCTTTTTAGTTTGGGTATTGCAATGAATGAAAAAGCGAAATTATCTGCAAATTAATTAGTGCGACCCTTAAACTTATTCTGAAAGATAAGTTATACTTACTAGTTACGATACTATGCCGGATCACATACATAGGGTAAATCTTTTTCTGAAAATTTTGTATCCCGCTCATGTAAAATATCGAATGAGAAAATCAATTAATCTAAAAAGTATATATATAAATGCTTTAAAAATTAAAAGAACTTAGCTTTTAAGCAACATTTAAAAATATCTATAAATTTAAATATTGCATTTTCCAATGTCTATTTTATGAATGTAATAAATGTGCAGTGAATTTCGGTCATATTAAATAAGTTTGGAATGGCAGATCTCAATTATTTAATGCGATGATATTAAAAAAACAATAAACAGTTTATTTAGAAAAAGAATAAACATATCCTGCTCTAAAAAAATCTGAAAAATAAACATCCTTTGAAAGATTTTTAGACTTTAATTTTCTTTAAAAAATTCGATTCATTTTAAGTATCCTATGTCATTTCAACAGGATAACTTTTTACACGAAATTATTCCTGCCCTTTTTAGTTACTAAAACGCTATTATTATATTAAAATTAGAATTAAAAAGGAAAGCGAATTATGAAATAATAGTCCATTATTTATTATTTTTTTAAGGTGAGATTTGCTTAAACCATATCTACATAATTCATTTAACTTTTCGGCGTTTTACTTGATTATTGATTAATGAAATACTGTTTATCTTCTACAAATTTTAGAGATACTTGAAAAATGGCAGACAATTCGGAATTAATTTCAAATTTAGTTTTTCTCTCAATTTTTGCATTGTATGATAAGGCAAATTAGAATTATAGTATTAAAATAAACCAGATTCAATGAAATTCGAATTACTGGCAAGTGTAAGTTAAATTCTTTTAAATATGTGAAAATTTTCACGAAGTTTCCTCTTCGGGAGATTGTACAAGAAAAGCAGTTTCTTTTTAGAATATCTTTAGTATCAGTTTGACAAAAAAGTATTTCTCAGATAAGATGTATATCTTAACATCGAAATGTAACTGATATCTAAAATTAAATAAACTTTATAATAATTCATGTTCTTAAGACAAAAATAGGTTATTAGTTCCTATTGCTTTTAAACAAGATTTTTTTTATAAAATTTTCTACTAACTTTCAGGTATTTTCATACAATAATATATTGCAATTAAAGTTACATTTACCATTATCAATTAGGTTAATTTTCTGATATAAGTAACTTTTTCACGATTTTTCATATATACACTTTAGATACTTACATTTTAAGACTTCAAATTATTTAAAATTACTTAAAATAGTAAATTAACATTTTAGAATATAAGAATTAAAACAGTTCCATCTTTTATATATTCTCAAAGTCAATCAATGTATAAACTCAATATTTTGATCAAATAAATATAATACACTAAATCAATAAACTATACATACATATACTAACGCTCCTAATAATAAACTGGAACAAATTCTTCCGTATGTTTTGTTTGCATACTAGGAAGCTGAAACATGTCATGGAATTTTAGATGTAGAAAAATCAGAAGGAAATGTCCCCATTTTCAATTCAATGGAATTCAAAAAATATTTTTCATAAAATATTTTATTGGTTTCATTTATTTATTCTGTTTAAAATTAATTTTTTGTTTTTATTTTATATTTAATGCCGTTTTAATTTCGCGTTATTACATACACGTAGGATTCAAAAATCAAGAATAATAATCTGAAAACAAAGAAGAATATAAGTTTTATTTTCGACTGAAAGTTGAGCTTCTAAACCAAGAGCGTTTGTAAACTTCATTACAACTAATGTCCTATGTTATATCACCTCACTTATAAGTACAAGTTTTACGATAAAATGTTGTCCCATGCATGATTTTTCTATCCGCATTTACGAACTATAGCCTTCTGAAATTGTTTCTGTCTTCTGAATCATTCAGTATTTCTCTTCTTTTAAATATTTTTCGTATTCTTTTTTGTTAAATTTAGCAGAAATTAACTAAATGAAATCTTTTAATTTTTTAAAAAATTTTATCTCTTTCTTTAAATTTAATTTCTTCAGAATATAAAAAGAAACCTCTCTCAAAAAATTGTTCATTAGGGTCATCAAACTGCCCTCTCATTTTGCTCAATGTCATGATTATCAATTGAATGTTTCAGCCATATGATTATAATATTCATTTAAATTATGTAAATAGGATATATTAAAATCGAACGTTTTTCCGTTTATTAAATAATATAGCATTATTAATAATTTTTAACAATGATAAATGACTGAGCACATTTCACTGATTTGTGCATACTTAAAATAGGCTATCTTTAGCATATTTTAAATATACACAGATTAGATAGGAAAAATTATCTTTGAGTAAAAAATATGAATAAAAAAAATGTATGAAAATAATTTTTATTTCGAAATCTAAAGAACTATTTAAATTGATAATCAAATTTATAATTATGTATTTTATTTAACATCCACTTATCTCTTCAGGTAATGACAGAAAAAATTTACTAACAAGGTTTAGTGTACAATTTAAGGCACGATTTTCACTTAATGCGAAAAAGGAGAATTTGCTTAGCGCCTGGAATTCATATAAAGTTTCAAGAGTATGCTCTTTTTCATATGATACGTATAAGAAAATTCGAAAAATAAACTGATTATTATTAAATGCTTTTCCAAATTTTTAAGATGTTTCAATAAGTAATTTAACATGCATAAATGGGCAAAATCTAACAGAATTGAACTTATTTAAAGCTTTGTAGTATTACTGCCCATTCTGAGAAAAACAAAAGGACGAACTGAATTTAACTCACCTTCATAAACACGTCTAGAAAAATTTGACTTGAATGAAACCTGTGCAACACATGTCGGAAGGCGAATCTAGACGGCGAGGAGAAGTATCCGCGCTAGTTGGATCTTCAGCGGCGACTGAAAGAGATCAAATCCACATCCTTTTGCTCCTCAGCTTCCAACTTGTGCGCCGGCGCTCGCGAGAACTGCCACTCATATTGATCACTCACTGTTTTCTAACGGAGCTTATTATTATTATTGTTTGTTTGTTTGAACTGAGTTTCAGGTACTCGGATGTATCGAATATCCGGAATTCGAAATGGACTAATTGAAATTCCAAGGGGGTAAATAA
>JAPMOR010034098.1:1330136-1374138 GCA_026543865.1 Argiope aurantia
TATATATATATATATATATATATATATATATATATATATATATATTAGATGAAACGAAAATAAACGCATGAAAATATAAATCTCTGATTAACTAAATATAGTTAATAATTATAACTTTCAGCAAAAACTATTTTACAGTTTATTGCAGCTTATATAAAAGAATTCTTAGCGTATTATAAAAATATAATGACATAAAATCATTATTTATTAATAATTAATAATTATTTTTTTGATTTGATCCTATTACTAATTTTAATAAATAAAGAGAAATAAATTAACAGCTGAATAAATTACGAAAAGTTTGTAAGCTTTTATGCTAATCAACGACTTGAAAGTCTAGCACTAATGAATCTCACAAGTTCTGTCCCAAGACCAAACTTTAACAAAGTTCTGTATTTGAAATACGGAAGGGAAGTATTTACGCAATCAACAAAACGGAAGTCAACCTAACGAAGGTTTGATGGGAAAAAAATTGAAAGTGTTTCTTAAAAAACAATTTTGTGAGGAAAGATGGTTATGCACGTTGGAGACGTTATATTGTGGCAACAATGATAAAAATCTAAAGAGCGTCTTTGTTGATGGCGAATAAAGTTGTATAAGAATCCAAGTTGTATAAGAAACAGATAGAAACGACGAAACCATCTGCTATCTTTAAACTCTAAGAATAAAAAGACAAAATCTTTTTCTAGCATTATATGAGTTGTATCGAACAAATAGAAATTTAGATAATAGCTGAAATTCCCCCATTCAAACTCTTTTCATATCACTTTGGCATGAAATGAATGATGGCATAGAATGCATATAAATTAACATTTAATCTCAATTGTATAAAAAATCGATAAATAAACAATTGCCATTGGTGTGTTATATGTGGTACCCAAGGAGCAAAGGTAATAAATTTTTCTTCAATTGTTAGAATAAATGAAGGACGTATACGCATTGAAGTAATTTTTCTTTAATACTTTTACGCAAAATTATTGAAATTAACGACATTTATAACGTATTTAATTACATGATTTTGAAATATTTTTCACAATATTAGGCTTTGTTCAACGTTTTTTTTTTTTTTTTCTTTTTTAGATTTTAGTTTGGTAATAGCTGGAGAAAGTTACCCTTTTGGTTCATAAAGAAAAAAAATTGGTTTAACCTCTCGAAGTTCCGCAAAAACCTTAAATTTTGTAAAAAATGAAAAAATTATGATCTTTGATAAAATATTTTTATGAATTTTTCGTACTTATTTATGCTACAAAAGATGGTTTTAAATAAATATACAAGCATTACAATGACAAAAAAAATTATTAATTACAAAATATAATAATAAAAAAATATTTTTAAATGTCAACTTTTAAGTTTTTTATATCTATCCTTAATGATCACAAAAGTTACAACTGCAAAATATTTTTTTCTACTTCAATGCCTTTTTAAACTGGTTTTTTAAAGTTAAATCTTGCAATATTCCCAAGTGTGTCATTTTTTGCTTTTATGTGCCTTCTCTTGAGATTGAACCACAGACATTTTGAGCCACCAGTTTCATAGCTCTGAAGGAAGCCGAGAAAAGTCGATAACCGGGTCCACTATACTATTTGGTTCAGCTTCAGATGCTTTCCGTATAAAGTCTTTGAGAAAATCAATGGAAACATGTTTTAACAAGGAGGGGGGGGGGTGATCTTTTCTGGGGGCACGGCAGTGCCCCCGCCAAGTCGAGCAAAAACAAGTGGCACGCCGTACCATCCTTTTCTCGAAGCAGTTCAGGCCATTTTCGACCCCCTATAACTTCGTTGTGAATAAAACTAGAAGCCTGAATTTTCAGTATCCAAGCAGGCATTATATAAACACGGTATATTTCAAATTTCATTAAATTTAAATCAGTAGTTTCAGAATTATAACTAGTGAAAGTTTGTGAATTTTGCCACTGACTGACTGACTAACTGACTGACCGATCATCAAAGCTCTAAGACACTTCTAGCAGACATAGAAACTTCAAATTTAGAATACAATTAGTGTTTATTGTATAAATCAAGGAAAAACAAAAATATACGTGTAATAATGGACGGATCGATAAATTTCTCGAAGTTTCGAGCATTATCTATTTTGTCGGCAAATTCGTCTCCAAGTTTGTCACCAAGCTCTGGGATCACTGGCTCGGCATCCGACAGCATTCAATACAGATTAATGTAAAACGGTCTTTTTTATGATGACACTATTCTCGCTGGGAAGCAAAATTACAGGTTTGTAACAATATCTAATTTGAAATAATTCAATTTGAAGCTGTGGAAGCTGCAAACGCAATGGGTGACTTTCAGAGAATCAATCTGGTAGAAGAAGAGCAAACTGATCTTCAAAGTATGATCGCAAAACTTAATGCCGATCAAAAAAGAGTCTTCGATATGATCACAAATAAAATGGACACAACTGATAATAGCGCTGACGTTTTACGCTGTTTTGTGAGTGGAACTGGTGGCACTGGAAAGAGCTTTTTAATAAAAACTCTGAAAGTTTGGGTTAAGACGTATTTAAACAAAAAAGTGGCAGTTAGGGCTCCGACAGGAATAGCTGCATTCAATGTGAATGGATTGACTATATATAGACTATTGCAGCTGCCTGTAGAACACAAGCGAACACCGAAGTACAAGCCACTTTCTGATGAAGGGCTCCAAGTTCTGAGATCAGATTTGAAAGAAGTAGTGTTGTTTATCATAGACGATGTGTCGATGATATCCAATGATACTTCAACATATATTCATTTACGCTTATCTGAAATATTCGACACAAGCGACGATCAGAATGGGTGGTTTGAAAAAAAAACATCTTGTAGTTTTCGGAGATCTCTTACGGCTTCCGCCGGTAAGAGAAAAGTCACCTTTTGAAAAACTATCAACTGCTGAAACTAGGTTCCCTCAGTATACCGAATCTGTGTATTGAACTGTTCATATACGATGAACTTACAATTAACATGCGACAACTCAATGATTCTAACTTTGTTGAAATGCTAAATAGAATAAGATTAGGTGTGACTACAGAAAAAGACCGCGACTTACTCTCGACTAGATAAATAACTCTCAAATCCAATTCAAATGAAAACAGATTAATTGAAATAATTGAACACCTCTTGGAACTTCCTGATGATACCGTTTGACTATTACCTACAAAAAACATGTGTCAACAATTAAATACCGCAATGCTTAAATCTCTTCCACATCCCGAAATAAAACTTACAGCTGTAGATAGCATAGATTGCCCCAGATACCTAACAAAAAGGTGAGGTTGGAATCACGCTTATTTAGATTTTAATAAATTCATCTATTTAGCCTGATAAACTTTTATCATTTGTAAAATTCTTTTGTTAGAATCAACAAGAATAGAAGCTCTTGACGATATTTTTTTATATTTTGGGAACTAAAGTGTCACATATTTCACTTACAAAAGGACCCTTCTCTGAAGCAGTTTTGAGGTTATGACTAATATAAAAGTAGCATTTCATAAAAAAATTCGTATAAATATGTAGTTCAACCAAGCAAGTCATTAAATTTCTCAAAAACAGGACATTGCGACATTTGTCTTGTCTTCACTAATTTTAACTGAGCCATTTTTACTCACAACAAAGCATGCAAACACACAAACAAACAAATCAGTTACCTTAATCAGTTTCAAAATAGACTGAGCCGAGATGCCAACTCAATTGAATTCGTCAAGGCTACTGACCTGACACCAGCTCTATCCTAGATACTGGATGCAGGCAAATCTTTGTCTTCCCTCAATAAGATTCACTCCGGTGATGACCCATTTCTATACCAATAATATAATAAAAATGTTTTTAAATTTCAATTCACACTACAACGCCTATTTAAAACTTTTTATTTCTTAAATGAGACAAGCAAAATTTTTTGAAAAATGATTTTTCTTAAAAATTTCATAAAAATGATTTCTTAAAAATGATTTTTTGTTGTTGAAATTTTAACGTTTTTGAAGCATCTGTAGAGGTACTCCATGATTTTTTTTGTTTTAATATTACTTGAGTTGCTGCTATTACAAATTAAAAATAAAAGGTTGATTATTTCGTAAAATAAAATATAGCAAAAATTTATTTTATGAAACTTTAAAGTGCTTGGTTTCACGTCAAGGCGCTATTACAAATTAAAAATAAAAGGTTGATTATTACGTTAAAAAAAATCTTTAAAATGTAGCAAAAATTTGTTTTATGAAACTTTAACGTTTTTGCGGCACTTCAAGACATATTCAAATATTTTTCATACTTATGATTTATTTTATCTACACCAAAATGCAAGTTTTCTTTGCCGTTACAAATTAAAAATCAAAAGAATATTTTTTCGTTCCACCTTAATGGACACACATTTAGCAAGAAACCGTATCGGAAGATGTCCAGATGCTTGAAAATAGCGAATTATTCTCAGAATTTGCTAATGATGTGAAAATTTTGCATTCTAAAAGGTTAGTATAGTTTATAAAAGATTTCAAATTAAACATCTCTTGTCTTTCAAAATGGAATCAATAATATTTTAGCTAATCAGCTTTAATGCTCTCTTTCTCTCATTCTGTCTGCACAACGTTTTGATTTGCTAATACGCATATTGCATAATAATGACTATGTACATAAACGTATTTGTTATACAAACTCCGTAAGGTTGCCAGTGTATCACTTCTATCATTCTGAAGGCCACTGGAAAAGATGATAGGGGAAAAAATAATAATTCTTTTCGTCGGAATGGTTTCCTGAATCCTTCTCTTGAAACTAAGGATCTAGAAATAATATATAAATAAATAAAAAAAACTTTGAAGCTATATCCACTAAAAGAGCAGAAAAACAGAATAAAGAAAAATCTGAAGTAAAGGGCTAAACCTAGTTATTTTTTTATTCTTTTCAATTCAGTTTTGTACTTATGTGTTTGACGTCTTTTACTTTATATTTCAATCTTCGAGCATCAAAAGTTATTTCATGTTTTTATATCACTTTTTTTTTCGGTATTTTTATAGCATAGTATTTTTTGCTAAAACAGAAATATTTTTTTATAAAAAGCTGGAATGATGGAATGCGGAGTCTTCTTGATGTTTATTCATGTGAAATTTCCTCCATTATCATATCGTAAAATTAATTTTTATATCTAATACAATTTTTAAAGTCAATATTTTACCTAATCTTCTCATTCAAGGAAGTACAGATGCCATACAAACACTGTTTTTTTCCCTTTATTCCCAGACAGACACACAGACAGGTTTGCTTCTAATCGAATTGAAGCCTTTCACTTTCTTTTTCAGCAAAACACATCTACTTCTAATCTAACCATTTGATCGATCATCGTATCATTTAGTAACCCTTTTCCTGTGTGGACGCCATCCAGTTCCGAAGACATGAGGCACACTGAAAATTGCAAAGGGCAATAATGTCAAATATATTCATCGGTGCGATTTAAGCATATAGTTTTGTTTTTAATGTCAGGTGATGGAGACATTAACTACTCACATTATACGAAGACAATGCCAATTTTCATCCTCGTACCTGGCTAGGGATGAGATAATTTTCGATTTATCGAAAAAAGTCGATATTTTTGAAAAATATTTTTTTTAAATGCCAGTTTCCGAAAAATATCGATCGGTTGAAATCATGATCATGAATAATATTTCACGATGAATCACGTTATAATAAATAGATATTTACAATTAATTTGTGTTTTCGATTTCGTTTAGGTTACGGTTTATTTTTGTTGCTCTTCATTCTTATTGACCATCATACATAATTTTTGTTAGTATTTCTATAAATACTGTCATATTCCAATATATAAAAATATATACTTGTCATTTTGGAATGAACTGTTTTCTGTCCACTAACTAAATGATCATTATAGAAAAATTACTGAAGTTAGAAAAAAAAGGATTCATTCAGATTAAATACCAAATTATTTAATATAATATAAATTTTATTCGCAGCTCGAATTTGAACACTCAAGCGTACTCGCATAAAAGAAAGAACTATTCCTTTCATTTCTCCTGGCTAAATGACTTGCTGAACTCCTTTCAAAACTAGCTTGAGTACTCGATTGGTCTTGATAGAACTTTCGAATAGTTAGATTGATAGCTATCGAATTTTTAACTATTTTCCATACATATCGAATTCATGATACTTATCGAATTTTCGATAGTTATCCAGTTTTTGATAATGATCGAATTTTGGGTAATTTCGGGATTTCGATAGTGATCGAATTTGCATGACTATTGAGAATCAGTCCTAGCAATGTTTTGCAAATATATATATATATTTTATTACGATATATTATGTTTTATTTGAGATAAAGATGAATTCTAATTGATAAATATCCACTATGACTCCATTTTATTCCAATTTATGGGATTGGATTAAATGTTGCGCTTTTTTCAAATTTTAACGCAGTTTAAAATAGTTTTTCTTTTCTTTTTGTATTTATGTTCTTTTTTTATTTTCAAATACATAGCATTTTGAATTGATTTAAAAATTCCTGCATTCAATTAACTTAAGAAATTTTTTCTGAAGTTATTATTTTATTGTTTTTAGTGTAAAGATAAATTAGTGATGATTTCTCAATCTGTTTTTTATTCCCCCCATTCATTTTAATTTTATATATTTTATTTTAATTTTAATTTAATTTAATTTAATTTCAAATTTTATGATATGAAAAAAATGTTGACAGAATAGTTAGAAATAAAAGATAATTAGTTAGAATTTTAATATTCAGAAACACAGCGTTGCACTTGAGTGTTAGTTATTTTTTCATTAACTTTATATGAAAGATGATATATAATGGTATTTTTTTCTTTTATTTGATTATGATCAGGACCATTTCTAAAATTTTTAATGTATTGCATTATTCGTTGGTAAATAAATTTATCCTCCTATTTGTTATTAATTTTTTTTCTTATTTAGGAATTACTATTTTCCGTCTCTTTTTGAGTTTTGAAATAGTAAATTGAGTGATTCATTTTAACTATATAACATATCTATGTTAAAATTCTAGTGCATATTTAAATTAAATCTGCTAATAATACTATTAAAATAAGAATAAAACTTTATGTAATTCATATATAAAATAAATTGTTCAAGAATTCCGATTTTAAATTTATGATTTATTAAAAAAACTTTACTTTACTTTTTAAAGGCTTTATTATGTCGTTTTCCTTTTTTTGAATGAAGAATGAAAAAAAAATTAAAGGTTTTTTTTAAGTCAGTGGTAAAAAGAATAAAATTGTAACAATTATTATTTTGAAAAAGCACGTTGTTATAAATTGTAAAATGCAGGCATTACTTTGGCATTGACACGCTTTATTGAAGTGGTTTTAAAACAATTATTTTCTAACTATTTTTATTCAAAAGAAAGAAAATATTTTTATCATCGGTCAATATGTTAAGAGATGTTATTTATAACTTATAATAGCCATAAATAAAGGATATAAAAAGTATCGATAACTTATAATAACCGTAAATGATATCACTATATATCGATATGTGTTGAACGATATATGACGATGTGGAAGTTCGGTCATCGGCCAGCCCTATTCCTGGCTGTCATTTGTCCGTTAATGAAGTCAAACAAATATGGTGATGGAATATGGAAGAAATCGCAGATATTATTTTCAAATTATTTTAAAATAATTGTAGTTACTGCCAAAATTCGTAGTTTGGAAGATTTTATAGATTTCTTCAATCCAGTATTTTAAAAATTTAGAGCACAGTTTCCTACTGTAAATAGACGAAAGTGAAACTGATTCGAATAAGCAGACGCTTTGTTTCTAGATTATTAAAGCCAAAGATTGGTAAAAAAATTTCTTTATAATCAGGAATCTTAAATTTTGAAAATTGTATATGTTGCATGAATAATTAATCCAAAATTTCATTTAAATAAGAACATAAAGATTATATCAAAATAAAGTGGGTGTACGTATATAGGGAATTTATTGAGTTATATTCCTATTCTATGGGTTTTTATAGTGGTATACATATACAGTGGATTTCTACACGTATATTCATAAACGTAAGTGCTTATATATTTATAGTAGTACACCTAAACAGAATGCTGACAGCAGGCTAAAATGAAATTCCCACTATACGAAACAAAAAAGGCTTATTTGTCGTGATATGTTTTAAGAAATTAATGAGAATTTTGATCAGTTGTGGTAAAAAAAAGGAATCTGTTTGCATCCCAGCGATAAATCTCCAGATATTTTCTTTCGTAACTATTGTTCCCTATTGGCATGCAATGAATAATACTCAAGTATGGGCTTTTTTTTTTTCTTATACTATGAAGATCTCTCATGGGAGGGAGTCTAAAGATAAATATCTGAGCACTCATGGCGCTCACGGACTTGCCCTAAATCCACAATTACATGTAAGAGCAGGGAAGGTGATATAACCTTTATTAGAAAGTATGCGAGACAGTTTTTGGAAGACTTCTACTTCTGGTGTTCAGCAGCATCCAGTTTCTGATAATTTCTATTTGCGACATTGATCCCAAATTTTCAAGTTAAATATTAAGAAAGCGATTTAAAAAAGTAGGCTACTTAAGGTTACGATAAGAAAAGTAACAGGAAGATGAATATAAATACCTACAGCCATTGGCAATTCAAAGTGAGAATCTATTTAACCTTCTTGAAAAGCCTAAGAAGGTCCCGTTTCGTTTGAGGTATATACTTTTATTTCAATTCATATAAGAGCATACAGGATAATCGAGAAACGTAATATGTTAGGGAACAAAAACTTTTAAATAGCTATAAAAATATGAGATTTCACAATGATAAATATGTTAAGAAAACTAGTTTACACGATGTGTCATCTAAGAACATTTTTCATACTCAATTTACAAGTTAGCCATTACTGTAAATTGCATAAGAATTTCAGCATTTAAGGTTATATAGAATTGGATGCAAGATAAATTGTGGTTTATAGATTTGAATATTATATACATTCATGTCATTTCGAATTTCAATGAAAATGAGTACTGTAGTATTCATTTTCACTTTCGCAGATCAGTTTGCAAGTCTAAGCAATTTTTACTTTTTAAATTAAGTATTTTTTTTTACTTAAATATAAATTTGAATGTTAAAAATTCTATATTTCTTTGAACGAGTTATACACATAGTATACGAAAGGATTCATTTGACTTTGAGTTTTTTAGAAAAAAGATATTCCATTTTGTAATTTATAACTCATTCTACGTCAGAGTTTGTAAAAAACTTATTGACTTTTTTAAAGACTCAGTTTGTGTTAACAATTACTGAGTACTGTTGAAAGTGACTTGAGCTTATTGAATCTCAGTCAATACTATGAATAAGTAATTGCTAAACATAGGTTGTATTAGAATTCAAGTTATACGCATCCAAATAGCTTCTAATGACACTCATTAAAGTTTGGATTGAGTGTTCATTGAGACTCATTGAATTTTTTTGCAATTTGTTTAGAATCAAATCATTTCTAAGAATCCAGTCCAATTCTTAAAATTGTGCTTCTCCTAGAGTTCTGATAGTTGCACATTTTATAAATTTAGGTTTGTTGAAAAGTTTCAGACTTAAAAAGTGCTGTTATTTTTAACCTTCTGAATGAAATGTTGATCATTATGACGACTTAAGTACATGTTAAGTGATGTATATACTCAAGAGGGTTAATCTATGGATTAAAAAATAAAATTTCATTGGAAAGGAAAATTAAAAAAAATATCCAAAGAAAATAGCGCAGCTTTATCCTTTCTTTCATCTCGCATATTTCTATTACATAATGTCTTTTGAATTTAAATTCATTGAATAGTGATGAAAATCGTGAAAGCACATATAAAAAAAATATTTTTTCTTTGGCGGAATTTGCTCAAAAATTGACATATATACAGAGTTTGAGTAAGAAGGTCATGCATCATTTTTTAAATCTTGCTTCGTTTCTGAGTAACAGTGGTTAAATATACAAAAAAAAAAAAAAAAAAAAAAAAAAAAAAAAAAAAAAAAAAAAAAAACAAGAGAGAGAGAGTGAGGGCACACTTTGAAATATTTGGTACGAAAATGGAAGCAAACTTAATCGTTCAGGTTCGAAAATAATATCCAATGCTTTTTATATCTAACTCATTTGTTATTGAAACGATTGAATTCAATAATTGATGGTTAGAAACTGACAGTCAGACGAACATAATTTTAATATTGCTTTATGTAAATTGAAGAGATCTAAAATGTGAAGATCTTTCGAAATTGAAAAACGAACGGTTTGATTATTGCAAAATTAAGACAATTACATCTGTATACCGCGAAAACGACATTTGAAAAAACTATTCATGAAAAATTGAGTGCTAGAAATCTTTTACATTCAGAAAGAATTCTGTAGATATTAATATATTTTACAAATGTGAACATGGGTTTTAAAGTATCTATTAGCATTTTACAATTTACTTACTTTTATGAATGTACTTCTATAAAATATGATAAATATTGGTTTGTTTGGGCATGGTCTTCGATTTCACACATTTTTCTTGCAGCATTCTACATGTTTTTTTGGCATATTTCACAGATGGATCGAAACATTCAACTCAAATCTACTTTCTACTCATGACTGATAAAAACGTGCCTCTTCCGTCCCAAGTCATTTTTTTTCTTTTTGTTTTCTGTTTTTTATATGCATTCTTCTGAATATAAAGTCTGTCAAACATTTAATAGTAAACTAACCTGATGCCTAGACTGAATCGATTTGGTTCAAATATTTTATCTCGTAAAATTTTAAACGTCGAAAAGTGACAGATATTCTTCCAACTATAGTATTTTTATTCATAAGAAAAGTCAACTTTTGCAACATACGATAAGTTGAAAAGTTTACCCAAAGATTTAGTTTCTAAGTTGGTCAATATAATATTGACTTTTTTTATTTTTCACAAGTCAGACACTTCTTTCCCTCGAAGTTCTGAAATGTTTTCAAAGATGGGTTTTTATTTAGTTTACTACACTTGAACTTCAGAGTGAAAAAAAAGGAAAGAACTTGTGGTCCTTTTTATGGTTTGTTGGATTCATTGAAATATAATTTGTTTTTCAATAGTTCCATACTAGTTATAAATCAAATAACACAATAATAATGCTCGATATCGATCTTATTATGAAACACTATTGTCCTATATTTAATATATGAAATGATAAGTGTGTCTTGTATGCTTGGCTCATTTATTGATAATTCTAATTATATTGAAAAATTTGCTACTCGTTTATTATATAATTACATAGGCTTATCTAATTTTATTTATTTGATGCTAAGTTATTTTTTGTTTAGGAACTTGCTTCTTGAAGCAGTGTCATTCTCCATGCATAGTTCTTTCTCGGAGTACAAGTACCCATTCGTTTCGTACTTTTAAAGACAATTGGCATTAGTATGATTTTTATTTATGATTGCACACCTGAACGGCATTTTGATAGGTAAAGTTAAAATCTTGCCTACAGTTTCAAATAATTTAAAGTATTGCATACAAGATAAGTGCATATTTAACCAGTGAATTAACCATCTTACTGCATGAATAATGGAGAATTTCTTTGATCTGCTTTCCAAGTGCTACGGCTCCAGAGACTGCCTGTAAAGCTCCTTTCAGCCTTCAGAATTATTGGATGCGAAATTCCAACTTCTCTTTCGGCTTTTTGAAACCAAGACAATTTTTCTTTAATGCTTAAAGTAACTTATTCATCAGTGTGTAGTTTGAGTTAAGCATGTAGGAAGAACTGAGAAGATCAATGAACTAACATCTGCAATTTTTATTATCTCTTCTATATATGCTAATTGATAATATTCTCTCTTTCCGAACCAAATCAAAGAATATTGCTATTACTTTTTTTCAGCTTTTAGCTTTTATTTTTTTATGCGTGAATGCATTTTTTTTCGGTTTGGGGATCACTATTTCTTTCAATTTAGTTTTGGTGATAAGTTTTAATTTGAATGTCCTGAACATTAGAAACAGAGAAGATGCTATTGCAAGAAAACAAAACTTCCAATGTTATTACATATTTGCCTGTAAAATATATTGTAAATTATATATTTTTTTATATTTAAGCACTTTTCTAATATGTATGCTATTTTATACAACAATTTGAGTTAATTAATTTGTGACGAGATATTGTTAACAGAATAACAGCTCATGTAGACTAGCATGTCTTCTAATTTTATAATAACTTGGTTATATCCCCTATTAACCCTAGATATTTTTCGAGATCGATATTCTGACGTTATCGTAACAACGTTGTTGGGCATTTCGAAGTAATATTCGTGTTTAATTCGTGATTTATCCCTTTATCTCAGTTTTATCTTAGGAACTGAAAGAGACTTAACTATGATAATCTATTGTGGATGGTTTACGTATTACTATCTTTGACTAACTCTTAGTAGATACTTTATATTTTTTCTTCATGAGTGGTACAGAGGCTTTACCAGTAAACGATTAAGATTTTTACAAACGTGATGTTGTAATCCATCTTCATTCAAACCATTTAATCAATCGTTTCATCTTTCCCTTAGAGGAGAGGACACATCCAGGATTGAAAAGAAGCGGATTATGTCTTCCGCTTGGTGTATACAAATAGTATTATTGGCTGGTCAACAACTTCATAACGTACGGTAAATGACGGGTTGGCTTTTAAATGTGTAACTTTTAATATGAAATGTTTTGCACAGATCATGGTTCTGATATTATTATCTGTGGTGTTCCAGCCATTCCATTTGTGCCAGACGGATTGGTGCTAAGGCAAAATATTTTGTTATGATTCTCTATTCAGATTGTCTTCCCAACTGTGGAAAAAATATTTAATATTAAGAAGACATAAAAAAAGAAAATCTCCAAAGGTGGTCGAGTGAACCTTAGTTTCCTTTCAGTCAGACTTTACCTTCTGGCTTCTCAAAAAGATGTGAAGGAATATCATAATTTCCTTGTTAAAAGCACAGCAGCTAAAGGTATTAACTTTCAATTCTTGAACTAAAAGTTTAAACATGATTGCAAAAAGCCTTAGAAATGTATAACCATTGATCAATAACCCCTTCAAGACCAGCGCGTAGAGAATGAAATGCTCTCACAGGCCCGAACGCTCCGAAATGGAGCGTCACCACGGGTCCATGCAGTTTTCGCAGTTAATGCTAATTTTACAAAAAAATTCGTATAAAAATCATTATTGCTTTTAAATGTAATAACTTTAATTTAACAAGTAACATTTGTAATGTACTACTACTTAATAAGCATTAATATAAAGATTATAATATTAATAGAAATGAATGAAATAAGCAGAACACTCAACTTTTAACTATACCCACGAAAACAAATATTATACACATCAAAACAAAGTTATAAATAAAAAAAAATCTATAATATTTCATTCGCACTCACACAACAGTCATCTGAACGCATTTTCCTATATTTTCCTAACGAAAAAAACAAAAGTAATCAACAAGAACACCGGGTTTGTTTAAATCAAGCGTGCACTTTTAGAGAGCCGTTTGTTTATATCCATAAATGTATCAAATCTAGAAACGCAGAAACAGAAACCAGTGCCTGTTCGCATATGTAGGTCAAATATCATACAATTAGACTTGAAGTATTTCACTCTTTCCGTAATTGGAAGGAAAAATAGAAGTGATCGAAAACATACAAAAAACTATGCAGCGATCCCGAAACTGCAAACAACAAATCTAGTCATCCTACATAAACCAATAAGCATTCGATCATTTCTCCTATGGTGATAACTTCATAAGCCAGATAACAACCTCCAGAAAGAGGTGTACACTTTTGTCTAGTGGCTTTGTTACTCGGCTATGGACCCTAACGTTGCGAGTTCGAGCCTCAAACTTGCCCACCCCACTCAGTCAAAATATAAACAAAAACCCAGATCAAAATAAATCCTGGACCTTTAAATGCGCAAACCTCTCGAAAGGGCCAAACACGTGCAATGCTTACATGCTCCGGATCAAGTAAAAAATAAAAAAAACCTCTGAACCGAAAGCGTATATTGAAGGTCAACACTCTGTGAGATATACTTCAAAATTACAACGGATTAGAACCGCCATCTACTACAATTTAAAAATTTAAATAAAACGTTCCAAACTGAAATAACGTATACGCGATTGTGGGCTCTTGGAGAGGAAAAGGCTCGTCTCAAATGCTATACCTTGGGCCGTGAAGGGAGAATCGCGTGATCACGTATACGTGATCGCTGTCCTGAACGGGTTAAAGAAAGAAGCTTGAAAACAGGGGGAAAAACATACGGGTGATCAATAAAATGTTCTTGATAAATATAGAATAAATCAATACAACTTTCGGCGAAGACCGATTTACCAGTTAAAGATAATCGACGTGTAGACACAGTTGCGTAAATAATGAAACTAATAAATCAACAACCAACGTAAAATGTGTATATAATATCCTAAGAGAAACCAGAGAGCGAAAGAATTAAGTTTAAACAGTTTTAGAAGAAGTGTGAAGAAGCATTAAATCTTAAGATGAATGCTTCTGAAAACATCTGTTACCACATTATACAGACAATACAATACAATTTTAATGGCAATCAGATTGTAACTCATCGTACTCCGTCGAATATCAGAAGTTAGTTTTATTGAAAAGAATTGTGATATCTCAAGAAAACATGATTCAAATGTTTTTGTGGAGAACAGGGTTTGTTTCATCATTTTTATTGATATATTTGAAGTTAAAATAAAAACTTTTGAGCACTTTTTTCCCTTAAATTTTTCTGTTAAATGGATAAAATCTATTGCCCATTTTCATCTAGATATAAAGTTTTTTTTTTAAATTTTAATTGAGGTAATAGTAGAATACACAAGGTTAGAATATGGTTGGATAACCTTGGAATAACCTTGGTTTATGGAAGGACTGCTCAATTATGGTACATGTAGCACTAATATATAATTTTCAATGACTTTACATAAAAAAAAATTCTTAAATGAATGAAAACTGGCGCCCTTTTAACATTTTGTTTCCATCTTCATTACATACGTATATGCATATTTCACTTCAGCTTCTCCACCTTAAATCGGCACTTAAGGCAGTGGTCACATAAGGCTAATTACATCCCTTTAATAACTATCTTTCTGATAAGTTAGGAAATGTAACTTGTATAAAATCTCTTTTTTCTTTTGACACTATTCTGGATAATATTTTAGTTCAAGATAGAGATAAGCTTTTAGAAATTTTATATGAGAAAATTCTCATTAATGTGTTAAAAAAGATTATTTAAGGAAATTTTCATTCAAAAAAAGAAATGAACATAATCATATTTCCCAGAAAGCGATTAGATTTCTTATACCTTTCAATACATTTTATGTATTCGAAACACAATTTCAGCCATGATATTAATTAAAAAAACATATATAACTTTGATATTAATTAAAAACAAATATAACTTAATTTTTAATTGTTATACATGCAGTGCAATATTTTGAGTTTAATAATCTCTATATTATATACTGAGGAGATTATTGAAATAAAGTGGCATGATAACGGTTCCACCTTTAGAATTGTCCATGATTTAGACTACACTGAATTGGAGACTTGCAGGGATCCACTCTAATATGTGCAAATGATATTTCATGTTTTCATACAAAAGTTATCTGTTGTTATGGGCTTGGCGTATTTCTTAAAATTAAACTTCATTTATTCGAATCAGTTCTCTATTAATTTAACTTTTGATACCTTAAACTTTGGCTTGAAAGTTATTTCACCCACATTTTTAAGCAGAAAACTAATACCTAAGCACCGGATGCATAAATTATCAACAATCAAATAATTTTTGCAGCAATTTATAGTTTATTGCTAATTTGGCGTTTCAATATATTGCTTTGAAAGTTATGAATAAGAAAATCATAGTTTAATTAACCCTATTTCGTTTTGATTAAAATCGTGAATATAATATAATTTAATAAATTTAACCCTTAAAATGGCAAAAAATAGCGCAACGGAGATTTTAGATAAAAAAAATCTTCCCTCACTTGCTTTATTTTCAGTTCCTTTATCAAATTCCATTTGATAAAGAAATTTATCCAAAAATTAAATTTGTTCTCTTACAAATCATCACCACCATAAAATTGAAAAATGAAATGCTAATGAATGCTTCGCAGCCACATGATTAATTATGTTACTCGTGTGAGTGACATTCTTTATTAATTAGCATATTCAAATAATTTATTTTCTGCTCAAAACTGACGTTAAATAGCAATAGCAAAATTAATTCAACTTCATTACAAACCATAATATCGCCATCTGGCGGCTTTAAGAATCTTAAACCGCAGTGATTCTGAGGGGATTTGTGGCACGGTGAATATAACGACATGGTGGTTTTCGCTGTTTTTTGCTGATGTTCAGTTCGAGTCTGGAAACCGACGAATATTTTTTGTTTTGTTTTTTCATTATTATTTTACATATTATTTCAACAGTTACTATAAATACGACCAATTTTCAAAATTAACAAAATGAAATTTTATCTCAAAATATCTTTAAATTTAATTGAAAATTTAAGTGTCGGGAGCTTATACATACGCAGAGATCATCTGTATTATTAGATTTGTTATTATTATTTAAACGAGATTTCCATCTCATTTGGAACTTGAAATGGTTAATCCTATTAAGAATTTTAGACTGTTGCTATTTGTGGCGCAGTGGATAGAACGACTTCGGGCTTTGCACTGCTTTTTACTGCTCTTCAGTTCGAGTCTGGAAACCGAAGAATAGATTTATATATCTTTACTCTTTTTTGTTTTGTTTTTTCATTATTTTTTTACACACTAATTCTAAAATTACTACAAATTCGACCAATTTCCATATTTCATAAAATAAAACTCTACATCAAAATATCGATAAATTTAATTGACATTTTATATTATGCGCAGAGATCGTCCATATTCTTATCATCGTGCATTTAGACGACATTTACATCGCATTTGAAACTCGAAATAGTTAGTTAATTTTATTAAGAATCTTAGACTCCCGAGCTACTCAAGGGATGTATGACCCGGTGTTTAGACCGACATGGGGATTTCAGTTGCATTTTGCTGGTCTTCAGTTCGAATCTGGAAACCGACTAATAGTATTTATTAATTTTTATCTTATTATTCTAAATATATTCTTATATTATAATTCTACAGTTGCTACGAATTCGACCAAATTTCATACAGCTTAAAATAAAATTTGATTTCAAAATACCTAAAAGTTTATTTAAAATTTTAAGAGTCGACATCTTGCACATGCGCAGAAATCCTTCGTATTCTTAGCATTTTTCTTTCAGACGAGATTTCCATCGCATTTGTAACTTGATGTGGTTAATCGTATTAAGAATTTCAGACCCCTGAGATAATAAAGGGATGCTTGGCCTGATGGATAGAACATCCTTCAGGACTGGTGTTTTTTTTTCTTATTTTCAGTTCCAGTCCAGAAACAAACAAATATTTTTTTATATATTTTTAATGTTTTTTTTTATTATTATTCTAAATAATAATTATACTGTTACTACGAATTCGACCAAATTCCATACTTAAATAAAATTTGATGTCAAAATTTCCGAAAATTTTATTAAAATTTTAAGCTTTCTTGTGCAGTATTTCATTTGAATTATAAAAACTTTTTCGCTAAGGTTTTAAAATGCCCGTTATTTACTTTTGTGGAGATATATTGCAATAAATTTCTTAATGACATTAAATCATCTAATTCTTAGAATAAAGAAATTCATCTGTCCAGATGAATGAAAATATGGTTAGATTTTTCACAAACCCAGCAAGCGATATGAAATTTCACCGAATTCGCACACTTTCAACTTTAAAAAGAAATTATTATTGAGTGCAACAAAACCGGATTATTTCCTAATTTTTATCGATTATTTCTAAGCAAAATTCCTACGTTTCATAAATACTTTAACTAAACTCATAATTAAAAAAAATAGCTTTCAATATAATAAATATACCATATTATTTGAAATTATGTAACAAATTATACTTTGCAGCATATAAATTGGTTTACATTTAATTTTTATAGAGCATTTGTAAGTACAAATTATAATACTATGTCTCCTAGACATTTTCACCATATTATTTGAATTTTTTACAATATATTTTTTCGCTTAAAAAATATACCATGATATTTTAAATTATGTTACATAATGAATGTACTTACAACTTGTCGAAAAACAGACTGCTAAAGTCAATTCAAAAGCGGTAGTTTCATCTTTACGTGAAAAAATTTCTGACTCCATTGACCTTATTTTAAAAATCCTCTATGTTTCATCTAATATAACGACCTTGTTACCTCGAATTTATCTACATTTTATAAGTTACGTCAATCAAAGGAAGTAATTATTATTTTATTTAACGCATTGGTAATATTTTTACAATTTCTCAAAGATTACGTCAAATAATGGACTTAATCTAACCATTCATCACATGAAAGAAGTCATTAGAAGAAAACAGCCAGTTTTAATTTTTTCAATTAAATAAGTTGTACCATAAGGAAATGCATAATTAAGATGGATAGCTTTAAATTAATGAAATACATTAGCTATATTCTAAAGCTACACACCTTAAATTATATTGAATGGATCTGCAGATCACACTAGATGCAGATCTGATGCAAGCCTAATTAGATCTAATTACACGCAGATCAAATTCGATGTAGATCTTATAAGATGCTGTTTTGATGCAGATCTGATGCAGAACTAATTAGATGCAAATTTTATACAAATCTGATTAGATGTAGATATGATGCAAATCTAATTAGCTAAAGATCTTAATAGATGCTATTCTGATGGAGATCTAAATAGATGCATATCTAAAAATATGTAGCTTGAAGTAGATGCAGTTTGGATTATATGCAGAACTGATATATCTAATTAGATGTATATTTGAAACAGATGTGTTTCGATTGCGATATAATTAGACGGATATGTTAAGATTAAGATATAATTACAGGTTGTTCTGATCAGATGCAGATCCCAAGCAAATCGAATACGGTAAAAATTTAATTATATGCAGATCTATTTAGATACGGACCTAATTAGGTAGCCCGCAGGTCTATTTAGTTATGGATCACATTAGTTGCCGACTTCATGCAGGCCTAATTAGATGCAGATCTAATTAGATCTACTTACATGCAATTCTACTTAGATGCAGGTCTCAATAGATGGAAATTTGATGCAAATCTAAATACATGCACATGTGATGCAGATCTAATTAGATATAGATGTAATTAGACACAAATCAGATACAGATCTAATTAGATGTATATCTGATGCAGATTGAAATAGATGCACTTTTGCTACAGATTAAATTAGATGCAGATGTAATTAGATTGATAGATGATTAGATGCAGATATAATTAGATACATGCGCATGTGCAATGCGCATCCGATTTTAAGCATCGGGATTTTGCACATGCGCAGACATCATCCATATTCTAAGCATTTTGCATTTAGACGAGATTTCCATCTCATTATAAACTTGAAATGGTTAATCGTATTAAGAATCTCAGACCCCTGGGCTGCTCACGGGATGTGTGGCCCGGTGGATAGAACGACATCATGCTTTCAGCTGTTCTTTGCTGGACTTCGGTTTGAGACTGGAAATCGCCGAATAGATTTGTATGCTTTTATTCTGCTTTTTGTTTTATTTTTTCATTATTGTTTTACATTCCAATTCTACTGTTTATTCTAATTTTCATTAAATAAAAGTTTACATCAAAATATCTGTAAATTAAATTGAAATTTTAAGTGCCGGGAGGTCGCACATGAGCAGAGATCAACTGTATTCTTCGCATTGTGCATTTAGATGAGAATTCTATCTCATATATATATATATATATATATATATATATATATATATATTCGACTTGGCAGATGAAAATGCATAATAATCATCCTAATCGGACTTATAGATTGAAAGATAAAGGAAAACGTGTTCTTTGACACATCTGTCTTATTCAAAACGTAATTAGTCTTTTCGTCAAAATTCGAAGTTGGAACCGGTCTTATAGCTTGACAGCTACAGGAAAGTTTAGTTTTCGACAGATCTAGCTGTTTCTCAGATCGTTATTGGACTTTTCCTGAAACTCCTTCTAATTTAAAAAGAATTCAAATTGCTTAATAATTCTAAAGAGTAGATTAAAATGCATTTATATATTAAGTTTTAATCTCTTAAATATTAAAAGCTAAATGGAGATGTATTTGTCCACAAATCCCGCGGTGCTTTCATCAAAATTTCTGTAAAATCTTTCTAATATAAAAAACTGCTTTTAAACTGTTTGATAATTAGACTTCGTAGATTGAAAGATATTTACATGACAAATCAATTCAATGACGATTTTGATCAATTGAATGATCTTTTAATTCTTTGATATATAGACCATGGTGATCTGTGTTTAAAAAGGTTTTTGAAAATTAAATTAACTTTACACAGTTACTTACTTTTTTTTATGTACTCATGCCTGTGCTAAAATGATGAATACGGAAACTGAATTTAAAACTGCTGTATAAAGTAAAGAAAAAGAATTAATAAATTCTGAAGCATTTCTCAGCTTAGATCTAAAGTAATCGAAGGAAAATTCAGTGTTCAATGTACGCAGGAAAAATTGTCTGAAGTTAGAAAAAAGTCTTCCATTTTAGAAATTTCTAACTCACAAATTTCAGCACATATCAGATTACATTTTGTTATTGATTTCTTTATTCATTGCGTAAAATAGAAAATCTTCAATACAGGAGCTCAGAAAATACTCCAAATATTCGTCTAGAGTGATTCAGTTTCATATCAGGGAGCTTCAAAATTTTCTGATTGTAATATATTCTCGCATCTACTGAGTCTGTTTTCGAGAACTTTCATTCATACGAATTTGCGAGAAATGCGGAAATAAATATAGTCACAATATATCTGTTTCCTGCAATGTATGAACCTCCGATATTCTATAGAATACTTAGGTATTTTATACAGTGCTTGCATTTTTATACAAATTATTTTATTCTATTTCTAAAACTGTATACAATATCAAAGCATTGTACATATACCATAAATTGTATAGGCATTCTATTGAAGGGAACAAATGCTATTTAGACAAAATAAGAATAAACAAACATATTATGGTAAGTTTATGATATTTTATTGAAAAGAGCTCATTCTTTTGAAATGTCGATATTATTTAGAGAAAAATAATATGTCCAAATTTATTCATTTCTATTTTAGAAAACAAAATATTATATGAATCTGTTTTGATGTATCAAGAAAAGAAACAATTTAATTGTGTATTTATTTTTATATATATATATATATATATATATATATATATATATATATGCGATTCGTAATACACAAATATACACACACAAACACGTACACACACGTAGGTGTGTGTTGATATACACTTTGTCTTCAGTATTAAAATGGAAGAAAACAAGTCAGTTTTCTTATGCGCATTGCATTTCTCTAACTGATTCAAGATTGATACTTTCCACTTTCGAGTTTGTAAATATTGGCTATAAAATTACATTAGGACCCAGTACAAGGATATTCATTCGTTGATAAATTCGAATAATTTTCTGGGACCTCTTTGTACAACATTTTGGAAGCTTCGCTTTACATTGTAGAAATTTCCCAGAGTCTCTGAACGAATGGTATTTTTTGTAATCATTCCATTATATTCTTATTGAAAGTGTATTATTCTTATTGAATATTTATTATGATAGAATAGAATGGTATGTTTTTCAGATATCTATAATAGATGATTATTTGTTGTCCTTTGTGCTATTTATTAAATCATTATTCACAATTTCAATTCTTCAAAGCAAACTTTTAAGCACTTAGCATGTTTTATATGCACATTGAGTTGTTTTAAAAGAGCAAAAAAATGCATTCAATGAAGCAAGACATCCTTTATGCAACTGCTATAATAAGTATTATTTTAGAGGATTTTATTTGAAATGAAAACGAATGTAGGTTTTTCAATAAATATTATTCTGAAGAATCTTACTTAGCCTGAATAGAAAGTTAGCATATTGAATTTGGACCTGCTTATTTTAATGAATAATCAGAGAAAGTTGATTTTAATTAAAAAACACTATTAACCATTTTTATGTATCTTCAAAGTCTTTTTCTAAGACATTTATCTTAAAAATAGAATGAACTCTCTCAGAAATGTATTTGGAATAGAGAAAACGTGCATAAGATTTGTGTTATCGACCCAAATAAGGAAACAGGTTTATCGTATTGGACTATTTGTTATCCAAACTGGACCATCTAATTCTTTAAGCAGATTGAAAGCAAAAATATTTTTGATTCTCAGACTCCCCCAAGCACGAACTCTATGAAACAAATATAACATTTAACCTCTTCTTCCTTTATTACTAACGTGTTATATAAAAAAACAGACTCTTCATTTCCGTAGTATTTAAACGGATATTTTATGTCTTTAGTGCCCTCTTGTTTATAGATTTGATTCTTCTTGGCTTATTCAACTTCCATTTTATGAATGATTACAACTGCTTTCTAAAATAATCCTGAAGTTGAAGGAAATGGCATAAATGACTCAATCCACAATGACGCCATTCGATCGAAAATAAAGCAGTTGTAAGTAATGCAGTCTAAGAAGTATCTGGATGAGAACAGAAATCATGGCGCTTTTGAATAAAAATCCCTTGCATTGACTTGCAGCCTAGTAAGTTTCCTCTCAGAGGATATAATCATACATTTTGTACTTTATTCTAAAAGAATGTAAAGATAGTTAATTTTTAGCAAAAAATATTTTGCTAGCCGCCTTTGGTGATCAGCTTATTCGCCCATATTGCTGAATTTTTTTGGCTGTACAAAAATTAATATAGAAAAATTATTCCTTTACGTGACGTGACTGAAAAAAGTAAATTAGTTTGCTGCAAATTTAAAAATGCACATATTACGAAATAAAAGTGGAAATGGGAATTCTACTATATCGTTAAAAATTCGCGGTTGAATGTTGTGATGCATCATCTTGAATTCCCTCATAATATTTATTGGATATTGTATAGATTCATTAACAAGTTGAAATTGAAATATTATTAAAATTAAGAGGAAAACTGTACGGAGATAGAAATGACATCATTAAAAATGTAATTTTTTAAATCTTAAGTGAATACGAAGACCATTTTTGTAAGGTAATTGTTTTGGAAAATATGAACAATAATTTCCCCGAGCAAGTCATAAAGATGACTCATTAGACGAAGGTTAAGCTTATTTTTGTTAAATTTCTTTTTGAAACATACATCTTCATTTCTTTTCTATCTTTTCCCCTCTAATGGAATGGACGTTCGGTGGCAAGGTGAACACTTTCCGAAATATTTCAGATCACATTTTTATCACAGCTAAGCAAAGCGCTCCGTTTCAGTGCAGCTGCAAAATCGTTCAATAAAACCTTTGTATGATGATCTCTTTACATTTGATAGTTCCCAATTTTTTCTGAATTTTTTTTTTGGGGAAAATGAGAATAACGACCGAAGAAGCCAAGACATGCTTTGGCATCTATGTATCAACAATCATGGAGCCAATCTGAATCAATATTTATTTTCAGTAGCTATATTTATTTTTTTATGTAGCAAAGTAGTCATTCATTTCATAGTTGTGGTACCCAAATTATGAAGACTTCATTAATTCATGAGGAAATTTAAAACTGCACTAAATGGTGTTTTCGGGAATTTTTTAATGAGAAAAGCAGATGCTAAAGTTCAGGCTAAAAGCTTTGGAACAACACGATTTTTCAGACAGCATTCAGAACAATTTTGCATTGAGATCAGCTTAGGATTTTTCTAAAAAGTAAATTCGTGAAGAAATAGGGTGCAAAATTAGTCGAAGGTATTCATCAAACCTCTTAAAGCAAAATATTTCTCCAACATCTACTTTCATTAAATGACGCGACTGCATTGAAGATATGAATCGTAAGAGAATTCATAGACAAAAGTTTGAGAAGTTATAAAACATGGTGCCATCTGCAGTTAGTTTGAAGAAGGACACTTGATGCTTCTTTAACACGAGATAATGCAGGAGAGTGTCCAATGATTGAAGACCTGAGCTGATAAACCTTTAAATTCCTTTTCACAATTGCTGTACAAATTACGAATCTAAAGAAACTTTGAAATTTGAAAGCAAAACTCACAGAATCCCGACACCGGCCAAAGTAAGAAAATCAAAGGCCTTTTTTATAGTCAACTGACACAAATTGAAGAAAACTGATGCATTTAGAACGGCTGAAAATAGATCAGTTTATTTTTATTTGAGTAATGCACGTTACTGAATAGACAGCTAGCCATTTTTCTCAATTCTCGAGTACGCCGACAGAATAGCAACCGAGTAGATATGGAAACATATTTCCGGAGACCATTCACCGATACACTCGAGGTTGAATTCATTTTTCCATCTCTAATATCGCCGCTCCAGTCAATCACATAGTTGTAGAAAGAAGGATTGAGACTCTAGAGAAGAGAACTACATAATATGAAATTCTCTTAGTCTCAAAGTTGTCTAAAGATTTCATGGATGTTATAAAGGATTATAAACCAATAAGGGCTCTTGAGGATTCTGAAACTTCTTTCTTGCATGCCACGTTTATATGTAACGTAAATTAGTAAATAATGTTTCTTGATGTCAAATGGAAATATTGTACAGTCGGCAAGAAAACGTAACTTTTGAGTTGACATTAATAGCCAATAGCTGCCTTTTGAATTCACAACTTCGCAGCAGGGAAGTCATGATGGTTATCATTTTAGAAGCTTGTCGAAACTTTGATGGGTCATAGACTTTGGTTGCAGTGAATTATTATTGAAAGAAATGGGCAAGAGTTCTCAGGACCAGCTGCTAGAAGTCGTACGCCATAAAAAGCTGCACACTACTTCGATATTCTCTAGTTGCGTCAGAATTTAAATTTTTGTAAAAATCTGAATATACGAAAAGACGATAACAAAAATTCCCTTTTCGAGAAGAAAGGATTTTGCTTATTCTACTTTATCACTTTCGATTATGATAACAAAGATGTTCGGATTTCTAACATGCAGTCGAAACAATGAGTCATTCCAAAAGAATATGAGAGCATAAATGGTTGTCAATAGTTGAAGAGCTAGATAATCATGCTTCAGTAAGTGAGACTTTGAAATCTTTGATCTTAATAGTTGACTCAAGTAACGAAAAAAAATAATAAGCTTGTTGAGTTTCTCTAAACTTTTTCTCGATCTTTAATCAAAGCTATGGAATCTACAGCTGCATGAACAAAAATCAAACATCGGGTTAATATTTATCAAGCGTCCTATCAATCAAATCTTATCGAGTTTTACACACTAAAAATTGCATCATATGTGAAAAAGTTTTAAAAAAATGCTTGAAGAAAATATTGTCCAGCTAACTGAAAGCCCATAGTCATTACTGGAAATCTTACAAAGAAAAAACATGGCGTCTTTATGTAAACTATCGCTAACTTAATAAGATTCTGAAAGAAGATGTTTATCCTCGATTTCATATTGGCAATAATCTGGAAAATTTGAAATGCGTCAAGTTATTTTGTTTATGAACATACATTTTAATTACTGACAGGTAGGAGAAGGCTTATTACTGACATTATTCCAGGAGAAGGCTTATATAGGAATTAAAATTTTTATCATTTGAATTCCGCAATTATAATGAAAGATGGATAATTTATTGAAGCTTTTAAATCGGACTAATGGATTTCTTCTATTTTGACGGAATCATTCTCACTCTTTAGAAGAGGATATCATTCGATTAAGGACTATTATGGTATGCATTCAAGAAGAAGATATTGTGTTCAATCTACAGAAATATATTTTTGGTGCAGATGAAATAAAAATACTGAGCCCTTTTAATATTGCAATCGACTAGATCCATGAAAGGGAAAGCCAAAAATATTTTTCCCAACTTCAAAGAATGTAAATGATAAACGAAACTTAACAGGATTCTGCTTATATTTCCGAAGATATATCATAGGATTTTTTAATTTAGTTGAGCCTTTGCAGATCTTCTTCAATATCTGTAAGGAAATTCACTGACGTCCAAAAAGGTACAATCTTTTAATAATCTAAAAAAAGACTTATTTCTGACGCATTAATAAGAATGCGAGGCGAAAATGATCTAATAAAAATTCATACAGCTTGGAAATACAAATAGTATTCAAATGATATTTGTGATCGAATTACCGTTAAAATGACCAAAAAGATCTTTCAAATTGATGCTGAGAAAGTCCTACCATATGCCCTAAGCCTTTTACTAGAGAAAAAAAAAAGAAATATTCTGCTAACGAAAAATATTGTAATGAGATATCAACAAATATTGTCCATACTTGATTAGAAATACGGACAATACTACTTGTTTAGAAGTACGGTTATTGTCCGTACTTGTTTGTTGTTACATAAGTGTCAGGGATTCTTCAAGTGTCAGTAAGTGTCAGGGATTCTTCCAAAAGGTTTTCTAAATGGGCATTAAGTCTTCAAAAAAAAAATAATCACATACAAACAATGTTACCGGTACTGTTAAAGGAACCGACGCTCTCTCGAAATCTACTGAAAGAGAATACTGAAATGTCAGAACTAGCTGTTATTACTGCTGTGGATACCAGTATCAAATAAAAGTAAAAGCTAAACCTCAAAGACATAACCCTCCATTCCACCACTGTATCCATTGTTATAATGGTATTTGAGTTAAATGACGAAATCCTGAGAGAAAGAATTTTGATCCAGTTCATTATTATTTAGTTATTCCCAAATATCCTGAGAGAGAGAGAGACGACTTCGCGACAGCAGGACATCTTGATTATGAGAAAATGCTTATTAGAATTCCAAAAGTCTATTTTGAACTATCCAGGAAACATGGTTAAATTTGTTATGCATTGCCGAAATTGAAATTGGAGAATATCCATTCCTCACCTCGATGCTCCTTTGCATTCCACCAGCTTCAGTTCCTTTCTGTAGAATAAGGAGCAATCTTCTTAAAGAATTTCCAACTTCTGGGCGTTTGAAGAAATGAATCATTTTGTGCACAAATTACTTGACACATTCAGAGTCATAACTACGTAATAGAACTCCCAAGACTATATAGCTATAAGAGAGTGCTCATCAATAACTTTATTTAAGGTGAAAACTGCCTCTCTTCCCTATGCTCCGAAATTTTATCCCAGCGAGTACAACGGCTAAAACCGAACTGAACAAATAGGATCTTGCCGTCTGCGTATAGAGCTATCAAATTTAATAAAATAACTGCAGTTATTTCACAAACCATCCAAATTCATTTTGGTTACTTATTTAATTTTTGCGTTCGTGAAAGATTTGAATGTTAAAAAAACAAATAAATAAAATGGAAAATACAAAAAATAGGGATCAACATTTATCATCACTTAAACTAAATTTTTATCCCTAAATTAATGAAACTGATGTCTATTTTGCAATGAATGCAATTAATGTTCCATATAACTGTTCAAAAGGGCCTTAAGCAAAATGTATTTCTAAAAATAGCACCTGTACGCGAGAAAATTTTGGGCAGAGCACTTCCGCTGGTTAGAAATATCGGATACAATAATGAATTCCTAAATACTGACTAAGAATGCATGCGCAACAAGAAATAGTTGCATCGATAAACCCTATATTAAACATTTCTTAAAAAATATTTATTATTTAAGAAATAATCCTGTTTGCAAATAAAATGACTATGAAATCTTTTCATTTAGACTAGATCCTGTCTAATAATTAAAAGAAAATAGCAGAAATAAAGAAGCAATAGAGAAATATGATTGTACGATGAATGATAATATCATCAGCAAAATCATCTAATCAATAGTCAAATGCATTAATAACTATTGCATTGAATGAATTAATAACTATAGAATAGATATTGCAATGAATGCAAACTTGAATATAGCAATATCAATATTCAAATAAAGGAAATGTTTAAAATATTATGAATCATTATTTTGCAATTAAGGAACTCTGTGGTCAATGACAGGTCAGGTCGTTTAGACACGCTTGGACGGGCGTGATTAATGGCGTCTGCTCGATTCATTTTTAATGTCGCCGAGATATTTTGTCAGTTTTATGAACGGCAAACATTTTTAACGGCAACTATTTTATGACCGAATATTCATTTGGAATCTATATTTTCTTTAAAAGCAATTGGGCCAGTTGAAAAGCTAATTATTTTTATTATTTTCGGAACACGCGTCTTTCGGTAATACAGAAGCCTGATGTTTAGTAGAATCACCAATTCATTTTCTTCAAAAATCAAAACTGTTTTTTAATTACATTTTTGTGTGTTCATTGAGTGCTTTCAGAAACTTGCTAACGCATATTTTATTTTCTATTAATCTTATTCCTTGAAAACGAAATAAGACTTTTTTTCGGCACCGAAAATTTGCCTAGTAATTAATAAATTCTAACAGAGCTATCCTTTTCTGTGTTGGAATCTTATTTGAAAAGGATTGAAATACCATCACACAAGACTTAGAAATAAAATTCTTTTCATTACGAGGTGAAAACCAATCTCATCTGAAAAGAAACAATACCTTGAAAACCTTCGACAACTTTTTTAATTTCCTTTCTTTATAACTCATGTAACACTGTTTCGATTTCCATGCTTAAAAGTGTGCTTCAATTGAAACAGAAAAGCAGCGAAATACTTTTGTCCGCGTTTCAAATGTCACGAGTCTTTTGCAGTGCGTAATAACACCGTCTGTTACAGCATCTCCTTTCAACCGAAAGAAATAAGAGGAAACAAAAGGGAGTGTTTCCTGGTGAATAGAAATCGGTTGTTTAAAAACCTGTTTCAGCAATCGACAGTTCCATGCAGATGAGACTTTATATTTCGAAAAAAAAAAACTGTCTGGTCCAAAATGTTTCAATCATTTTAATACCCTAACGTTTTTAATCTAATAATAGTTCTGGTTTGACACATTTTATGTAATTACTTGATGTAAAAATCATTTAAATCGTTCTGCAGTTGTTGGATTAAGCAGGAATTTATTTCAAACCCCAAGTTTTTTCAATTAATTTATTGAAAATAAATCGAAATTTTAATATTTTTTTGGAATAAAAACAAATAATTCAAAAATTTTTTAAACAAAACATTGACGTTTCTGAAATGCTAATTTTCTTTAAGGTATACGTACACACTTGAAACTTCGAAAATCGTTTAAAATACCGAATATGTTTTACTATCTCAAAATGTCCTCTGATCCTTTAGCTTTCAAATGATACCAAGATGTTGTCAATATTCGGAATATTTCTCGAGTTATAATTATTTTTCTTGAGGAACTTTCACTAAAAACTTTAGTTTCGGTTTCTAAACCAGATATAAACAAACAAATTTTTATAAATTTTACTTGAAATGTTATGCTTTTTTTAAAGAATTATTTATTTCAAATATGTTTTACTTCATTTCTTCTGTTTGGCAACGATATTTAACTGTAAATTTAACTGGATTACGCGAATCTTGTTTACTTTTTGAAAGTGTATTTACGTGTGCTTTTTCCTCGTGCTTGTGATAATTTTTTCGCTATTCATACGATATAAAATGGGTTCTGCAAGTAGTAATAAGCGTTCGAAGAAAAAAAGTTTGCTGCTAATCAACATACAAAAAGAAAAGAGTCTCTCGATTCTGAAAATTTATCAGAAATATCATCTGCTTCGAAAACGAAATTAGGGAATATTTCTGATAATGCAGGAATTAATGATGCAAAAGGTGTTGTGCTGCTCTAAGTGTTGTGAAAAAACATTGTATGTTCAAAGCAGTACTTCCAAGAAAATGGGATGATGTGTTGAATTAAATCTTGTATGCCACAATTAAATCTTGTATGCCTGTGATATTATTAGTGATTCATGCACTACTTCAAAAAAACATGGTCAGTTTTATGAAGTAAACAAACGTGTAGTGTTATGCCATGAGGCAAATAGGTTGTGGTCATAGAGAAGCGAGCCAATTCATGACTGTTATGAATATGCCTCCTCTACCAAATCCTGTTCCATATAATAAACACATGAAAGCTTTGCTGCGTGTTGTAAAACCACTTGCTGAAGAAACCATGCTGTTGGCTGCCTATCGTGTTAGACAACTAAATAAAACATCTGAGTGCGGAGTGTCTATTGATGGAACTTGGCATAAACGAGGCTACTCCTCATTAAATGGAATTGTGACAGCTCTTTCTGTCGATACAGGGGAAGTCCTTGATGTCGAAGTTTTGTCGAAAGATTGTATTGGCTGTCGCAAATAGAATAAAAAATATAAATCTTCTGTTGAATATCAATTGTGGAAAGCTGACCATATTTGCTGTATTAATTATCACAGTTTTTCAAATAACATGGAACCCATAGGTGCAGGAAGAATTTTTCAGCGGTCAGTGGAGACAAGGGGACTACAATATAGAGAGTTTTACGGAGATGGTGACAGTAAAAGCTATAAAGCAGTGTGTGAGCTTGACCCATATTGTGGTAAAAGTATTAATAAGAAAGAATGTATTGTGCATTACCAAAAAAGGCTTGGAACTGCTTTGTGAAACTAAAAAAAACAGTCAAAGGAATAGGAGGAAAAGGGAAGCTGACAGATGCTAAAATAAATAGAATGCAAAATTATTTTGGTCTTGCAATGCGTAATAACACTGGTTCTGTAAAGGCAATGTCAGATGCAATTTGGAGCACATTTTATCACCTTAGTGCTCAAGATACTCATTCACTGCATACTGAATGTCCAAAAGGTAGTGACAGCTGGTGCTCATTTCAACGTGCCATTGCTCATGGGAAGCAAAATTCATATAAACATAAAGAAAGATTGCCATTGAAGATGCTAAAATATATCAAACCAATTTATTCAAGATTAACTTCTGCAGAAATGCTAGAAAAGTGTCTTCATGCAAAACACAAAACGCAAACGCAAGCCTCCATTCCCTCATTTGAAAACGGTGCCCAGAAACTAAATTTTCAAGTATCGATGTTCTGAAACTTTCAGTTTTAGATGCAGTTCTGCACTTCAACAGCGGTTATAAACCAGAATTGGTGATTATGAAGTGGATGGGTATCATTCCAGGATATTTCATGGTGGAAGGCATAGTCAACAGAGACAAACTAAGAATATCTGAAAGTTTACGACAGTCAACATCACTGCAGAAGCAGAGAAGAAAATGTTTACGTGGAATCAAAAGAAGAAGAAGAAAAAAAAAAATAATTGAAAAAGAAAGAGTGTGCTACTCTTCAGGATGTTTTTAATGTTCTAAATAGTAATTTTTTTGGCATTTTTAAATATATTATGATGAAAACATACTTTCAAAACTTTAAACTCATTTTCTGAAGAATATTATTTTTCCACTACGTTGCTTCATTCAAAGAATCATAACTCAACAAGAAATTAACCAAATACAATTATTTGTATATCAAAATAATCTGTATGAAACAGTGGATGTTTTGTACCTCAATCAAAGTTATATTTATAGAAATAAATTTTTAATAGCTATTTAAATGTTAAATTGCAGAAAAAAAAATCTCGCTTTTTCTATTCATCATTAATAAAAAAAATTGTAAAAAAAAAAAAAAAAAAAACTATATATATTTATAACTTGATTGAGGCAGACAACATGAAGACTAATATTAGGCTTAATTTCCAATTAGAATTGTGTGTTTGTAACAATTAGAATTTAAGATATGTTTCAAAAAGTATGCTAATTAGCTCATTAAATATTAATTAATTGTGTAATATGGTTTTTTCTCATTGAAATGAGCTTAAACATATATTAATGATCTACTGTGAAAAAATTGGATTTTTAAAATTAAAATTTAAAAAAAATCTTCAAGTGTGTACGTACGCCTTAATTTTACTAAAATTTTGGAAACTTATTATTCAGCGGCTGATACAACAAAATCGCATTCAAAGATTTAGAAGTATGTTAACTCTGTAGTACATTTTTGCATTATAATATTTAATTAAAAGAAATTAGAAATATTATATTTCAAGAATATTTAATTTTCTGATTTTTTGAGTACATTCTTTATCAAAGTTATAGGAAGTATCTTGCAATCGATATTATTTAAAATCGAAATTGTGCTACAGAAATATTCTAGAAACCAGACTTTTAGTAACCTTGGTCGCTAATTCTATTCTTTCTCCACTTACCTGATAGACAGATTTATTTCCAAACAAGAAGGCACGAATATTTTGCAATAAATGTGCAATATATTGACTGAAATTTAATATATAATGTTTTTATAGTGCAATTTGTTATTTAAATTATATGCATGCTTAACTTCCAACTCAAAATGCTTAGGTTATTTTCCTTAGAGCTATTGATGATGATGATTCTGCGTCGCGTTGCAACGGAAAGAGGGGGGTGGGGTGCAGAAGCTTCTGAGGGTAAAGATCTCTGATTATTCGAGGGCGGAAATCTGACTTCTAGCTGATTTAAAGATGACATTCACATTCGCTTACACAACATCTTTTCAGAGGGGGCTCTTTCAAACGTAGAACACAGAGTGAAGAACAACCATAATCATCCGGAGCCGAAGCTGGGATTTCAGATTACGGGGAAGACGCGCAACCCCTAGGTCAGGACGCCGGCTTTAGAGTTGTTTTGATGGGTTATTTCAAACAAGAGAAGTAGTATGTCATCGAATATTGTAATTTATCGCTTAAATCATATGCATGCTTAACTTCTAACTCAAAATACTTCAGTTGTTTTCCTTACAGCTATTGTGATTGGTTATTTCACACAAGAGAAGAAGTATGTAACTGGATATTATAATTTTGAAAACAGAATGCTCAGACATAAATCGAAAATAAAATTAGCACAGTTTTGAAATCTAAATGGGTGGTTTTCACATCGAGAACCATGCAATTTAATCGTCCCATATTCTGTTTTGCATTTATTTACTTTAAAAATACTAATACATTTTTGGAAATAATTTGTTGAAAATTCAACTAAAGTAATGAATCATAAAGATTTAGAAGCAGTTTCTATTTTCATACAAGATGGCAGACGTGAAATCGCATTCTTTAAACTTTCGAGCATCCATATTTATATCCAAGCATCACATTTTATAAAAAAAGAAGATGCAAAAAATCAAATTCAGTGAAATAGTGAATTTAATTTCTTCCCGCTATATTTACAGTAAATTTATCTTTTGCAAAACGTCCCATCCAAAACCGAAGTAATGCGTTTTCAATTATGTAAAGTGGAAGATTTCCACTTTGAATAAGAAAAGCGATGGACTGAATGGAGGAATGTTAATTAAAAGCGGAAAACACAAAAAATGTGGGATTAAAATGTAAACAAAAATCAAAATTTAAAAAAAATCTATTCAATGCCTTTTTTAAACAGAAAATTTGCAATAATAATAATAATAATCTGCTTCTCATATACGTATATTAGAAGCAAACAATGCCGCCAATTTGACGCAACTTCGAAAATACAGTAATATCGCCAACCTTTTAAATCTAAATGTATAAAACTCATTTCCATGAAAGAAACTCAAAGAGCTCGATGACATGAGCTGATTATCAACATAAGCTGAAAGTTTAAGTTAAAACAAAATTATTTCAGCTCTTGTTTTGGCATTAAAATATTAGAATACTTATCTTCCAAACACTTTAAATTTAATTCGCACTGTGGGCTCTTAAAGTAACCTAAGCCATTAAAATAATTAATAAATTTTCTTTTATTAAAGTTTTACTAGTTGGGGAGGGTGGAAGGACAATAAGTGGTTTCTCAAGAATAAAAATATTAATCAACCAGTTCTGCGATAATAAATGTGCGGAATCTCTAATCCCAAGGATTAAAATTTCCATCTAAATGAAAATTCTCAAAACTCTTGAATTTTTATATCATTATCAGTTGGTTTTGATCTAAGAAAGTCTAATACAAAATTTCAAATTATTAATATTTTAAAGTTTTTAAACAATACAATTTAACAATTTTACAAGATTTCTTTCTCTCAAATCATGTGAGATTTAAAATAAAAAAATCGAGGTGATTGACTAACTGATTAATCTCTTTAAATATTTAAAAATGGTATGTTATCAAAAAAAAAGTATACAAGATTTCAAACTTTAGCACTTAGGGTGTAGATTAAAAATCGATTGAATATTTCCACCTTTATAACCATGAAAAAAATAAAGTTAAACGAAAGGATGTAAAAACTATTTTATTTCTTTTCGCATACAAATATAATTCATATAACTATTTCCATGTGTTCTTGACTACATAGATATTTGAAAAAAATTCAAAATTTTTCATTATGCAGCAAAAGCAAGAGTTTCTATTTCGACAGCAATTAATGTCTTGCAGAATTAATATTATAACAGCTTCCCCTTCTTTTGCTTCTAATACTTTACTTTTTCCTTTTCTATTGTTTATTTTCTTTTTCTCTAAGAGAGTTGCGTTGCTTCCTTATCAGGAGCTTCATATTCTCAAAGGTCTTCAAGAATCTTTACCTTTTCTTTTTCTTGAAAAAGAGCTGGAAAGTGAAAAAAAATCGCCAGAAGGCTATCAAACAACATTTTATCTGTCTTCTTAGTTTCGTTTGCGGCGAAATATGTGGATGGTGAAGTTTACGTTTTATCTGATATTAAAGTCGTTTTAATTCAATATACTTGTAATCAAGGACATGGATTATTGTTCAGTACGTGTAAGGCTAGAAAAAACCAGCGAGAATGATCTTTTCGAAATTTTCACAATACTCTGCAATAAAAATCTTATCCCTCTTCCTTCGCATAAAATTGTTGACCTTGGGTAAGTCACAGATTGTGCAGCATTGGTGAACAATATTTACGAAATACAGATATTTAGCGTGAATCTAACATTTTTACTGAATTTATCGGGAGAATATGTAATGATGGTGTCAATTGACGCCAAAAGTCGACACGAAACTACAGTTGTAGTCATAAGTCTTAAACATATCTTGTTTCATTAATTCAAATCACTGTATTTATGAATTATAACTTTTGCATACATGCGAAAGTTGAGATCAGCAGTTGTTGGACGAAACTAGGAAGTATCGATTTAAAGTGTTGAGTCTGTGTACCACATTTTATGTACATAGCTCTTTGCATGTTATAGTTATTTAATTCACTTGCGCTCAAAGGGCTGGTCGGATAGATTTCCTGCCAATGGATTTCGTTGGTAATTTGAAAGAAATCCACAAATTTGGTAATAATTCCATATACCAAACTTTAGCCATCTCACTTAAAGCCTGTTTGAGTTCTCAAGTTCGCAGACAGATACATAGGCAGACATTGTGACGAAAATGTGTTTTTTGGTTTCAGAGAGATCTGAAATAAGGAGAGCCACCGAAAGAATGTTTTGATGATTACAATACTTCGAATGCGAAAAATCAAATAAGCGAAGACATTTGATACAAATTTGCTTGCATAAAATGAATCAAATTGATTTGATGATTTGATGCAATGTTAAAAGTTCTTTTGTCAAATGAAAGAATTTTTGAACAAAATATGAAATTTTTTAATAAGTTTAATATTAGTTTTGTAAATCCTCTTTTTCTCCCAATTTTTTGAAATCGCATGAAAAGTGGTGGTTTGTACGAAAGGCCTTCTTACTATATAAAGGCTGGGAAGAGAATACATATAACGTGAATTGTTTTAGTCGCTATTTCTAATATTATGAATGAACTCACTGCATCGCAGAAACTCGTATTAGAAAGGTATTTCAGCTACCAGTCATCGGAAAGTGAGAGATGAACAGCAGCGATATAATCAGGCTGCTAACGTGACCGCCATTTTCATCACCGATTATCAGCAGCATATAATCGAAAGCATTAGGGCCTCGCCAAAAATAAAAGGATTCATTATGGTAGGAAGAAGAATAAATGGCAGGTAAGTGCTTCATTCATCCGGATTTCATAAAATATCTGCTTAGGATATTACAAATACAATATACACAATTTATTCTCAACATTTTTTGCAAGCAATCATTTTTCATTGAAATAATGATGATACTATACATTAAGTATAGTATAGTACTATACATTAAGTTAAGTTAAGTTAAGTTTTTTAATGCTTATTTGTTATTATTTCAGAGAAAAGAATCATACCTATATATGGTACTGTAACGTTTGAAACACAGTTTCGGAATTAAAGTAAGAGAGAGAGAGGTTCTGTATGGACTGTATAATAACTAATTTTTATTAATAAATGGCTCCTTAGTATAGACATAGGACGCCGGGTTGGGCCAGGTTAGTAGTGAAAGGGAACGCTTTTTATTGATTATCTTCTTTCAATTTATTTTATAAACAAACAGTGCTTGCAAAGATTCTTCAACTAATTCTTCCCATGAAGATGAAATATATTAGATGAGAACTTAGTTGGGCTGGTTTGTTTGCCAAAATTTTTCTTTACTGTCTTTTTCCTCGCAACTCGATCTGTCTTTCTAAACAATAAGTATTCTCCTTCGATTACGTCACTTTCATTTCTTTTCTTTCATCTTTATGAAATCTTTTTCGAAAGTGAAAACGACTTTTCTTAGGTCAACTTGGATTTCATAGACATGAAAAAAATAAGGAAGGAAAATATTAATAAATTTCTTCTGACCTCTTTTTAGTATTTCTCGACTTTATTCTTGTATCGATGTATATTTATCCACTTACATAAAATACTATAAAACTGTATCTCTCCCTGACTTTTTTTTCTCATTAAAGCTAAAAGGTAAAGCTTGATCATTACTTTTCATATTAGAAGAAATACCTTACTCTTGTATGTAATCAAAATTTGATAGATGTGGAAAATGTGTGAAATTTACGAATAAAAAAAAACAAAAAAACAACGATATTTCTCTTCATGATGTAGGCAAATTATAATTATTATTTAAAATTATTTAAGGTACTGAAAAATTAACTTTTATTTGTGATTCAAATATCATATGAATGAGCGATTATCCATGCAAAGGAATAGTTAATTGCAAGAATATTTGTTAATTGTTACCTTAATTTTAAATTATTTACTACAAAATACCAAACGCGTTCGAACTGTGAGCAGCCGGTCAGCAAACAATTATACTGTTTCCGAAGCTGCTTCACCGCTCTACAATAGGAACAAACGCATAAGCTATTATGATACCTGGACGTTATTTTCCCGGTTTGAAAATATTAGCTTTGGATGAGGTTTTGAATAAAAATATACCAGATCTCATCGCGATCTGAATTCCGTAATTCATGCCTACTACTTATCAGTTATAAAAACTGAAATTGAAGCATGTGAACATATCCCACGAAGCACATGGGATAAATTTTCAAAAAATTCTTCACTGCATCTGACATTTTTTCAAAACTTTCAGTCATTTGTTATTGCTGCATATACATGTTGGTCAGTATTAAAACACTCCTTTTCTGAGCTATCGGTACAACTAACTACTCAGTGTAAATTTACATTTAAAGCCTTAAGGCTCCAAAATTTTTGAATATACTATTCAAACATGGGAAACGGATTACGAAAAAAAAAGTTTCAAAATGTTTAGATCAATAGATGGCGCTGTACAGCAGAAAATATGCTGAAAAGACATAAATATTCACACAAAAAATACGTGCGGTATGGAATTTTTTCTTTTTTATTTCTATTGCTGATATCAAAAAGAGAAGGTAAAACAAATGAAGAAACAAACTGTCATTATAACTACCATTTCGTCCTGTATGCACAAAAATTGGCATAATCACTTGGTTTGGAGTTACTGTTCTAAAAGTGGATAAAACTGGGGAAATGTCATTCCAATCAGCGATGACTGTCATACTTCCAGAACTCGCTTTGATTTTATGAAAAGAAAAAAAAATAAAATGAAAATGCTGCCGCTGCACTTCGGCGAATTAAGAATTTACGTAAAGGACCATTACTTCCACAAACACTCAGGATAATGATCACTCAATTCGCGAAAACTGTAGATCTTAGAGTTCAGCCTGGTCGAGAATTCAAACTGACTTATCCAGATTTCGTTAAAGATTTTGCCAACGCTATTGTTGAACAATCAATAGATTACGATGTAGGCTGTAGTAGTGCACTGCAATGTCACAGCACTTGAATATGCCCTACAGTACTATTCCTATTAGTGCGGGTATTGAGAAATACTGAGAATGTACTGAGAAAATATGAGCATTTTTACTCTTACAAAATTCGTTATGATCCTCGGCTGAGCAAGCTGTTCACAGAATGCAGATTTTACATCTGGAAGAAGAGAGTCATATTGAGCAGTTTTCCCTGCATTGAAAAGGTCCTTGTCATTGAATGTTCGATACGTTCGAATAAAATGCATTACAATTGTGTATTTTGAGTCTTTTAAGCATATATTCTGTTGCACCACGCCATCTATCGGTGTTTCTGGAATTAGTTTTTTTCGCGTAATTCGTCTCCCCATGTCTTGAATAGTATGTTCAACAATTTTGGAGCCTTTCGATCGAGTAGTACGCTGCATAGTGAGCTCAGAATAGGGGTCTTTTAGTTTTGACCACCTTGTATATTAATATCAGAATTCCATAGTAATATTGTACATAATTTAACAGTTGATTCATTCCTCAAATATAAGACAAATTGCGCATTATTTACAAAGATTCATTAGGAATAACCATTTGAATTGTTTGCAATAATATTTTTTCCTTATATTAATTCTAATATTTGACATTAAAAATGTATGACTAGCAATAATGATATTTTAATAAGGAGTTTAGTTTCAAATATTTCTTTTTAAAAAGTAAATTATTTCCTGTTTTAAGGTTTCTATCAATCTAAATGAACATCCTTTCTCAGATTCTTTCAGAGAAATTGGTTAAAAAAATTCTCCACAGGTCTTGTTATATTTGTGTGATGCAAAATCTAATCATATGGACCACATGGATTCATATAGCTTCCGTCAGCTAAAATTTTATTTTGGAACTTACTGATACAACTGAAATTCAGAATAAAAAATATTGAGAAAGAATATATTACTTTCTCAAAAACGAGATTACCAATGAATTCTTCATAGGAGATTCCGAAAAAGAACCTGATTTTAAACAGGGAAACGAATTTGGTTTTGGATCTTTCCGATATAACTGAAATTTAGAAAAAAAATACCGAGGAAGAATATATCATTTTCATAAAAACAAGATTGATGATAAATTCTTTATGGGAGATTCTAAAAGAGAAACTGATTTTAAACAGAGAAAAAAAATGTTGGTGAAAAAGTATCTCTAGAGAACAACTTACATGCTTATTTTTTTGTAAAGAATATATTCTTTTAAACTAGATTCAACGTATTGTTGAACTGCGGTGGCCTGGTGGTAAGGTCTAGGCTTCGGAACCGGTGGGTTTTAGGTTCGAAACCCGATTCCACCGAAGAACCATCCTGTAAGCGGGTCTGGTGCAAGTTAAACGTCCTGTCCAAACGTTCTCCCGCTGATGTGGCGTTGTGTAGAGAAGGAGGTGCCAGCTCAGGTGTTTTCCTCGTAATGTGACCACGGTTCAAAATTACGAGGTCCGTCCCAAAGTAACCCTAGGGTTGCTTTAAAAACGGGACGTTCTAAAAGCTCAAAGTATTGCTTTGACTGAACAATGAAACAAATATGTTTAAGGATTGTGTTAATGGCATTTAATTCAACAAATATGTTCGAGTAAAAATTTATAAAATAAATTAAATGGTATCTTCTAAATATAGCTGATTCGATTATTAAGAATGGAATTAATATCTATTAAATAACCAAATTTTTTTTCTTAACTTTCTCATGTGCAGTTTTAGCTTTTTTCATAAAGAAATGGGAGAATGGAATTCTTTTATTAGTTTTTCTTTATAAGATCATTTGTTAAATATATTATTAAATCAAGGCAAAAATTAGAATTTTTTCTTTTCTTGTTTGGATATTTTAGGAATATTGATTTAAAAACGTTATATACATTAATGACTACAGAGACGATATTTCGTGAAATATTCCTTTTATAATTTAACTGCAAATAAATTGAAAGAAATATTAAAATAATTTCTTTTGATGAAACAAAAAAACAGATATTTTTATATTAATAATTTTATTTTTAAATCCTGACCCATTTATGTGATTTAAAATTCCATTCATTATTTAATAATTCATAATAATTTATAACAATCCATTTATTTAATTCTATAAACATAGTGGATTCTATAAATAGAGTATAACTTAGAGCATAATTCATGAATAATTTAATTTTTCAAGCAAAATTACTCTCCAGCAACAACTTGTCTGAAGATAATATCTAGAACTAATATTTTATTCCCTTTATGCAATATAAAGATAACTTCAAAAAGATGTCTTCAAGATAAGATCAAAAATATTTTAGAAGAATATTCTATTTATAATTAAAACATTTTACTTAATATTTTGAGTGTATTTTATTCTCAGTAGTTGTGAGTTACTATTATTAAAATAATGGTGGTTTTACGACAGTGTAGGTTATTAAAAATTAGTAGGATAAACATTTGTTTGCCTTTTCGCATTTATTTACTATCATATTCCAAGGGGTTTTAGCTTTACTTTAATTTCGGATTAATTAAAAATTCTTCTGGAACAGAAAATAAAATATTTTCAGAAACCGCTGACATTTGAAAATCCCATGGTACTTTCCCTTCCATGTTATTAGACGAGTAAATAGAGGCCTTACTCGCCTCATTTTTCTCGAAATAAACAGCTAATTGTAGAAAAATTTCTTTGAATTTATGTTGTTGAAGTTAAAAACATTACTAAATTATAGATGCGAAATATTAAGAAAAGAAATTTTCTTCTGTGAAATGCGAGTATGAACTCTCTTGTGTTTCGAAGTTGTTTATCGAATGCAAAATGGAATGAAAAGAGAAGGCGAGCAATGAAAAAAGATTATTAAGTGTCTTATCTTGTTTTATTTATAATATAATCAAAAACTACATAATGCATCAGGTATTATGTGTTTCCGAGATACATCTTTTATTGAAGTTGAAGTATTTATATGAAGACGCCCTTGTAATTCTTCCTTTAATTTAAGAATTTATTAGCCGCATAACATCAGATTATCTCTAGGAAACCATTTTGCATATAAAAATGAAATGAAAGGAATGTGTATGTCAATTAATATAATCAAAATAAAAAGCATTTTTGTTCTCCCTTTATTTCACAAGAGAACCGCCATAGATTTTTATGCTCACATTTTTATGCTCAATTGAGTTTTCAATTTTAAAAATACAATATTTAGTTAAAATGTGATTCACGTTCCTTCTCTTTTTTGAAGTAATAATTCAACGGAATGAATAATTCAGAAAAATGAAAAGAGTAACACAACTGACATGTAATTTAATTATTATTCAAAATTGAAAGTGTGATGTGCTAACCGGCACCTCAAATTTTTCAAATGAAACAAAGTACAATTCTATCCCACAGAGGTTTCAAGGAAGTACAGTCTTTAACCAAAGAAAATAGTAATAGGCCTTTATCTTTTGTAACTGCTCCAAAATGCGTACGGATTCTTATGCCTTCTACAAAGTGTGAGGCTGTTTTATGCAGCTAATAATCATGGATTCTTAACATATTACAGAATTATTTTGTATAGAAAAGTTAAATGGATTAAACATTTTGTAGAAATTTACTGAAATGATTGAATGATTCAAGATTACTTCCTTGAAAAAAATTCAAAAATCTGCAAAGACGTCTTAAGTCAAATAATGAATACACTTCTGAGTGAGAATTATCCTCTCTATTTCAATTCACGGTGCACCAAGCCCATAAACAGAATTTCGAAAACTGTCTCTAATGAAATTTGTAGGAACTATGGATGATGATATTCTTGTAAAGATGGGTATGATTAAAGAAAACTAATTATTTTACAGAAAATGCATTGCCAGAGAATTATGCACAGACAAGTGCATATACAGTATGCCCACCAAACTCCCTCGTCACCCTCTTAACTTCGGAACGGCTTCTTCTATATTTATAAAAGTGGTGTCTAGGTATAGTAAACTATTCATGCGCTGCTGAATGAAGCCGCCTACACAGCCAACTGGTTGAAAACTCTCGAGATAGCATTCCGATCTCAAAAATAGAACGAGAATGGTAAAAAAATTGATTTATAAAGATGTAGATCATCAATTTAGTACGAAAAGACACCTTGTGTACATTAAGGCAAACAATAGAACGGTTAAAATGTACAATTGTTTTTTCGTGATTTCCTACAATGTGAAGTGACGAGTTATCTTAGAAAGGGAAAAATCTACTAGTTATAACAATATACCTTTTGTAAAGATGTCCAAAATTCTCACCGTCAGCTGCAATGCATGATTGAATCCGTGTTGAATTTTGCATTCACACATTGTAGCATAGAGACACAAACTCTCATAAAGCGTCGTTTCAGGTTCTGCAATGTTTGTGGAGTCGCTGTTTCAGGTATTCAACGGGAAAAGTCCAGTGGTGTCAGATCAAGTGAGTGCAGATTCCGATCTTCGAAACCACTATACCCATTTGTTTGGTTCCTGAATTCCTTGACGAAATACTGCATCACTGGAAACATCTTGTGAGTAGGCACACCGTTAGATTGAAACCATAGATTCCTTGTAAATATCGTACACTCGTGAACATGATAATCTTAAAATTTGAAGCCAATCAGCTTGTTATTGTAAATTGCGCACTAAACGTTAATAGCAAACTGTACTTGATGTCGAAAACCGGTAAAACATATGGGATTCTCCAGCGCCCGGTACTGGGAACTTTCTTTATTGTACATGCCATTTCGTGATACGCATACCTCATCCGGCCACACTATATCTGCTAAGAACATTGACTAGACCTGTATCTAATTCATGATAAAGTTGCAGGATGCATAGCGTCGATCAGGATCTCACTCCAGTAAAATCTGTTGAGACGTCGGTCGGTACGGATGAGCGACTAATTCGCCTAGGGGTTTCTAAGCCTGACTTTTTGAAAAGTAACAGTGTTCACTGATCACTTTCGTACTGCATTTCGGATATGCTACGACATATGCTAATACCTCATCCAATTGAACTTTCCGTCCTATCTTAGTGGTTTGCTATATCGAGCACGAGTTGTCACTCAGCTTGTCTCCCTTAAACGTTTCACAAGATTTAAGATGGTTTGATGAGAAGGATGCGGGCCTGCAGAGAAACGTTGCCGGTACAGCCTTGCTACTGATCGTGTCTTGTGTTCACATTCACCGTGGAATAAAACTATCTCACAATACTCAGCTTTGGAAAATCGCTCTATGACCATGAGCATTAACATATTGCAACTTCGAGAAGACGTCTTTTTTATAGTTGCCTGAGGTGGACAGGCGTGACGTTACTTATGTATTTGAATACTGAAAAAAAAATCGAAAACCAAGAGCAAATTGCTTTGAGTTGAGGCGATACTATTTCACCCGATCTACATATTGTCAACTCTGTTTATAAAAAGAATCAGTACGAGGATGCAACCCTCGGGGTTTCAACCTTAGTCCTTTTGAAAGGGGATCACAAGCGATACCACTGTGTCCACATTGCGGTGTCATATTTTACCCGAAAGAAAATCATTTCTCCTTCCTTTTAAATTTCCTGACATCGCAGTCTAAGAAATCATGAAAAGCAAATGTGTGTTTCGATTGTTCGCATTAATGTTAGCAAGGTATCTGTTTGTACTAAATCTATGATACTCTGCATCTTTATAAATCACTTTTTTTATCTATCTCGTTCTGTTTTCGATATAGGAATGCTAATTCCTCAGTTTTCGACCAGATGCCGCAGTAAGCGATTTCATACAGCAGCGCATGCCTACTTTATCATACCTAGACACTATTTTTATGAATATAGCAGCAGCCGTTCCGAAGTTAAGAGGGTGGTATGTTATATATTTATTTACTTGCATAGATAAAAGTTACTAGGTCAAGATATTCTAAGAATGTACCGTAGAGTCGTACGCTGTAGGTGTCTTGATCATATCAAAAATTATAAATGAACACCTCGAAATGAAATAAATGACAATATCGTCTTCTGAAAGGGCAATGTAGATCGAAATTTATATATTTATTTATTTAATATAT
>JAPMOR010034098.1:1387056-1401777 GCA_026543865.1 Argiope aurantia
TGCCAGTCCGGTGAATTAACCACTACTCCATTTCTGACACTCTTATATTGGTCATGTATAACCGCATGTCAATATTTAGTTATTTAGTTATAAAAAAATATTAAGAAATCTTTAAACAAAATTAGAAAAATAAACATTTTTCATGTATTCTGAAAAATATTAAAAATATCTTTCCCTAAAATTTACTTTCGAAAACAATAATTTTTCAATTTGTTACAACATGTGCATTTTTCATTAATATTTTTGGGCATTTCACTTCAGTAGATTTCTGTTTTGAAGTGTTTTAGTCTCTAAATGCAGTTTTGCATAATTCGAAAATTATAGTCATTGCATCACATTTAATATTATTGTTTACTGAATATTAAAAGGTATCTGATATCTATTTGAAATATAGTATAAACATTTTAACTTTAGGCAATAATATAAATACACCTAAAAACAGCTCATTTTTTTTCTATCCATCGTATCATTGGAATCTAAATTAATGATGTCATTCAGTCCCAACAAAATAAGGCCAACTAAGATCAACACTTTCATTCAACTCCCAACGGAGTCAGCGAAAACAATTAAGGCTGATAGAATGATTTATAAATCCTCAGATAACGGAGGCAGGAAGTGCTAAGGAATGAGCTTACGTGGATTGTCTGTGGTTAAATGTATCTGTTTGCCTTATATTAACGCTAGACAATACAACAAATTATACAGATATTTTCATTGTTTTGCTAGAGTATGAATAGTGTAATTTGGAAGATATTCCCAAATATAAAAGAGACGGAGTTTTTTTAATCTTTCAAGAAGTGCCGTACTCAAAGCTTTATAGATCTAAAGAATGCTGTCTTTTTGTGCACAGCAAGAAATAAATATTTAGTCAAATGTTTATTGAAAAAAGCATGCACAAGCACATGGATGACATCAATAGTTTGTTTTCTCCGCATTTTTATTATTTCTTTTTCAGTACTGCATTTTTAAATTTGAAGGAAGATCTGATTTATTCATCAGTGTCGAAATTCTTTTTTGAATGAATATCAAAGAGATAGCAAAATATCCTCTGAAAAGTGCTTTCTGGACTCATATCCGCCACTCGTAATATTTAATTTTGTGAATGATCATGAATTTATTGAAGAAATTTAGGGCATTATATTGGGAAGGAAAAAACTAAACCTGTAATATTTAAGAAACATCTTCAGTTTCTTACAACCCAGATTATTTCCAACATATATCACATATGTATGTCTTAAATGCATTCCGTATTTTCTTATTTTGCAATTCTTCTGAAACACAATGAAAAATGTGTACAAAAATGTAAGCTCATTGTACGCGATCTACATCTCTTCGCTGCAATGAATGAGAAGATAACTCATGGATCATCCAATATCAGTTATCGTGTCTCTTTAGAATTAGATCTTAATTCGTATAAACTGAAATAAAAAGGAATTTCTTTCTTTCTCTTTTTTTCACAGTCCAAATCTGTTGTTAAGGCTATCAAATGCACCAAGATATAACAACACATATTTTTTCCCTATTTAACAGCGTTAACAGTAGTTGAATAAGTCAATGAAAAAAGAATGATCTTAAATGAAATTTTCTATCCTTCTGCTGCTGTCAATGATATTTTATTCAAGATTTTTGCTGTTGTTGCTGTAGACCGTTTATAAACCTTGAAGAAAAATGTCGGGAAGGCTCGAAGGAATGAATCCAGGTTGAGGATGGATTCTTCTTTCTGAAGCGTTTCAAGAACATCAAATGGAAAATGTTTCTATTTTGAAAAATAGATATTTTCACTTTGGCATAAGTTGTATATATTTAAAATACGAGTTTCTTTTCAAATAATGAAATAAAGGTTTGAAAAGTAATATCATAAGTATCCTGTGAATGAGAGACTCAACATTTCCGTTTAGAGAAGCTTTTTGTTTAATGCCTTTTCGGAGAGAATAATCAAGAAAATAACATAACATCAAATATATTTGATACAGTTTCATGGATAAATAGGATGCTGCTCTTAGAAATTTCAAATATGTAGAGCCAATTATTTTGCAATACATAAAGGTGCAAAAAATAAAAAGAAGAATTTTTTTATAAACATAAATATTAAAAATAATTTTCCAAGGGTGAATGTATTAAAAATATATCTTCAACAAACATGACAAATAATTTATATTTCCTATAATTTTATTTTGACATATTTTGAGAAGAAGAGAGTTCATGAAACAAAGCTATTTAAATTCAACTTCTGTTCATTTTTACAAATGAATTAATATTATATATTTTTGGAACTTTTGATTATTTGCATTTAATTTATGCAGGTAGTTTTTTCCTTATTGAAATATGTTTTATGCCACGTTTTATTCTTTTATATGAAAAAATGATGTCAAAATAAGCAAAATGAAGAAAGAATTTTCAAAAATTCTTTTGTATCTAAGAATTTTACGATTTTTTTTTGTATCTTAAAATTATTAGTATAAAGCTTTAGGCTTTCTAGACATCGTCAAATTGAAACACGTCTATTTAACAACAAATGCTTGACCAGAGTTACCAGAAGACGAACCTGCGGATACGTGTGAGATGATCTGCGAATTTTTCTCTACAGAAAGATGTCAACACATTATTGATTTGTTGGGTTATGCGAATTTCGGTATTGTGCCTATTGTTGCTTTACTATGCACCTCCAAAACGCCTTGCTATAAATATATGACTCCTTATTGGTCCTCTTAGGATTTGCGAAATGTCCCTGAGCTCATACTCGAGCTTTTGCTCAAATTGTGAGGAGAAATGCCTACTATTAAAATGCTTCTTTTTAAAAGTTTTTCCTCAATATTTAAATAATATTTTTTTTCGCCGATAGACTGGATATAGTGAACCCTTTACATGAATCCTTATTCAAATGATTTATTTAATAGTGATTCCCATCTCGCAAAATAAAAAAAGTCTCGGTGCAAGAATTAGTAGTCAATTAAGAAATATTTAGTAAACATTCTTCATCTCTCTGCTAAGACTGCAAATGTGTTCGTTTGAGGAATGTGAGAGACCTATCAGTTTCTTTTCTTGCATTATTTGATACATCTGTGATGAACTCCACCTATTAGTTCTTGCAAAATTTACGGTTTCCTCCAATTAGTCCCCTATTTTATGCAATTTCTCAAGAAAAGCCCCAGTCAAAATGTTGGCTTCGCCCTTTTGAAAGCATTGAGCATTCAAATGATTTTGGGATATACTATCAACAATGAAAGAAACATTCAATGCAAATTTAATTGAAATTAGTAGTTATGCTATGTATAATGTGTAATAATTGTATACGAGTTTTCATCTTGTCAAAGAAAGAAGATTCTCAATTATTTTCCCTAAATGATATAAGGGTAATATACGAAAAAACGCTGACTATTTTTTGTTCCATATTATTCGCATCGTATCGTATTTGTAGCATGAAACTATGCTCGAAATATATTAATATGTTCAAATTAATTTGTTATTATTGATTCTAAAAAAGAATCTCTGATAAGTAATTTCTACTTATACTTAATATTAAAAAAACATTACTTATGTATTATGTCATTGAAATTCATGTTTCAAGTGCTTTATTGACTGACTACAAAAATTCCTCTCAATCAGGTTATAGGAAAAACTTTAAGTCTTGATCCTCGTAAATTTCAATAATAATTCAAGAATCTCTCTTCGATTTTCTTATATAAGAAATAAACAACTTAAGTTCCTGCCAAGAGAATAGATTCGTAGCTGATGTTTAAAATATCAAAGTGTGAAAGGACATTAACATAGTTAGCGGAGAATGTCTGTGAGACACATCGGTTAATAATCCACTTCAGCACGTGCGGCTGTTTACACGAGGGAGACATTTATTCCTTAATTAAGAACCGCTGAGCACATCTGGTTGGAACGAGCTCCGCTTATAACCATTAATATGATCCGCCATTTAGTATGCAAATGAGAAGTGTTCAAAGGCTTTATTTTGCACCGTTCACTACTTTTAAACTGGTAAGTTTAATCGAAAAAGAAATAAAAGATAATTCCTTTTTTTTTAAATTTTACTCCGGTTAATATTTTATTGAATGGGAGTTAAGTATTGAAAAAAAAATAGTTTGTATAAGCTGAAAAAGGAAATTTGCTTACAAAAAATGAATGAGTAAATGTAATTCTAATTGCAAAGTATATTTCAGAATTCAATAACTTCCTTTCAGAAATTAAATTTTTCATGTACTATTCATATTTTCAAACAAAAAATTCCCTTAGAAAATAAAATTACTCCTATAATTTAGACCATTCTGCCTCACCCTAAATTTCATAAAAATGTCTAGCTTTGCAAAATTTTTATAGAATTATTACTATAAAATTTTATTGTAATATTTTATGGTAATTATGTGTTTTCAATAAATGCTATGCAAATTTTTAGTTTAGAATGCTAGAACCACATTTGAACCCAAACAATTTTTCAATATTGCATAATTCGACATTTTCACAAATTTGAATTACATTGACTTACTTCTTATTCGTAGGAATAGAATTTAGTAATCGATTTTTTACTAATTTCCCGATACGCTCAGAGGTGGAAATCGTGTATATGTTGGATAACGACACATCATTTAAATATTTTCTTAACTGAATTGTAAATTAGTAAATTATTATAACTAAATTTTTTCTCTATATGCATGGCACCGTCTGAAATTAAATAAAATATCTAAATAAAAATAAAAACGTATTTTTGAATTTTTTTCTTATTTATGTATTTCTACCTAACCTCTATGTATTAAAAGAAAAAACCCTAAGAACTGATATTTTTAGCTATAAATGTTTTTTCACTTTACGGATTTCCTGAACAGTATAATTAAATGTCTAAAAATTTTTAAAATATGACACTCCATTATTAAATTCATTAAAAATATATATTTTTTCCTTTTTATGATTGCTGTCTTCAAACATTTCACTGAATCAACAACAACTTAATGTATGATAGATTATACGTACAGGTACAATCTGATCCCACTTTTAACACACTTTCAAATTTCTTTTTATTCCTCATTTCTTTATGCAAGAATATGTCTTGGAAGAAACTGAATGTATCTGTATACTTTTTATACTATTTCATATCCACTTCACATTAGAAATGTAACAAATAGAGGAGGCCTTTTCGTCTAGAGGGAAAATTAAAGTGTGATTTGTTCCAAACTTCCCGAAGTCTAAATTTTACTATATAATTTTAAAGCACATAGATATTAAAAGCAAGGGAACTCAGTTTTGAAGCGATTGCGATCCAGAGGTACTCTAATCTACTTCAACTTTGTTACGCTTTTCCAAATTAGTATGCTAATCGATTTGACATGGCCCTTTTTCACTCCGGCAAAATTTCGGTGATTAAAATCACAAGCAATCAAACCTTCTCAATGAAGGCCAATAAAATTTCTGAAAGCATTGAAAATTATCTGATGCCTTTTGATTATGTATTATACATTTATAATTTTGATGTTTTTTATAAGTCACTTCAGCCATTAACTTTCGAAAAATAATTTTTCTCTTTTTAAGATATAATGCATCATCCTTTTCAAAATGCCAATTTTATAAATTTTCTTCCTGTTATTATATTTTTATTATATTTTTTTGAAAAAAAGTTTTAGTGATCATTTTACAGTTATTGTGTAAACAGATGTTCTTTAATATTTTTGTCCCATGAAGGTGAAATAAGCTCTTAATTAGAATATGTATAATACTTATCTTAAATTAGGTGACTCATTTAAATGGTCGATTTTTGGCGAAAGTGGGAAATATTTTTATTTAATATTCTGATTGGTTGAACGTTTTTTTTAAAAATCGTTTGAAATTTGTTTCCAAAACATATTTTTGGAAAGATACGCAGATTTTTATATTTGCATTTATAAAAAACGAATTAACGAGTTCTTAATGTTATTTTACATCTCTAAATGTGTTTTTTTTCCAAACTCCAATCTTTTGTAGAATTTTCTTACAAAAAACCTTACAAATTAAAATTTAATGTATATTTTTTATTCAAATGTGGTATAAAAATTTCTTAATGTCTTCTGCAATTCCTGGATTAGAGAATGAACAACCTATTTAAGTAATATTCATTGTTTTAATGCTTCACAATGTGTAAAAATTGAAAATTTCATTTAATTTAAAATTAACCCGAATATTTAAAGAATCGATAATAATTTATTTCTTAAGCTATCTGCAAAATTTGAAGTAAATCATCTGATAAACCACTTAAAGAGTTTTTGTTTTATAATTCTTAGCCCTTTTTTTCAATTTAATAAAGAAAAAATGTTGTTCATTCATCTGATATATTTTAGTTTTGTAGGTGTTTTTTTTTTCCTATTTTTTTTATGCAATAATTCAAAAATTTATCTATCCTTTCTCAAAAAAACCCATCTAGAACATAGAACATTCAGTGAACGCAAATAATTTTTCGTTTGCTTCATGAAGTTATCGGCAGAGGGGGGGGGGGAAATAATAATATTCTAATTTCTTTTCTTTCAGAAACAACTTCCCCTTTACTACCAGGTGGGGTAATAACAACAAGAATATCTAGGTGGTGCACTTCGTTTCATTTCCTTCCAAAGAGAGTGGGGTATAAAAACGGAATGAGACATTATTTAGAGTGAAAGCAATTATTTCCATCGAGTTATCAGGATACATTGTAAGAAGAATATGTTTTCTTAGCCTAATGTGCTACAATATAAGGTTCCTTATCTATTTCCTCCCGAAAGAGCTTATCTTACTGTTTTATCGGACGCCATGATGCCGTTTTTGGTGGTAATCATGAATTCCGGCAGGACAAAGTCTTTCTTGTGATATTCCTTGAAATATTAAAGTAAATTTGGGGAAAAAAGCTTGTAGGATTTCAGCAATATTTATATCTGTGAAATTGTATGAATATTTTTGTAAATGATTTAATAGAGGATGCATTAAACTCATTTAAAATAAAAATTTCGCGAGAACTCGGTGTTAATCTCAAGAAATTTAAATCGAAATGAAAGGAAAAATATTTGAAATGATGTAAATTATTATATTTTAGATAATATGAATCTGTAAATGCAGTACTAAAAATTATGAAATTTTAATTTTTATATAGTCAGAAGTCCTATTAGTTATTTTGTTAAAATGTTCTTGACGCATTAGCATTTCTAAAAAAAAATAAAAATCCACTTATCTGCAATAAAAACTGAAGGAAAGACGAGGCTTTAGATTTCATTCTTCAGGCTATTCAATGTGTGTCTAGAGGAAACGCTATCGACTGATAGATGGATCAACGTCTAGGTGGCTGTTTAAAATTGTTTAAAATCGTCAGAATATTCTTGTCTTCATGAGCTAGTCATTCTAGGCACAGAGATTTTTTAAAACTAAAAATGCAGGTGCATCAAATATATTTTACAATATATGCAATATTTTCACAGTTAGAAGCATAAGCCTATCTCTAAAGCTTAACTCAATTATAGGGCTACGTTTCTAATGGAACTCTGAATTAAGCTCTTTAGATGCTTATATCTGCAAAACTTATTTTTTGGCAGGATTTTTTAATTTAGCTTTCTCCTTTTATATATTTTAATGTAAATTTGCTCTTCTAACCAATATGAAATTATTGACATCGATTTGAAAAATATGAAATTATTGATAAATTACATTAAGTAGCAAAAAATATCTAATAAACATATATGATCTTGAATAAAATGGTTGCTCATATCTGTGATGTTATTAAAATTCACTAAAGAACTCTCATTCCCAGAATTATTCAATGGAAAAACTTTCTTTCTGTTTCTTTAAACGATGTATGAACATATTTTCCCTTATGCAACCAAAAACAAATGTAATATAATATTTTCTAAAAAAACATAACAAAGGAAATGCAGCCGAAATTATATTTTACTTCCCACGCTCTGTGGAAACGGTTAATATCTGTTTGCAAGTTCGCTACCAAATATTATTTCTCAATTTTCTTTGTTTCCTCTCAAAAATCCTTTGCATTTCTTCTCCTATATTGAATTTCGTCTGTCAAACGAATTAAATTCCATCAATTTGAGGGCATTATATGAATTCTCCCATTGTTTTTCTTGGTCTGAAAAGTATTTAAACAACTGCGAATTCTTAGCCTCGAATAAAATGAAATATGTTCTTGAAATGTTCAGTATTTAACATGTTGGTACTGATGTAAAGATTTGAATATAAAAGAAAATTTATTGTTGACGTTTTAACCAAGCAAAGAAAAATATTATTATTAATTGTTATTAAAAGTTGAATAAATTTGTTTCATTAAAATGAAAATTGAAAGTAACTATTATAATTAATTTCTTTATAGAAAATGTTTTGTTTTAATTTCTGAAAAAAATAAATATAAAAGAAATTGCAGTACCAGATATTAATAAGTTAATTATTGAAATTTATTATCTTTTTTTATTTTTCGATTAAATTTTAATTTTTTTCTATACGAAGATACATTTATTTTATTTTTTTCCTCATTCAATTTTATCTTAAATATTTATTTACTTTTTCAGGGGAATAAAAACTTAAAATGCATTTTAAATATTCTCTAAAGTTCGGTTTTGTTTAGTAATTTTCAACAAAATCGAAAACTGTTTCTGATTTCCAAAACAATTTGCATCTTATGATGAAAATATTTTAAGCCATATTTAAACAACATTTTAAAACGGACACTCTCATTTATGATTGTTAAGTCAAAATAAAAATAAAAAATATCAATCAAATATATATTAACAAATGATTCCCATATCACAAATCACATCCAGATGACGGATAAGAAGCGTAACGGTTTTTCCTTGCTTACATTCCCATATTCATTGATTGATCTAGCAGGAAATATTAAAGCAACCTCTCCCCTATTATGTGACGCAGAAGTAAATCTTCATATATATTGTTGAAACAAGCTTCTACTCTGTTATCTTTGATAGGTTTATATTTTTATCAGCTCAAGACACTTTTCTACCTAAATTTTTTTTAAAAAATTCTTTTTTAAGGTGTAACGATACGGCTCGAACCGGTTCCAGGACAGCAAAGCACCTAGGCTTTCGACAAAATAGGAAAAAAATATAGATCAATGTCTTCAAATACTGTCCATTACAGCATTTAAAGTCCGCTCTCCAGGACAAAATGTGACACGCCGAAAGAAAATATTTGTCCCTTCGGACATCTTTTCCCTTTGATAAGACATATTCCCTTTTATTGTTTTTGTCTTGTCTTTGGAATCGCAGCTCAGGATATAGAAATATCAAATAAAGAAGACATGGCTGTCAGTGAAAAAGAGATCCTCTCTGCAGCACGTTTCTGAACAAGTAGTATTACATTCTCTACATTTGCCTTTGAAACACATTTATATTGCTCTCTTCAAGAGTAACTTTTTCTTTTTGGTTCATTTTATTTGCTTTAGTTTCGAAGAGTTAACTCAACAAAAATGATTAATAGCGTCTTCAATCTTTCTTATATTAGCAGTCTTAATTTTCATTAATTATATTTCACCATAAATATGCATGAAGAGTAAAGAATGATTGGCTCAAATTAATATTTTATCTAATATTTGTCAATTGAATATATGACATTGATAAAGAAACTGATTTCTCATATAATATACACTTTCAGTCGACTTAAGTTTATTCATGTTTGTAAGGACGCAATTTTTTAATCACTATTTTTATCTTTCCTAGAATACCACATTTAAAAATTTCATATTTATTTTTATCTTTTTCATCTCAATACACTGCTTTAATATCTTAATAATTATCAGTCAATTAATTATTTTAATTAATTTTGGATTCTATATCTAATAATAGAAAAACTGATTTCAAGATTCCATGATATTTTTAAAAAATGAATTTTAGATTAAATTTAATCTACCGTATCTTATTTCTAATTTCCGTGAAAAAACTAGCATTATAAAAAATGAAAAAGCTTTATTCTGCTGCTATTCTGTTTTAATATCGAACTAAAAGTCTTCAAATTATTATGAAGATTATTCGATCAACACTAATAAATAATTTTTCAAATATTGGAATAAAAGAGGAAAAATTTAAAGAAGAGACGGCACATTTCTTTTCGTTATTGTAGAAGGCCTATATTTATGCCGAATAATCTTAAGCCTTTAATTAGCTCCGATTTAATGTTACTTCTTTCTCTGTCATAAAACTTTTATCAGCTGTCTTTAATGAAAGTTGTGAAAATATCATTGATGTTAGATTTATTTCTAAAGAAAGAATTAGTCAGCGTTTCAAAACTAGTTTAGTTAATTGCTTTAAAGCCAGATAGAAATTTCTTGTTGTGAAGTATAAAATTAAAATTAAAACAAAATTATATTTTAATTCGTTAAATAAATGTTACCAAACATTTTTAGATGTGTTGATTTTTTTGAATCTGTATCGTTGTTATAATAAAAGGTTATTAATATTGAATAAATATATATATAATTAAAGTAGAAAAGTTTAAGTTATCCTTTATATTTCGTTCGTAAATAACTGATTTTTGTCTTCGTAATCTGGAACTTTTGCGTAATCATAGATTCTTAATATACCAAACATTCGAAGAACAAACACTTTTGAGATTGAAACTATTGTTTCAATTATATCGCATTTAGATATATGAAATCATATGATATAAATCCATTTTCTTTCAAAAATGCTTTATCGAGTCACAGGATTTATATAGCATACATATATTTAATCATCACTGATTAATGCGAATAAATAATACCTTAAAATAATAAGTGTTTTTTTGTTTTGTTTTTTTGTTGAAATAAAATTTTATCTCTTGGAGATATATTCTAAAACACTAAACTAAGCAAATATTTCACTGAGAAAATTTCCTAAATTTCACCGAAAACATTTACTTTATCTAGTACAATAATAAAGGAATGAAATAGGCTAATAGAAAGCTGAATAGAATGCTTCCATCTGCCATTATTTTAAAAATGATTGTAATATTCTTTTCCTGCTTACTTTGAATAAATTTCTCTCTTCGAAATCTGAAATATAGAGTTATTAGAAGTAAAAAATTCGAAAGTGAAATGACCTAATCTGCTTCAGTTTTTTTTTCTTTCTTAGCTTCATGAATGAAAGTCAAAGATCAGAAAGTCAATTTTAACAAGTAAGTGAACAATGCAACCTATAATGTTTTTTTATATTTCCGTTGATAATACATCTTCACGAAAAAACCAGCGAATAAAACAAACTATTCATTTGTTTTGATCTCCACGTTTTCAAAGATATTTCCCATTACTAAAATTTTAAAAGCATTAATTATTATCATTATTGCAAAAATCATTTTTTAAAAACAGGATAGTTTCTTAGTAGATATTAGGAAGAAATTTTCTATCGTGACGAAATTGCGTGCCAAGTGCACGATAGTTCCAGGACGCGAAAAAGATATAATAATTTGATATTAATAAATAATTAAATAAAATAGTATTTATTTAATTATTTATTTATTTGCCTACATATTTGCCTACACATTTAATTGCCTCTTTTCCATATATATTTTTTAAATATTTAATATATTACATATGTAGATGAGCTCTTTTCTACTAGTAAGATGATAACGTTAAGCAATATGTTTTACTTTCATTAAGCAATATGTTTACACTTTCTCACTTCGCCTCTATTTTTTAAAAACTATATATAGAGGTACAATTTTTAAAAAAATTGGCTTGAAGAGTATAGAAGAATTCAGAAATCGTTAACATTTTTGCGCCATACATGTAAACAGGGTGTTGACGAATTCGACCGACAAATTCAGAAGAATGATAATAGGCATCAGGAGGATAAGAATCACCATACACTATAGGGTCCCAAACGACGTTTAGTAGGTGAAAATCACAAAAATATAGGAAATCCAAGAACTATTGGAAAATGTAAAAAATTAATTAAAAAAATAACAAATAGCTTAATAAAGTAGCTTAGAACCATTTTTTGCAAAACTATTAAAACTTGAATAAAAATAAAAGGTTGATAATAAAAGGAATTTTACATTCCTGAATTTGATATAAGCATATAGTGTGAAAACTGGAGAGGTTTAAAGATATCCAAGGAAAACTAAAATGGGCACCAAAAAACATCGCTGCAATATCGATACCGACTTTTGCAGACTGCGTTGTCAAATTCGAAAGATAGAGCAAGGATATAAGACATTTAGGAAATAAAAAAATTACCTGAAAACATAGGATCGCACTTAAAGTTTATTCAGTGAAAATCGCAAAAGCAGCTATCAAAAAGACAATGAGTTGGCCAAGAGAATGGCCCTATGAATACGAGGGTTAGGAACAAAGTAATCGGGAAGAAGCCTTCTTGTATGTAAATTTTTATGCGTTCAAGGAAAATAAAAGGAGAGAGCAAGTATTCATTAATGAGCATTTCAGAAATGATGGTTGTTAAACTTCATTTGCAAACAACAAGTCAAACTTCTCAAATGCGACTGAAATGTGCTGATGTACTATCATGCATTGACCAAATGTTCTGGCTTACAATTGTCGGTATTCCCTGCAGTAAATGTGAAGGAAAGCGATGCAAGAAAACACGTTGAGGCGTTCGGGCAGAAGATGCGGTTAAAATACATGACCCTGCCCAGGTGTTAATATCAAACTTGTGTTGTACGACGAGAGAGTGTTGTGGGGATTCTCGAATGACCAAATACGCGCACTGTACGTGTTGAAGACGTCTTCTCTGGTAAAGCATGCTTCATCTGCGAATGAAACTCCAACAGAAATGTTTGCATCTTCCTGTGTGGCACCGAGCATCCAGTGTGTGAACACCACTCGATTTGCTATTTTCACTGAACAATGTTAATTTTGATCCTATGTTTTATGGTAATACCTTATATCCTCACTCTGAATTTATCTTTCGAATTTGACAACGCAGTCTGCAAACATCGGTATCGATATTGCAGTGATGTTTTCTGGTACCCATTTTAGTGTTTCTTGAATATCTTTAAAACTCTCCAGTTTTCACACTACATGCTTATATCAAATTCAAGAGTATAAAATTCATTTTATTATCAACCTTTTTTATATTCAAGTTTTAATATTTTTGCAAATAAAGGTTCTAAGCTACATTTTAACTTTCAGTAATTTACGAGCCTCCCAGATCATTAAATTGGCATGTTACGTACACAAAAATATTTTATTAAAATGTGCTTTCACTTAAAAAAATCTCGTAGTTGAAACAACATTTGTTATTTTTTTATTAATATTTTTACATTTTTCAATAGTTTTCTGACTTCCTATATTTTTGTGATTTTCACTTACTAAACATCATTTGGGACCCTATGTCGTATGCGGATTCTTTATCTTCTTGATGCCCCTGACGCTTGATCTATCACCTCTTTGAATTTTTTCTTCAAATTCGGCAACACCTTGTAAATATAAGCACATCATTCCTCTTCTTTTATTTTGTTTTCTTCTCACATCTCTACTTATAATTCTTTCAAATTATTGATATTAATTTATGTTCTAAATGATATTAGGGCTCAGTTAAAAATTCAAAATTTCTATTTCCTTCATCCTCCTTTGCCTTGCTTCCGTTCCATTTACATTTACAATCGAGAGTTTCAACTCACAACATTCTCTACAGAATGTCGTTGTCAGAAATCAATAATTAGTCTCATCGAATGTAAAGTTTAAAAGAAGATGTAATGTTTAAAGGAATGTAATGTTTGGAAGAAGAGATTTAATTGCTTCCATCTCGTTTCGGAAAAGCACCCATGATTCCTAATCAAGAATCAGGTGGAAAAACTTTAATTTTTATCACTTCTTTCATTTACCAAAATGTCAAGAAGTAATAAAGCCTTTTACTTATTTGTTTCAATGTGATATTACTTTAGATACTCTAACTAAATTATAATATTAACATAAACTGAAAGTTGTCCTTTTTTGTATAATATTTTTAAATAGGGGTGTCGTTACTTTAAAGGGCATTTTTTTAAATATTGATCACTTCTCTTCTTGCCATATCATTTTTTCTTAATATATGTTATTACGGAATTCATATACTTGTAGTAAGTTATACATATGAGCTTTTCTAAATTTAAAAATTAAACAATGATAATTCATAAAAAAGTTGTGTATATTTCATCAATACAAACTATCAAATTATGTATTCAATTAAAAAACACATTCCATGGTTTGCATTTGTATCGATTATATTTTCATTTTATAGTTCTTCTTTTAATCACATACAATAGCAATTAAACTCACATGAGTAAATGGGAGATATCTGATTTACATTTTAAGAAACCACGATTTTTAGAAAATTGAATAAAGAATTTGTCGTGCTGAAAACTTCAATAAATTCTTTTCACATCAGATCGTAATACAATTTTTTCTGGTGTTTTCAAATCATAATTATTTTATAATTGTAATATAATTTATCGATTCTTTCGAATCCTGAAAGTCTTTAAGCTTAGATTGAGATTAAGTATGGAGATAAGATAGGAAAATCTTATCTCGAACAAATTGCAAACGCTCGTTCAGTAAAAATTCCTTGACGTAGAGATAAGAGTTAGTTGAGGTGGCATTAAGTTCTTATGGTGAATTTCTCATCTCCGCTGTCCACTCACAGAGTGTCAAAGAAAAGACGTCTAGGAGGACCCTCGAGAATATCAGACTTTCTTTGCAGGATCTTCTCCTCCTACAAGATAAGAATATTACGTTCATCGGAGACAGAAAAAAAAGAAAAGAAAAAGAATGAAGGACAGAAAGTGTAGAGAAGA
>JAPMOR010034098.1:1407847-1419458 GCA_026543865.1 Argiope aurantia
ATTTCTTAATCCCATTCCATTGTTTCTACTTAATTAATTCAACTGAAGCTCTGTGAAAATGCTTTAACCCCACGCTCCGAGTGAAGGGATAAAATACTGTTCAGCCAAGCACATTTTAAAAAAAATTTCCCTTACGTGTGATTGGCACGTGTTAGAAATCCCTATCAGAATCTTAATAGACTGTGAAAATCATTCCCCCCCCCCCTTCTGTTCTTGCATAGCGTTGTGAGAGGACGTCCGAGCCACTTGTTAAATAAATTATGCCTTCCCGGGATGGTTTAAAGCGAACTTAAAAATGCAAAGGGTTTTCACAGTCTTCGAAACTGCCTTCTGCTTCAAAAAATATGCTTACATAATATATATATATATATATATAACTTCATTTTTATAAAAAAATGGGAATTAACATTTCTAATTTCATTTTAAAAGTAATCATAAATTTGCATAAAAGCAGTGACACTGACTATTCAGTTGTGTTAATGAGAGTCAAAATCAAACAATAAAATAGTTACACATTTTAAGAAGAAAAAAAATGAAAGAATTACGACTTTTTAATGGTGAGGAATCTGTAAAACACTTTTCATTTTTTTTTATTTGCCTCAACTGAAAACGGAATATTGTTTTTCAACTCGTGTATTTAAGCCTTTTTTGTGTGTACGAGCGCCTCATAAAGATATAGCCTAATTTACTGTACTGTCTCGGCGTCATTATGATTTTTCTGAAATGTATACATTTTATTTTCAACCATTACTATCCTTTCCTTCATGAAACGGTGCATATACCACTGATAAATTCTCGCCTATTCCCATACTCTATGAAGAAATGTTTTCATATTCACCCACCCGTAAGTGACTTTCAAAATCAAGTCACCAACACTCATCGATAACTTTTCAAAGTCCAAATTTGGGATCCTTTTCTAATGAGTTTCCGCAGCCATTCTCTGCACAAGTGCAAAAATCGATACTGATCGAGTATCCGACTCTGACGGGAAAAAAGAATAGGTTACTGGCTCCATCAAGTACAACTGAATACAATCAACTATCGTCATCCATTTGTAACCGATATCGAAAAACGGGATATCAATCCAACCCTAATGCATCCTCTTCAATATTAACCGTCAAGGAGCCCTAAAATTACAATACAGAAGCAAGCAGAATCTGACGGAGCTATTTTAATGAATGATTTTATCTCCCGGTAAGTTCATAATAATAGCAAAAACAGAATATTTCAGTCTTCCCAAATCTTTCTCGCATACTCTGCAATGAAGATGTCATTTCAGAGAGCGCCATTCATGGCACTGGCGTGCAATAGTTATGAAATATTAAACTTTCGCATGAATTCATCCTTTTTATTGAATCTATCGTGTGATTTTTGAGTTATCATGTTTGAATGTTTCTGGAAGTATAGACCTACAGATGGTCATTCCCTTGTTAGACATTAAATCTGTGAACCAAATGAGTAACTATTTAGTTCTTGCTGATGATAGCGTACTGATTCCAAGTAGACCAAAGGCGTTTTTATTTGCGAAATTTTGCGTTCGATTTTAAAAGGCGTTAAATTAAAATTCTGGAAAAAATACTTAAAAAAGACAAAATTTCGTTCTTTTCTGTCAGCATTCTTTCTAAAATTTTCATATAACGTTCTTAATTTTTCCATTAAAAAGTTATTGAACTTTTACTCAAAAAAATTTGGAATTTTCTTTCCCTACGAATTTTTTCTCTCTTTTTTTGTGTTTGAATATATTTTGCCTCTGGTGTACAGTGGAGCAAATAGCTTTAAAACAATGATATCTACTATTCTACCTTGAAATTCTTCGCAGTAATATATAAGTAAATATTGAAATTTGGACGTCCTTTTATCTGATTAAAAATAATCAAAGTTTCCTTTTTCAATAGTTTTTCAGTTAATAGATACAAACCGATGAAAAGAAAATTGAATAAATATTAAATACAATTTCAATAATAGCGACGGTAAACGTTATAAATTAAAAATGTGGAATGAGTCCAGAATAAAGGATTTACCACCTTAGAATATTGGAAAGACTCTAAAACAGTTCTGTAAAGACATGGGGATGTAACAACACATTTCTTATTACAGAGTCTGTATTAGAACTTTAACTTCTTTGGAGTACCTGAAAAAATAAAAAGTACTTTCGATGAAGCAGTCACTTCTTGCCCAAATATTTCGGGATGTCAAAGAGTAGGTTGAAATTTCGCTTCTGGAGACAGTTTACGACTTTCGAGAAAATCTAGTGGGAAAATGCAAGGCAATAAACTGGCCCGGAGGGCTATTTCTTTTCTCCAAACATGTCAAAAACAATAGAAGGGAAGTTTGTAATTTTAAGGTTAGAGAAGGGCCTACTTGTTTAAGAAGGACTTACTTAAACTTCAGAATAACTCTAATATCGGGGTAAATATTTCCATATTTTGTGCTAGTTTTTATATTTTAACATATTTAAAAGTTAATGAAATGGACAAAACGGGGAAAGCTAAGCAATTATATATATATATATATATATATATATATATATATATATATATATATATCTTATTTTGGTAATTTGTTATTATTAATTGATTAAGCAAGTTTACATAGAACATTGAAGATGTCATCAAATTTCAGTTTTTTATTTGTAATGAATTTTATTGTATGTAAATGACCATATTTTAACCCAAAAATTTTATGTTACAATAATTCTATGTTGAAATGCCGTGCCCGTATATTAGTTTGAAAATTTAAATATTAAGAAAACTCGCATGTGTAAATTTGATAATAATTTTTATTTTCTGTCGAGCATTATTTCACCACGAGGCAACCAAGAAGTACTTCGCATCATTGGAAAATCCATGTAGATTTTTTACAAATCTACAAATGTGAATCTTTATTCATATAAAATATTAACAAATAATGTTACAAATTGAGGCAAAATTATTTATTCTATTTTCTTTATTCCACCTACTTAAATGGATGTAAAATATAAATAAATAAGCTGAGAATATTTATCAAGACTATTTGAAGATGGAAAATGAATCATAAACTCATTCTCAATGTCTGTAATTTCTCAACTCTGTTTATTTGATGTTCATACCTTTTGAGACATAAAACATGAAGCTCACGCCATGTTGCTTACACATTACACTAGTAGTTGTAGATGGCGCTGCTGCAACAGCGCTTGTCATCGGCTACGGAACATTCCGCTCCACGTTGCAAAGTTTACATTTAACCAATAAATCATACAGTTATTTCAAATGTAAATATAAAATAAACACAATGCAATGACATTAAATAACACACAAAGAGACATCTATATAAGATTACAAATTATTAAGTAAAATACAGACTTGTGAATGGCTCGTTTGTAAAGTCCAGTTTGAGTTTTCACTTTAACTACAATGACCTGTTTGTCTTCACCAAAATAAAGTTCAATTATTTTGAGGCGTCCATTTTTGAGGCGATAGGTTTTCATCCTTAAGAAGCGCTATCTCATTCACTTTCACATTATCTTTTTCTACCACCTACTTACACTTCTGTGGCAAATTATTCTGATATCGTATATGCCATTTCTTCCAAAAACGTTGTACTATTTTTGTCAGTTTTTTCCAATTAGACAAACGATTGTCTTTAACCTCAATTAAATTTGGCTCTATAACAGCATTTAATGGTCTGCCAATTATGAAATGAGCAGGGATTAACAAACACATCATATACATTAGAATCAGATGACTGAGGTTTAAGTGGTCTTGAATTTAGAATTTTTTTGTGTGACGGTCTAACCCCCATTTGTGCAACGATTGTAAGGAATTCTTCATAGTTCAATCTCGCATTGCCCAAAACTCTCTTGAAAACGCTTTTACTCTCTTTCCCGAAGGCTGCCAAAATCACGCGCTCTCGGTGGCAGGAAGTTCCAATTAATTCCCTCAGATGAGACCATCGTCTAGGTTGACAACTAAATTATGCAACCTGAAAAGCTCCTTGTTTGCTCCAATGAAATTTGTGGCGTTATCAGAAAATGATTTCGAAAATAAAGTTCTGTGAGCCACAAATCTTTTTAAACATCTGTGAGCCACAAATCTTTTACGAAGGCCTCGGATGTCAAGTCAGTGACAATTTCAAGGTGAACGGCTTTTGTGACTAAGCGTACAAAAATGCACACATAAATTTTATGATAAATTCTCTTCCTTTGGTGTTTATACTTAGCAAGGAATGAGCCACAAAGAACCGCACCTGAACAGTTAAATAGGAAGTCAGGAGTCACACGCTCTGTAGATTATTCGCCCGTTAATTGTTCCACTCCTATGGATTTAACTAAAACATTCAATGGAATCGTGCACGACTTTCCTACACGTTGCCTTACCCTGAACGGGCCAGAACTTTTCTCTAACATAATGTAGGAAGGCAGTTGGACCTAAATGAAAATATCGCTTATTATAATATTCTAAAATAATCTTAGTTAATTTATGACGTTTAGGCAGAATAATTGAAAATTTACTGTTAAAACTTATATTAGCAGGCTTGATTCTGCCATTTACTCTAAGTATTCTTATTCTGTTTATAAAGGGATTTAAATACCATATCTTACTTTTACCCGGAATATTTTTTTGTTGAGTCAAAACTATTAGCTCCTCAGAAAACTCCCACTGAGTTTTCTTTACAATAAAAAGTTCAGCTTTGTGTGCCTCTTCTGTTGTTTATGGTCTCAATCTCTTAGCTGGGTTTTTCAGGTCGTGGAAGAATCTGAAAAGATAACTTACAATATGCTAAATTTTTGCATAATTATTACTAATATTAAACAACTCTAGAATAAAGGAAATAAAAGTACAGTAAACACAGGTAAGTCACTTTGTTACGCATTTTTAAGTTCCCATGTAAATTCGTCTCTTATGACAGATATAGGAATTTCTCGATTCGGATACTCTCGATCAGACAGAAAAGTAGGTCCCTCGAACCACAATTTGTTTTACTCTAGTTTTTCAGGATCCATCCCTCTTGAGATAAGATCTGCGGGATTGTTCTCGGAAGATACGTGACGCCACTATTGAACTTTTGGTATGTCCTATATAATTGCTATATGGTTTGCTACAAAAGTTGTTAGAAGATGTGGTTCTTTTCTTATTCAGCAAAGAAGTATCACTGAGTAACTCCACAAGTAACTGTCAGCTGTCTTAAACTGTAAGGCAATGTTCACTTTTGTTAGCAATTTTGTAAATAGAACGGCTGCGCCCAACTCTAACCTCGGTATTCTAGCACGTTTAAGAGTTGATACACGTGATTTATTATAAATCAAGTTCACTTCGAAGGCTCCATCAACTGATGATGATTTGCAATAAGTGACACAACCATAAGCAGACTCGGAGGCATCTGCAAATCCATGAAGCTCAATATGCACGGCTGTGCTTACTAACATGCATCTCTTAATTCTAACATTATTTATTGCTGGCAACGACTCTATGAAGTCTTTCCACAGTTGTGCCTCCGTTTCAGGTAGCGGATCACTCCAGTCTAATTTCAAACACCACAGTTTTGGCAAAAAGGTTTTTTGTCCTTGTATTTTGGGAAATTAGAATATTATTAGCCCCACAAATCTGATCTGGCCGCAACAATTCATAAAAAAATGTAGGCATAGAAAAGCAAATCTACACGACCTGCTACATCAAAGTTTTTATCAGCGAGTTTCATATATTTTAATTCTGACTTATTTATCTTTAACATTTTTTGACGGCATTAAATCCGTAATTATAGATGCAATCAAAAACTCCAATTATTTTACAAACTTTCACTCCAAGTTAGAAATCGCAGCATTAACAACTTATTTATTGTTGTGCATGTATCTCCGATACCACAGACTGTTAAATTAGTTTTCTTTCTTTTTAAATTAAGACTATTCGCACAGTCAGAAGTCATATAATTATTCATCGCTCCCTGACCTAAAATCGCGGGCACTGCATAATGATATCCTCTATCTTTTTTTAGTAAACAATTCACAGTACTCATCAAAACGGTTTTTGTTTGATTTATTACCCGCGTAGAAAGTACGGAATTATTGTTTTGATTAGTCATAGATGGCTGAAACTTCGGTGCATTTGGCGCAAGCTCAGACTCGGGGGGAGGGAGGGGGGTCGTACGACATCATTAGTGATGACTATCATTGAAACACTTCAGTTATTATTCCCCTTCAGCACGTACAGCTTTTATTGGAGATTTAAACTTATTCAGTAATGAATTTACGTTTGGACTGAAAATCAGTTGCACGCAAAACTATTCTGGTTTGGAAATAAAGTTTGTCACTTAATATGTAAATGAAGTGGAATAAAGTGCTTTTGTTTGAAACTTGCACACAATTCAGACCTGTTTCATATTATAGAAGCGCAAAGGTTTATACAGGATAACGTTTCTGCTTCAAACAAATTCACAAGTTCTTTTCCAGAAGAGCGATGTTAATTTAAAAAATAAAATGAGAAATTAAATTTGTTCGTTAGAATTTTATGATTGTTGGAAATATTTTCTATAATAATAAAACGAGTGATGAAATTTAATATCTGTTTTTGGAATCAAGATATTTTTTTGTTACGCACTGTCGAAGCTTATTGTTTTAGTTTATAAATGCCTAGCTATTTTAAACACAATCCACTTTTTAAATACAGTATTTCCATTCTTCATTGGCAACAAAACTTTAAACATGAAATTTTATTTGGTTTTCCATTAATTTTTCAAGGCTTAGGTTTAATCTTTTTTCAAGACAAAATTTTGAATAAATATCATCTTTCATTTTCTTTTATTTAACTTGAGATCTTCCATTTTATCTTTAACTAGAATCATAAATTGCACATGATATCGTACAATCCTATACAATTTACAAAATTAACACTGTAAAATATTTTTCGCAATATTCAAGCGGACAAAAATATAATATTTTTATAAAATTATAATTTTTTCATTATCATAAAAATTGAAAGTAAAATATTAAATCTAGATTGCAGGGAAAAGAGTTTTGTTTTATGGTTTCTCTCATTGTCTCTTGACAATTCTTCAAAGAAAACTCATTTACCTTATGTATTTATTCTCTTGCGAAATTATTATTAAATTACTTTGAATTCAGTATGTGGAATCTTTAAGTTTATAAATCAATGCATTAAAATAATTGTGTATGTAGTAGGCCAGGTAATTAATTAAAAAATATTTTTAAAGAATAGATGTTATTTTTTTGACGAAATAAAGTACTGTAATACAGTAAGAAATTGAGAATAAAATTATTTATATTTTGAAGAAATTTTTATCTTCTTTTTTTAAAAACAAACAAACAACTCATTTTGATTTTTAAAAATTTCCTCTTATTCATAAAAATTAAATTTTTTTATTCTTGGAACGAAGAAATGTATTTTAGTATATTTATACAATTCTAGAATTCTCAACGTTTTTTGAGGAGATTTTAACATTTAAAATGTTGAAATTCAAATAAACAATTTATGACAATACCAAATACAAAACTTGGAATATTACTTTTCAGAGAATGATTAATAATATTGTTTAATTTGTAATATTGTTTACATTGCTTAATATTTCTAGTGGATTTTCTTGACACAACACCTCAATTAAAATTTTGAGTTAAAACGAATATTTCTCGAAGATCTTTTACTTTTATAATATTTTTGAAAATTAAGTAAACCGTAATAAATTTAAGTAATGTTTTTTACGATATATAATAATGATTAAACATTTTATAAATTCCAGTGTTATTGTGGATGTACTTTGATGAACAATTTTAATGAGATTATTTTAAAAATCTCATATTATCTCTCTTGCATATGAATTTCATGAAAGTTAAGCTTTAATTTTAATTTAAAGCAAACTTTGATTTAAAAAAAATTCTAGATTTATGCACAAACAGTGAGTTTCACAAATAAATTATAAGGAATAAATCCTATTAAGGTATCCAACTAGATTTTAAAGATGCGTTATCCCCCCAAATTTGATTTTTTTAAGGATCTAAAAATAAAGTCGTAGATTCTGAAACAGTCTTTGTTTGTAATATAAGCGAGATCGAACTACAGATACAGTAGTTTCAATAATACACAACGAATAAAAAGGAAATTGGAAACAGTGATATTTTTAATCGAAAATAAATACTTTATTTTGCTTTTACCTTAAAATTCTCCAAAATAATATTTGATATGCTTATGTTAATTCTCTACATACTCAACCGTAGTTTGCTTATTTATGGCAGTTCTGTTAAAACTGCGTGGAAACAACATTTGTTCCCAGCACATTTTGATGAACTTATTTACAAATACAAATATAAACGTATTTTCTGAAGAATGACTATTTCATTGAAATTGTTTCTCGGAAAACATGATATCTCAAACTCAATTTTAAAAAATCATGAAATTTGGTATACATGCATCCTAAACCCTTTGAGGGTGTCATGCACAGATAATTTTAAGATAGCTTCCTTTGGATATGTTATACAGACGCTTTAAGTTTAAAACATAGACACATTTTGAGAAAAAAATCATTAACGGTGACTTTCAAATGCACATAACATCTTTATTTATCAAAATAATTTTTATCTTGCGATCTGTTATATTTTATGTAGTTTGATCTACGTATAGGTGAAACAAAAATTAAATATTTGTAATATTGTTTAACTTAGTCTGGTTTTTTTTTTCTAATATTGAAAATTTGGCTAAATTTTTATTAAATAAGCAATTTTTTTAAAAAATAAATCTAAAAGCAATGAGGGTATTTTTTTCTTCTAATTGTGACCTTTCAAGTATGTTTTAGTTATCTGGTACAATAAAAAAATGTGTATGCATTATTTTTTAAAACTCGTCTCTGAAAGATGTCGGATACATTAAAAAATAAAATAATACAGTAATTTCAATTTAAATTTTGTGTATATGTCATTTACAGTCTTCTATTGTTTGAAATACTCGAGCCAAAAACAAATATTATTCATACATTTCTATCTGATTTAATCTTTTTTCTGTTTATAAGGATTTAGTTGACTTTTCACTCGGTTTCTGATAACCATGTATATTTATTTATATGCGTGCTATCAATTTCAATATTCGAATTTAATGCCTTTCAAGTTAATTAGTAATATAATTAGTTCACTCAATTTAATTTCGATTCTTTGTGTCTGACATCATTTGGTAAAGAGTTTAAAACAAAATTTATTTCGAGAAGTCCTAAGATTTACAAAACTGAATTATAAATTAAAGCGTAAGCATGAAATACAATTAAAGCAATAAAAAAATTGTATACTCTTTCTCATGAATGAATGCATGTCTTAAAAAATTCTTTCCTTTTTTTTAAATTTATATCTCTTAAAACTGAGTAAAAATCATTTTTTATCTTAAACCTCTAACTTGTTAAAACTGATACTGTTTGAACAGAATTGTTTAAAGACTTCCTTCCAGAATTAAATTTCACATCTTTCCTTTCTTGTCTCCTTGAAACTTTTGGTATGTGTTAAAAGTTAAGGATTGTATTTGATACACAATGTTATTTTTCATTTTTCTTTATTTTCTCTCATCGTGACCTGCATTTCTTCTTTTAATTTTTTATAAGTAAAGTATATCAACATTTCTTATTCATATTCTTGGTCTGCCATAAGAAAAGAATTATATAACGGAATTATATAAACGGTTCCTTTTACCCAAAGAATTAAGATAAAAATTATTTTCATAATTAATAGCAAGTTTTATTGAAATTTTCGAAATCGCAGAAATTAAAATTGAATCATAAAGATTGTATTTGTGCTTTGCCACTATTAAAAAGATTAAAAAATTCATCTTCTTTCCTTTATAAAAAATAATTTTCAACCTCCTATTAAAATATGATAATAATTAGAATATTAATTTTATTGGAAATTTTCTTTTGAGTTGAAGTCGTTTAGAGCCAAGAGGCCTGTTACATGGAGGATTTAAAATATCTTATAACTTGAATTTGACCAATAATTTTTATATGCCATCTATTCCGAAACTAGAACCAGCTTAGTATCTGAAGAACAAATAAAAAGGCCGTGATAGCCTGGTTGGTAGAGCGTCGGATTCGCCTCCCTTAGGTTGCGAGTTCGAATCCCGCCGGTCGAAGACTCTCCGTGTGTATGGTGGCTGACGCGCGTGTAAATCTGTCGTGGTCACAAAGTCCTCCATTTCGAGAGTAATACCACTGGGGGTACTGGATCAGGGGTGATCGTTTTTTGATTCAGGTCTAAATTACGATCTGTGGTTGAGTGAATGAAGTCCGCCCCGTAAAAAGGGTTGCGACGTGTGTGTAGCTAAGTCGTTCACTTGGCCCTAGATGGCGCTGCTATAGAAACAAGAGGCGCTCCCCCTGAGGCTTAAATCGACTGTCTTCGAACAGCGGGCTTGTCCATGGCAAGTGCCATAAGAAACAACAACAGAACAAATAAAAAGTCTAGGATGATAAGTAAATAGTGGTTGTTAATCGTCAAATTTATCTTCATGAAGTGTCGATATCTCATGAATGTGAAAAATAAACGTCCTCTGAAAATTTGCTTAAAATTTTTCTTTTAAAACTATCAGTTGAATCAGTTTGATTACTGCTCGCCTTGATTATTTTTTTCCAGTTATAGTTCAAGTACAATGATATTTACACATTGACACTCAAATTCTTTATAAAATGAAAGAAAAAAATGTTTAAACCAATTCTCCTTTTCTCGAATATGATCTTAGTGAATACAGCTAATTTAATTACACTGAATTAACTTCATAGGAAGGCTTAATTACAGCAACATATATTTTTAGCTAAAGTTATTTCCAAGTGCTGAAGATTCGTAAATCACTTTTTGTAAGTTAAAAAATGTTTGAAATCTATTGTTGAAATATATCTAGATCATCTTTGCCGAAGAAAATCACACTTTGCTTTTAGTGCAAAACGGTAATTATTTCGAATCTTTCGTAAGACAAAGTTTGTGATAGTCATTTGAATAAAATAGCTCATGTTTCGACCGAAGTAGAATTCAAAAGTCAAATAAAGAAGAAGATCTTCCATTCCTGTCCATTGCGATATTCACAATTCTGAAGAAAATGCGACACGTAGAAAGTAAAGCGTTTTTTATTTTCTCTTTTAACGCCTTTTTTCCCCCAAGATAAGTTACATTTTATGTCGCCATATCCATCTTTACTTTCGTATCACACTTCGCTGCGTAGAAATGTCAAGATACGAACATGTAACAGCCAATAAAGGGGAGACCCTGTCTAAAAATTTATTAAAATTTAAAATTCGTTCTATTGTATATTGGTAGGTATGTCTGTATTTATGTATGACTCATTATATTTACTTCTTTCTGCATGATTTTTAGATATATAGAAACCCTCACATTTATTAGACATATTACAACGCATGCTCAATTGAATATGGCACCCCCCCCCCCAGTAATGGTCAAAAAGCATTGTGCATTTATGAGGTATGAAACGGGCAATTTTATTTTTGTAGTTCAACACATTTTTCTGGTAATAAATATGGTTTATTTTAGGTTACTGTTTTATTTTATACATATCATAAACAAAATTAAATTATTATTTATTTCTTTATTATGACTCGTGATTGTGAGAAATCTAAATTTGTATTGAATTACTTTTAATCA
>JAPMOR010034123.1:3030-46523 GCA_026543865.1 Argiope aurantia
AAGATATGAGCTTTGCATTCCAGAAATCCTTATTATACCAGATTGAATTTTAACCCTTTACACTCTGATGTTGACTCTCACTCGCCATTCAAGACGGTGTGTCATTTTGACGTTTTATTTATAAATCTTTCAATTTTGATAGTTAAAAACGCCTACAGAATGGTAAAAAGATGCAAATTAATTTTTCAAAGAAATTCGACTTAAAACAATTATGTGTATTTTTCAGAGCAATAAACAAATCTTTGTATTAGGTGAATAATTATGCATCGAATTACTTTTCAGAGTGAAAAGGGTTAAGTGTCTAGTTTTCATGGGATTTTGGTTAGCTGAACGTCCCCTTTCGAAGCTACACTAAAATTCTGGAATAGTGAGTCATGTTGAACGTTTCTTGATTCCAATATTTAAAATAGAATTACCTATAACATTTCAAAAAGTCGCATTCATTTTTTGGATAAAAGTATCATATACAATTATTTACTTCTCAAAATGAGCTTTGTATTTAATGGATTACGCATCCAATTACTTTTCCGAGTACAAAATCTCAATTTTGAATCTTGGTCGGATAATGAGAACGATACTTGGACGGTAATACTTTCCAAATAAATATTTGTAGCCCACATCAAGGAAAAAAACATTAGTGGACACAAAAACAGGGTACAAAAAAAATTTTGTGTATTCGAATTTCGAAAACGAGCTCATTTTCCGAAAACGATTATCTGCCTCAAATGCCCCACCCATAGTTCCCCGAAAAAATATAGGCTTTCATATTCATCTACATATGTATATGCCTGTCAGATCTGGTGGTGGTAGATGGGATCAAATGCATAATACCTGAATGTTTTTTTCGTTTGTTTTTTTACCTACATCGATTAATCACGGTTTCATACACCCGTTTCATTAAATCAGAATTGAGAATAATAATAAGTTTTAAAAATTACATAATCTCTCGATTCATTTTATTTATGTATACAAATTCGCGCCATTAATACGCGTGAAAGGATGCGCCGGGTCAGAAAGGCGCCAGTCTCTGCTTTAAAAATTCATTTCTCAAAACCAAATTCAACTTCTCATTATATCGATGATAATGGCGAAGTTTAACTCATTATAACATGCAATCCGTCTAAATGTTTGTATTACAGTAAATGTCTTGTTCAAGAGTTTCTGAGCATGTAAACACATGATACCATTGCATATAAGAAAATAAGTGCGATTGACAGTTCCTTGGGTTAACGTTTGATTTTTGAAATCCTAATAATTTCTGCAATATTTGTCTTTTTTTGTAAAAACAGTTTTAAGCATTTGAATGTTTGTTTTTGTTATTATATATATAAAAATTAATGTAAACACTTTTTACATATTTTGCTACGATTTTAGTGAAGTAAAATTAAGTAGTTTCGAATTTAATGACCAGAACGGTTTAAGTAAGCTCTTAAAACTTCACAAAAATTTGAAAATTCATTTTGGGAATTTCATTCATCAGATTTCTTACCATGAATGCGAAAAAAAAACATTTTTATTCGGAATTTTAAAATATATCAAGAGAAACTAGAGTAACCCGACATTATTGAAAAATCTATATTATATATTATTACAATTCGGTTTTTATCTGTGCAAAACTTGGGCTTCCGTGGTTCCAGTAATATATTAGTCGAGAGCAATAACTTTTTAACGCGTAAAAAATAATCTTATGATTTCTCTATACCTAAATGTAACATGCTAATACAATTTAACATTCTTCAAAAAAGGATACATTATTATCATTAAAATTTCATTTAAACATTTTTTATGCCTTTTTTTGAAATGCCGGAAAAAAGTGACAATATCATTAAAAAAATTGAACACGTCTTTAGAAAAAAAATTTAAAAATTTAGTCATTGCATATGATAAATTTATGATGCAAAAACTGAATAAAGTTAATGCTAGCAAATCTTTGGTATTCATCAAGTTAATAATTTGAATATTACTCTTGCTTCCGAAAATTTAAATGAAACTGCTTTGTAAAAGAATATATATCCAAAAAAGGTTTCAATGTTATACTGGTTTTTTTTTCTCATTTAGGATGCAATATCTTCTACAGATGTTGATACAATATTATAAAAGCCATGAAGCAGAAAGACCACAAAAATCAAACAACACATTTCTTATGAAAGCGGAGAAGAACCTTATAAATGTGTAGACATACAGAACGAAGCAATGAACTTTGAAGCTTTATTTCATTTGGGGAAGGAAAGATATTAGATGTCACGATATTGTCTTTAAGTGCATGTTTGATCCCCTCTTTTTTTTTAATCAGATATTGAATTTTTGTGGAATAATTCTGACATCATTAAATACTCTGAATATGATCGACTTAATTTATGTTAAAATTTGGATGTAGTATTAACTGATAAAATTTAAAGTGTCATAAATAGTTTAGAACTTACGCATGAATTGCAGTTTTTGCAAATGTTAAAGAAAATCAACATCACCGGTTGAAACTCCAGACCATATTCGTTGCTAATAGTTTAACTCATTACTTCTCAATATATGTCCTGCATTATGCATTTTATTAACATTTCCATTGAAAAAAAAATGTAAATTTACTGTTCATTTAATATACATTGTTAATTTTTAAATTGAAGTAATCAAAATATGGATGTAGAAATCCATATTCCAAAACTAGTACTATGTAAATACAATTTTTACTTCAATAAATTTCAGCTAAAATTGTCCTAGAAAGAAAGATTTTCCTGAGGTATCAAAGATTTACAACTTACCGTATCGGCGAATTCAATAAATTTCATGAAGAAAAACCACCATCCAAGTTCAGCGAGCTGGAAAATGAAAAACCATTAAAATTATTATGCAATAATTTGACGACATTATTACAAAGTTAATTAAAAACAATTTGCAAAATATTAATGACAAAACAATTTTTCCCTATTTAATAAATAAAAACCTTGTATAACCCTTGTCTTGCATAACGTTACATCTAAATGTAAATTAAAAATTTGAAAATGTGATAGATTCATTTTAAAATTAAATGCAACTTGTTCCAATATTAAATTAAAGCCAAATAATTGGATTCTACCATAAGAAAGCATTAAGACAGATTAAAAGGTAATCAAAAAATTTTAAAACAATTTTATTGAAGTTGTCATCTACTAATTGTAAAGATAAAAGATATTGACATACAATTACTTAATTTGGCACGTATGCACCTTGGTGTATAAAAATGTGCAGCTTGGAGCAATTTTTTAGAAATTTTAAATAGAATTTTAATTAAACATCAAATGAATTTTTAGCTATTTCCATGCGATAATTCTCTAAATATTACAGCACAATAATAAATTTTCTGCCGTTTCAAAATTTGAAATTGTTTTTTTAATTATACCAATTTAAGAGGGGTTTTTTTCCCAAAATATTGCATTCAACTCTCAAACTGCATTGTTGATCTGAAATTTAAACCGTTTTAATCATTTCATTAAATACTTAATAGCAAGAATTTTCACCCATTAGTGGAACTAGAAAACTTACATAATATTTGTGTAGTTTATAAGATAAGTGAAATAATAGCGCCAAATTAGAAAACTTAATCAAACGTGTTAACTGGTTCTATAACGTCATGGAAATGGTCTCGTAAGAAAGATTTATACAAAATGAGCAAAGCTTATAAAAATAAATTGCAGTTTTAATATTTGACAATTGGATGGAATCGCGGACATGAAATTGTTGAAACGATTAAACTAAAATTAAATATAATCAATGCCCTCGGGGAACCAAAGCTGGTCGCCAAAGGCGAGTAAACCAAGAATAAATATATATTCCTTATAAAGATTGCTATCCTACCCAAATATAGGGAAAGATCTTTACGTTATTTGATAAAGATAAGAAAATAATTATTACATTAAGCAAAAGTGATTCCTTTTCTCACACTAGAAGAAAGGGCCATATATGAAAAGAAAAACTATTTGCCTCGAAAAATAATTTTATCACAAATGATCAATTATTTGCATTTTCTTTCGGTCTCTCTGACTGTAACTTCAGAATTAAGCAATGGTTAATATTTTTCAAATGCACTCGTTTTTAAATGCTGCTGCCCTTACGTATGATAGAAGCGAATGGATAGAAATAGAAAATTTGAGGAATACGTTTTGCTATGAACAGAATGTTGTAAGGCTTCTATAAGAGTATGAGTTGAACCTATTCAAATGTGAAGCTTAAAAATATTTTGTTTTCATTTTTGACTTCGAGATGAAGTTATTTAAAATATTTAATTGAAATTTTTAATAATAAATAATCCTAGCAAACCAACTATGGTCGCCAATGACGGCTAGTTTTTAAAATAATTTCATTAATTATATTTAAAATTATTCAGTGAATTTTCATTAAGATTCTTCAAATGCTAGATAGTAATAGAACAGAATGCATGGAATTTGAAGCAAACCTTTACTTTATGAATAAGATAATTCCTATGGTAAACAAAATTTTGTCTTACATACTCTTAAAGCATCAGGATCATTGTGGTTATCTATTCTGCAGAACCATTTGCTTGTTGGCTTGAAAAGAATCCGGAATGACTGAAAAATAAAATTCCTTATTCATCAATAATTTCAATAATTAAAATCTTATTATCTATTAATATATTTTTTGAAAGAAAAAAAAATCCGAATTAGCGAATATATTTTTAAAATATATAGGGTTTCTATTGAGTTTCAAGTACTTCCCATTAGTCAATTAATACCCTGTTTCATAAAATAAATTTAAGAATAAATACTAGTAAACTCAAACATATTTAAGATAAGCATGAAAATTAAAAATGTGAAGTTGAATCATATTTACTTACAATCACACAATTAAATATGAAATGCAACAAAAAAAGATGACATTTGTCAAATTAAAATAGATTATTATTTCTTGTCAGAAATCATACAACTTTCCGGAAAAAGGTTGAAAAGTGAGCAAAATTTGGCAGAAACAGAACTTTCATACGTCATTTAATTTTATTCACGGAGGCAGTTTACAACCGTTTCTAAATTTTTCATATTTCTGTGTCCTTGATATCAGTATCCACAATAGTTGTAAAATTGGCGAATGGATCAAGAGGAAAAAATGTTAGAAATGAAAAAAGCTTTTAGATGCCGTTATAGCAACATTTTCTAGGCATTTTATTCGGAAAATTACAAAATGAGTCATTTTTAGCTGTAATTTCAAATAGTTAGCAAAACATTTTAAAACTAGCATTTGCATTTTCTTTAACATAAATAAAAAATTCGATTTTAAAATTTTACCAAAAAGTTATTAAATTATTAATATTCGCATTTATTCAAAGTCCTTGTTAATGATAATCAAGTTTCAAAATTTCTCTAATAAAATTTTTGAAAAAAAATATTTAGAACAAACCAGGAGAAACTTCGTAATTTCTTCTCTTCCTAAATGAGGATGCAATTTATTTCGCCCATTTACTATTGTTTGTTAAAGAAACTTCTTGAATTCATTTTTGTTGTAACTTTAGTACAATTCTTGAATTGCGACTCGTAAGTATCACAAAATCACAAATTCAAACTTCAGAGAATACATCTCCATATGAATATGTAAAATACGAAGGAGACATGGGCTAAAATTCCACTTTGTATTGGTGAAAAGAACAAAATGATCAGAATGCCAAATTCGTGTAGAATGTATTTGAAAGCATCTGGAAGCGAATGACGCAAAAAAAAATTATGAAGAGACATCTGGTAATTATTTCTTGGACACCCCCCCCCCCCGTCAAACAACAGTTTACAAAAGCGCTTTTATTTAGTTATTAAAAGCAGAAAATTTAAATTGCGTTTATCTCAATGGATTATTAGTCAAAAACATATTCCTTGCTAATTCTTCAAATCTTGTCAAAGGCACGATATAAGCAATTGTTTGGTTAAGTTCATTTCTAGGCTTAAGAACTAGAGTTGGTAAAGTTATAGAAATCAAATTTTATAAAATATAATCCGATAATCTTCCATTTGCCAAATGGGAAAAGTAGTAAATCTATAAACTTAATACTCGGCAACGAGGAATATCTTCCTAGCATTACAGCGTTAATTTTACCTTAAAATGATTGTGAAATGATGATTCAGACAAAACGTTGAACTATTTCTCAATTTATTTCACACAAATTATAAAAAAATTAATCATTCCGCAATGCTCATAAGACAGAAAGGAAGCTAGAGCTCTAATACCAATAAATAATGAGGTATTTCAAACGAATCTCATTTTTAATACATTACAGGCATCATGAATCCTCATCACCACATATAAATGAGTGAGCAAATGACAAGTTAATGGCAAATTCAATTACCTAAATACCGATATTTGAAAAATACGCAATTATTACAGGAAGACGTTTTCGAGAAAGGCTTAAACTTAATGTGGCAAGAGCAAACTCCACCAATGCCTTGAATTAGTATTAATGTTACTTTCATTAAATGAGCGTTGTAGTCAACGAACCGAATATTCACTATATTTACCAGATTCTGAAGAGAATTAACTCGCGCGAGCGATCTAACTTTTCAACTTAATATCTATTAATAAAGAAATCTGTAAGTTATATTATATATATATATTTGCATGTAATATTTACAAAATCAACATTATATTGTCACACTTTTTCTCCTTTCTGTGAAAAATTATTCCAACTCATACATTTGAAATATAATGATAACGCAAAATTTTTATCCATACACGTGACTTCATTCACATTCGTCCGAGAGCAAATCTGAGAACCGGTTCATTGGCTACAACACGAGGAAATAGAAATCAAGTATTTTACTAGAAATTATGTTTTTTTTTTAATTATTATATGTAATAGTTATAAAACTATTCTGCTCTGTCTGTTTCAATCAGAATAAAAATGAATTATGATAATTCAGACAAAAATTGTTGAAATTATTACAGTTTGGAGATTGCCTTTTTTTAATATATCGATTAAAGTTATTCAGTTGTCATATCTGATTTCAAATTACTTGCTCATAATTTCTGATTAATGTTGTTCAAGGCATTAAATAATTTGCTTGCTTATATATGAGAAAAGATTAGAAGAATCCATAATCGTTTCATAAAAAATATTTAAACACTCTAAAATTAATATGAAACAGGAAAAATCATTAAAAATTCCCGAAATAAAAAAATCAATGAATACTATGCATCAAAACTATAGAAGTTGTAAAAAAATAGGCATTAATTCAAGACATCTCAAATATCACGCGTAGAAACAATTTTAATAATTCAAACTTCAGCTATTGGATTAATTCCTTTATATATTTGACTTCCTACAAATAAGTTGATTATTCGATTTATTGAATTTGAAAAATGTGTTATATTAAAAATAGTTTTAAAACAAGATTTCAAATCAAATATTCTTTATATTTTTCCCCCATAGGTTCTACTTAGACCTTACTATGCCACTAAATTCTTATTTAGGTCTAAAGCATGTATTTAAAAAAATAATTGAAGTTTGTCTTTTTTTTTTATAAAAATCATACTTTTCATTCATGCTTGCGTTGGTCATAATTCCAATTCGCATCGAGTTCAGTTAAACTAATATCGCAATTTGAAGACAAGACTATTTTGAAATGGGTCCTTTAAATCTGAGTCGCAATCAAATACAAATAACGACATTCTAGATAGCACTTTCTTCTCAAAACTACCACAATACTCCAACGGGAAGACTTGAATCGTGAATATAATTTTTAACTCGCACTACACCCCTTAGCCCGACGAATATTTGATATAATCAACTTCAGGGTCTTTGAAACTCCAGTCCTAAAGCCGGCAACTTACGACAAAGAAACTGATGCGTTATTTTCAGTTGCAAAAACACTTCTTGTATTTAGTTTTAGGAAAAATCGGTTAATATTTTAATTTAAAAATTAGAAAAATGTTTTATATTTCTTAAAATCAACAAGCATTTATGTTTAATTAAAGTTTCTTTAAAAATAAGGCAAAAAATAATTGTTTCAGCTATTGATAAGATCACATAGAGGAATTTATCTATTTAAGTCATTGCATTTCTGAGTAATCGGATTTGCGTATATGCGAAAGTAGAGACAGATGGTCAACCTTCTTAAGGATTTCATTCATATTTTGATACAGATCTATGTTCTACATATTGTAACTATGTACCAAATTTCATTTACCTAGTTCTATATGTTTTGTAATTATCCTGTTCAGACTTTGTCAAATTTTTAACAAAAACTATTCTGAGAAATACTATTGAAATGACAAATACTTACTTTCATTATATTAGAGTATCTAAATTACAAACCCATTTCGCTTATCCTAAAGCAATTAAAAATTTATCTCGCAACTCAAAATTTCAAGAGTTACAATTTCTTAATCCAAGTTTAAGCCAAGAATCTTTTTTTTAATAACGGATAATTTGAAAGATTTTAATTTTAAATATTTTTGAGCTTAAATTAATTTTGAATAACCACGGATAACCGCTTTTTACATATTTTGGATTTCGTTTACTATTTTAAAAATGGCACGACTCATTTTCTTCCAATTGAACTGATGTAGAAATTACGTAATGCTGGCTAGATTTTGATTTTTTGAAAGAAAAAAAAAGTTTTAATCTTGATCCATTTGAACTCATGTGGAACTGATGATTTTTAGATAATATATCTTGAATGCTAATTAAGAATAATTCCAATAAAATTACATAAGCGAGCTAATTTTCTTCCTTGTCTGAATCATTTCGAAAATAATTAGATTTTTTTAAAGACTTTTCCAGGTGATTGGAGATACTTTCTGACACAACATAGAAAGGAAACTGAATACATTCTCATACGTGGATTACCTAGATTGTTTGTTCTAATTCCGTGTTTAATTGCATAAAAAGATTGTAATGACCTGAGAAATTCAAAGATGAAAGTGTTACCTACCTCCAATAATAAATAGAAATTTGTGAATACCAGCACCAGGTTATATAAAAACATCGGATATCTGAGGTCATATGGCTTCTTGTCCATCATCCAGGCGGGACCAATTTTCTTGACAAATAGCACATATAATATGACTAGCAAGAAAGTTGGTCCTGGTCCTTCCATGAGGGGCCATTTGGTTACACGAGGATCTAAAAATAATAAATTGTAATTCTTAAAAAGTAAATTACCAAGGCTGTGAATGCAATAAATAATTTCTGAGAAAAAAAAGGATATATTCACTTAGACAAAAAGGATTACGGAAAGTCAGACTTGCACATTTTAGCTGAATTTTTATAATATCCAAAAATGCGTCGCAAGCCCCTTAAGGGCGCGGGCGTACAATTACATATGCAAAGATTTTAAATAAGATGAAAAAAACTTGTTCTCGTGTTGTCTGTCTCTTAAATCCATGTTGCGGTTAACTAACCATGCATGATGTGTACATGCATGCATGTCAAATATGTATTACTATATGATGATTAAATGTCAGCTTTTTATTATGGTAAAACAATCCGTGAATAAAATCTTCAGGATTGTATTTTAGTGCTTCTATTTTTATATATCTAAGTTTGGTTTCATTGCATAAAGACCAGACTTGCTGCACTTCCAGAAAAATAAATTCCATAATTTAAAATTTCAATTTTTTTTTATCATGATTTCCATTATCTTCAAGGAATTTTTAAGTAATTATCTTATGATCTATTTTTTAATACAACAAAATTTCTGAATATCTCTTGCAAGCTTTTGTAACTTTCTATAAAACTTTATCAGTTTGCATAAATCAGCATCTCAATTCATGTTATCTCTCTAGTCTAACCAAGATTCTAATATTATGCACTTCTTTTATCAATAATATATATATTAAAGCATTTTTAATGTCAACATTTTACATTATAGCAATTATTTTAATTTTGTTTTTATATAACCAAATCAAAGATTCATGTGTGTACAAAGCTATATAATTTTAACATAGATTTCATGAAAGGCCATATAGGTTCTGTGTATTTTCATGAATTTTTTTTTTAAACAAAAGGTTGATATACAATTTTTATTGATACAAATTTGTCTTGTATAGTGACTATATCTCTTCTGTACTAATAATAGAAATAAATGTGCGTGCATGCATGTGTATTTGTTAGCACTTTACAGGCTGGACCGTTGGACTTATAGCTACCAAACTTGATACAAATATTCTTTTGAGAATGGAAATGTCTACCCAAGAGCGATTTTTAAAACAATTATTAGAATTTTAATTAAAAACTAAGCAAAATTTCGCCGTTTACCCCATTCTAACTTACGAAAATATTACAGCGCAAAAACAAATGTTACATAATCTTAAAATTCAAACACTCGTCTTTTTAATTATATTAATATGATGTTAGTGCAAAATTTTCCAAAATTTCGGCAATTTTTAAAAAATATTTGTTTAATATTCAGCAACAGACTACATAGTGAACTCTGAAATTCTAACCGTTTACATTGTTTTATCAAATATTGAAACATGGGATTTTTTCCAAAGTTGAAAGCTAAGGAAAAAGCATTTACTAACGATCCGTGTTGTTTATAAGACAAATAGAAAAGTTATACTTTCGTGAAACATATCGTGAAAGTTAGAAGATAAATGAACCAGACATTTGCATTTTTAGTAGAGCTAGGACGGCCTTCAAATTTTTCTACATTAGAAAGGCTCATGTATTTAATAAACTGAACATATGCAAGGCAATTAAAATAATACAGGTTTAATACCTCCAATACAGGTTTAACCAATATCTCGCCAAAAGCAACTAGTTTCTTAATAGTGATGTCAATTTCCTAGTAGCAAAAAATATTTAGACAATAACAAATGTTATTTAAATCTGAAACATAGAAACATATTCTAAACCCCAGAGCAATTAATCAATCACGCATGCATCACAACAATGAAGCCAAACAGGAAATAGCGTTACGTCACAAAATGTATTGGTGTGCATTGAGAATGAATATTCCAGACAGAAAACAAGTTATTACAGTGAAAATGTTTTTAAAAACTTGAGAACCTGTTTGCTTCATTTTATTCCCATCGAGTACAAATAAGAACATATAGGAAATAGCCTTGAAGTTTGTTGCATCTAATCGCTTCCGTTACAGTTATTTTTAAAATTAGAATCTGACAGCGACAGTAAGAAGATGCGTTTCAATAAGCTCGATTGAAGCGGAATTTCTTTTCAAAACCGAAGAAAAGCCGAGTCATCTGCCCTATTTATAAACGACCTTGAGGCATCAAGAATCGAAAGTGTTACCTATTTTACCGCCTCGTTGTGATTGGCATTTCTGATATTAGCATCAAGGCAGCGCGAACAAACAGATAAACTTATTCGGACATAAAAGTTACGAAATCGTAATATACCGAATTGGAAATTGAAGATGAATATTCATTTCTCAAATAAATAAAATTCCAGTTTTCAAGCAAGATTATTCAGATGCCATCTTGAAGATGAAATTAATTTATTTGTTTTATAGAATAAAGAAATTTAATTGATTGCTTAATAGAAAGGTAAATATAAGTTCCAAAATAATATACTTAGAAACTAATTGCATAAAATTCTAAAATTCATTTAATGTAATTAGTAATACGACTTAACAGATTCGTGCGGAATAATGAATTACACTGAAACCAAAATGCACAGGAACGAATCGGGCTCGTGCACGTGACGAGTTAATTTGCGCGTAATTTAGCAAATGTAGCAACTGATTTTATACGTTATTTATTATCTTTTTGTATAATTACAAAATTATTTATTATGAACTAAGTATGAATAAGCCTAAGAATAATTGGAGGATTTTAATCACAGTAGCAATGATGATTTTAGTTATCAGCAAAAGCGCAAAAAACGTTCGACGTTTAGCTTTCGAAGATTCTATGATATAAAATGTAACTGATGCAACAACAGGTAAAAAGAATCTTAATTATTACTCAGAATCTTAACAGGATATTCAGGTTAAGAACAGGTTCAATAAGTTAAGAATCCTAATTATTCCGATACATTTTAGCAGGGTTTCTGCTAAATTTATCGAAATTGAGCAACGTATTTTTAATTTTTCCCATTTTTCCCATATATATTTCATTTATCTACATACTCTTTAAATCAGGTTTCATATAATTTTTTTAATACTTCGTCACTACACTATTATAAAATTACTATACACATGTCTATAATATATACAAAATGAATACCAACGGAAAGTTAAAAAAAGAAAAGTCTGTTCCTTGAAAGAAGCTAAAATGTCCTTTAATATAGTGTTCTGCGAGTTTTATATAAATCTCTTGCAAATTTCTAAATTGTTCTTAAAATTTAATTTTAAAAATGATCAGGTGATAAAACGTTAAAAAAAATTTCGTTCTTCCCTTACGTTATTCCGATTCTTTTCGAAACAATTCTTTTTTTCCCTGTGATGTCGTTTAAAGATTCTCAATAACTAAAAGCTTTTATAACGAAAATTTCTATTTCTTATTCGAATTGAACAGGATTGTTCATGTTCCTTTCAAAATGAGCACTTTACAAATATCCACCATCTTCTTTTCAACGTTAACCTGTATCAAATCTAGCATCTTTGAGGTAGATGTAAAGACTTTTATATAAAGACTTTTCCAAGTGATTCAAACTTTGTAGAACTATTTGAATTTCCCTACGCATAAAGGTTACTTTAAAAATAAAATTATTACGTTACATTGTAAACTGGATAGATCAACGATGAAGATAAAATCTGACCGAATAATAAATCGCATTTAACTATCTCAGAATTATTTCAATCAAAATCGAATTAAGAAAAGGTTATATCTAATATTTAAAGACTTAGATTTCTTATTAAAATATTAAAAAAAGCAACTGCGTATTAAAATTTTCTTAAAAATAAAATTGAAGTAAGTAAATAGAAAATTATAGCAAACTGGACAAGAATAAAAACTTTCAATGTTAGTGGTTATAAGCATATTTCATATGTAAATTCATTCATTTATGCCCTGCCAGTAAATTGAGCGGAAATTCTATAAATTCTGATCAGATTTGTGTAAAAAGGGCAAAGATTTTTTTTATTTCAAAATCATTGAAACAAAATATTTCGTACTTCTATTTTATATATATGCATTAAAAGTATACAAAATCATCTTGTTAAACATTTGTTTTATAATTAAAAGGGCAGTATAGATGAAACTAATGTACTCCTTAATACTAATACAAAAAAATTAAAGCTATTTGCCGAATATTCATAAATATTAGTTTTATACAAGGTTATATTTAATATGTGTTTATATTGAAGCTTAAAAGCCAGGGGAAAATGAATGATTTGCGTTAATTTTAATTAGTGGGATGTTTTCCCAGAGATGTTCCAGATTATTCTGAACGATTATTAAATAAATATATAAGTAAAGTTTTAATACTGCAGTTCTGAACCTGATATTTCCGCAATATCTTATTAGCTAGAGTAAAAGAATAAAAAAAGTCGCGAAAATGAAATAAAAATGGCATCAAGATCTGAAAAGTTTTTATTGAAAATAAAGCAAGGAAGTGTTTATTCTGCTGTTATAAAAAATATGATATAATTGTTTACAAAGTTGATAGCATTTGCACAAAACTGTTTTGATATTAATATCAAAAATTTATGAAAAACGTGCAATATAAAGTAATGTGAAAAACTTCAAATTTTGAAGACGTCTATATTTAATAAAATTATTAAAATGGGAAAAATGGACAGAAAAACTTACCTCCATTTGCCATGTACTCATCGTAGACATCCGACACTGATTTCACCAAGGTAGTCATGATGAGAATTTACAGGAAATTGTTCAAATGAAGGGACTAGAATGTGAACTGCAGAAAACAAGAGTGAATCGGCAACTGCCTAGCGCACAGCCAAAACTACGAGACCGGCTGAAAAACAAAAAAGAGAAATGGAATATTACATCAACAAAATCGGGCTGATTCAAGAATTTGCACTATGGCCTTGCTCAACACACCAGTCGAACCAGGATTAAATGCATATTTTCAGAAAGTAACTGACACACTTGTCACCGGAAAGCTAGAAATGCCATTTCAGATCACTGAATTAACAAGCTATCAATGGAATTTAAGATAAATCTCAAGCATGAGTGGTTTTAAGTTGCATCATTTTACTTTCTCTATATTAGGAGATAAGATTTAATAATAGAACTTAAAGAAGAGAAATAGAGCAGAGATTGTCTTGCATGATTTATAGCACGAACAAATGTTGGGCAAGTTTTGACTGATTTTTAAATGAAATTTTAAGCTTAGTAAAAGCATTCATAAAATATATTTTAATGTTAAATGAAGTTGTACAAGAACTCCACCATGGATCATTGAATACGAGTCGTATTTCGACCCGAAACATCGTGCAGCCAAATAAATCCTATCACACATAGAATATCGACATTTTGAATTTAAATAAAAAAAACAAAAAATAATAATAATATAATTTGTAACAAAAATATAGCTTAAGAAAATTTGTAAATATTTTTATGGAATTAAAATTAATGAAACCAAATTAGATCCATGAATCTCGAAATAATTTTCGTCTATAATATTTTTAAATACTTAGAAAAATTAGCCTTGAACTAAAAACTCAATATCTATAATTTTGAGTGACAGAAAATTGATTAAGGCAAGGGGTTGGCTTGGAAAAAAGCATTTAGATCGTTTAAATTGAAACAATTAGGTCCTTATAATATTTCTTAAAATCGTATCTGCATGCAACTAGTGCCGAAATAAAAACCTGTCCTATGTATATTTAGAAATAATTCGATTCTGAAGGGGGGGGTTTAGATATTACAGCAAAGGCATTAAACATCACAGTATGCATAGGAAATAAAAATTCATATCAGCATGAAAATTCATATCAGAATAAGGAAAAATCATATTAGTAAATCAAAAAGCTTCGATATCCAATAGTTTATTTATGATAATCAAAGACGGAATTTTAATTATCATAACTATTCGACACTTTATTGCAAATATCCGATTTTAGAAATGTATACCATATTTTATCGCACAAAGATTTGAATAAAATTTGTGTTTAAAAAAGTTAATTTTTAAAAATATGTGTAATTAAGTTTATGTTTCAAATTACTGCAATGGTAATAAAGGTAAATTTCTGTTAGTTCATAAAACTGATTACAATCTTAATTATAAAGAAAAAAAATATTAATTTTTTATATAAAAATTAGAATGGGCGATTCTTGTTTTTGTATTAAGATTCCTAATATTTTAAAAGTTATCATTTCTACTACTTAGAATAGAAGAAAAAAAAACAATCAAAATAGTAATTATATTTACAAATTAGCGGTTAGCTTTCAGTTTATTCCCACACAAACAAAAATAGCAAAAATAAGAAATCAAAATAAATCAAGTATGCCCTTTCACTAAAAAAGGAAAAGAATCGATTAACAGTTTTTACTCACGGTCAACCACCGTCCTGCCCTTCAAAGTCGTGTTTCTAGACTGATTCGCAAATTCGTAACTGAAGAAGAAACACAATGAGCCTTGTTTTTGCCAGGGGAGGGAAATTCTCGAAAATCAGAAAAAGCATGTGCGTCATAAGGGTTGGGAAAATCATTGAAGAAAGGGTGATATTCTCGAATAACCCTATAGAGGCGAAAGGGTGGGTTTTCTCCAAGCCGCATCACGTCAAACAAGTCCCAAACCGATTTTGCCCGAGGATCCTTCTTGATGTAGTGTCTGACAGTCGATCTTTCATCCTGGCCGGCATGTCATAGCACCATTCCTACCCGGGGGAAGGTCAACACACATAGTCCAAACTTCATCAACCACTCCACGTGCTTTCAGGTGCTCAGAGATTTATAAATTAAAGTAAACAAAGATGGTCGAGTCCGACTTGTTTTTCCTCTGCTCTTTTTGTAACAAGGCTAGGCGAAGGAGAATTGCAACGAGAAAACTCGTATCAAAAATCCATGGGGATGCCATTGCATGAGCATCAAGAAGTGCGAAAATGGTACCAAACACGTGAATTTGATGTCACGTTGTGCAATAAAACTTGCAAGTATTGGGTCAGAGCACATTAGGGTGTACAGCATGCCTTATGCAAGAATGTCTTAACAGAAAATATACGCAAATAAACTGAAATCAAAATCGGTAGGCAGATTACTTAAACTAGAGTGCATGTGGTTTGACATAACACTTTGTCGACCAGGTGGTCAAGTGCCGTTATATGACTGATGAATGCAGAGAAGGTTGCTTTATTTTCTTTCTTTTACACTTCCTTCCGTTCTAGTTGAACTTTTTCAAGTGAAACTTCAAAGTTTTTCTCCCACCAGTACGAAAACGTTTCTAAGAATTTCTTCAACGAATCAAAATTGTGTATGAAAACTATTTATGATGTCTACTAGAATGCCTTGTATCTTAAATAAAAGACAAAACATTCGTTTCATACCATGACGGCTTAGATGTCGATTCAACTTTGTATTACAAGTGCATATTTTAACGTAAATATATATATAATTCAATATTTTTAATAAAAATTGTGTTATGCTCTCATCAAACATATATATTGTCCATATTACGTAATGAAAAATTCAAATAAATTTCAGTCTTAAGCTTTTAATAGGAAAAATATTTCTTCGGGGCGTTTTAAGAATCCTTAAGTGTCGGAATGCAATAACACTCTTGAAGGAAAGGTTCTTAAGGACTAACTTAGCTTGATAACAGCTATGTGATTACAAATATAAAAATTAACTTCAGATATAAATTCAAAAGCATAAAAATGAAAATGAATTAATAGTAGAAATCTTTAACTGCATAAGTCAAAGTTAAAAATCTTTCAGTTACTGGAAGAGTAAAAACTCGAACACTATGTAAAACAAAAAGACTTAAGTAACCAAATAATATTAAAATTAGAAAAAAAATTGTGCATTTACATTTAGTTTCATTTTGATAAAATTAATATTCCTTGAAAATATTAATATCTTTCGCATTTTTATTTAAAACTTGCTTTTAGTTCGGAAAGGTATGTAAAAATAAAATTTTAGCAATTACAAAATTCTTATTAAAAACTGAAGAATTTAAATACTTTTTTTTCCTATATTCCTTACACTTATTGAGCACAATGTCATAACTGCGGTTCAAATTTGAATTTAAAAAAAAAAAAAAACGAGAAGTAGCATAAAATAAACGTCATTAAAATGCTACAATTATTCATAATTAAATAAGAAAATTTCCGTTTCTTCTTAATACTCTCAACTCTTATAATAGAGATGATATCAATCATTCCTATACAAAAAAGAGTAACAAATCATAGAAATGGTGCTCATATTCCCTATCCATTGCCTAAAAGAAATTTCCTATAATTTATTTTTCAAATTATATACTCAGTATTTAAAACTTTTCTTGCACAAGAGAAATAAGTGTTTAAATTTTAGATCCAATAATTATTGTTTTAATCCATAAATTATTTTAAATAAATGCGTTGCTTCAAGCTTATTTTTCACTCACGGTTCACAATTTAAAATGGATGATACGTTTATTAATTTTTGCTCTAGTAATTACTATTAATATTATGATTAAATTGTGTAATGAATCGCATGCGGCAAGCAACTGATTGGTTATTTTCACTTACATAGTTAAACACTGAAGTGCAAAAACTTCATAAAAGATTTTATACAAGTTAGTTCTGATAATATTTTAACATTAAGGTATGCGATTACCTTAATGTTCAAATATTGATAAATCCTAAACAGGAGTTTTGACAAATAGCATAAAATGATTTATCAATTTCTGCATAAAATACAGACAAGAAAACCCCCATCATAAAAAAAATCTATTAGAAACAAAAGTATTTTTTTAATGAGAAAAAAACAGGTTTTTAACTTTAAAAAATATGTGAAGTAAAACTCCTGTTTAGGATTTGATTAGTTCAAAACTCTTGCTGGTAACTTAAATATTTTTTGCAGTTCCTGATGTAAGATACCTTTTCAAATTTTAAATACAAGAATTTGATAGATAAGAATTTCATAAGTTTTTTTTTTCCACATTATGAAGCATTAAACCGAAAGTAAAATCTTTTTAAACATGGAGCTTATTTCATCATTCAGGAACTATATAACATTGAGAAATAGATATGTCAAATTTGAATTAAAACTATAAATTAATTTTTCGAAAGATTTTACCAATACAGAATGAGAAAATAGTATAGAGTAAAAGAGCATTAAAATATGAATTATGCAAAAGTAACGATCCATTCATCTTCCCAAAGAATGAATATAGGAACAAAACAGGTTTCAAATTCAAACAGGTTTTAGTATATAAAACTTTCGGAAACTAAGAAAACTGAATAAGAAATGTATTAAAAATTTTCGCCAAAAATTGACTTGACAACATAATTGCCTACCTTAATTCTGCAAAAGCATCTTTCTGCTTACTATTTCACTAGTAGTTTACATTTTTATTTTATGGTTAATAAATACATTTTCGCAAACTGACAATATTCTTTCCCAGCATATTCAAAAGAGGCTTCAGCATTACCTTATACTATTCACCAAAACAAACAGCGAAAATTAGATTGATATCTGAAGTACAACGATTAAAAGCATTTTAAAACAAGATACATACAAACCCTTCACTTTCTCTGACGAAAACTCGCCCAACGACACAGTAGTTCCGAGTTCGACGGATAAACGAATGAAATGTAAATAAAGGACGTTCGGTGAAAATGAAATTGGCAACACAAGTTCTCACCACCGCACACCCAATTAGCAAGATTTAGAAAAATGCGTCTCTGTTAGTATTTTCTACATCTAGTGATCTCGATATTAGAGAAGTTTCTACTGCCGTGGTAATAAGGCTCGTCTGTCTAGTATAACAAAAACAAAAGTTGTCCTTGCTGTCTTCAAGGATTTTGTGCTTTCTTCTAGTAGATGCTATTTATTACAACCTATCAACTTCAAAACACACAACCGGTTTAATATGACTATTTCCATTTTTTTTATACTAGACAGTCATTGGCATTTTTTAAGCGTTTTTCAACCGGCTAATATTTTTGACAAGAGTAAAAGTTAAATAATTGTATACAACAGAACATTGCAAGGACAAAAAATATCAACTGAGCTAATTCGTTGATAAGGATCATTGCACCCCACATATGCAACCGTGAGAATCATTTTGTTAATCGTTGGAGTAATTCAGTGGTTGAAAGTTGCGATGCGGGTCATTTATCATTGTGTTCACTTGTGTGTTAAATCCCCAATTACACAAAAAAAGTCATTGAGTTTTATCGATTTTGAAATTACGAATATATTATGATGTGTTTTGATAATCGATAAGGATAAATTTTGATTTAGATAAAGTTTGAAAATTGTATATATTTAGATAATTTTTCTAATGACAATTCCATAGAAAATATTTGGACTCGTAAATCAAATGTGTAAATGTATTCCTTTCCTAGGAAAAAAAAAAGAAACAAGGATGGCTAAAAAACTTTTTCTTCATAATTAAAAAAAAATTAATTTTTGCGGTGCGTTTGATAATTAAAGCTATGACCACACACTGATATTTTCCAAACAGAAAGTAGGAAAATTAGAAAAAGATGCTGTGCGAATGCACACTGAAGTAGTTAATTTTTATAGTTTTAGAATGGAATTGCAGGGAAAATATTTCTGGTTTCTGCAAAAAAAGCATTGAAGAGTGAACCCACGCAACTCAGAAGTGAAGCCTAAATTCAAATAGATTTTTTTAAACGGAGATAAATTAAAATGATTAAATTTAACTTTAAAGAACCAAATCAAATGATGCATTATTATAAAGCTGATGATGCAGATTCATATTCCTGCAATATTTACAAAAAATGGTGGACATGCCTGTTTCGCTAAAATATGGACTACTAAATTGTTATTTGGAAAAGCATCACCAAGTAAGATGATCAATTAGAAATGATATCTTGCAAAATGTTTTATGAAATGCAAGTTTTCTGTAAAAACTTAAAAGCTATACTTATCAAGATATCATTATAATCCATCATAAAATTAAATCCTTTAACTCTCAAAGGAACAAAATGCACTAATATTCTCTTCTTAATATTACACTTTTAAAGGAATCTATTTCAATAAGAAAAAAACTTATTGCTTCGAAAATTTCAGTGAAGAGAAAGGTGCGAAATTCATTTTAAAAGTTGTTAGATACAATTTTTAGAACAGCCCAATTAGAAATATTTTTTATTTTTCATTTAACTTGAGAACTAATCTGCTCATTAAAGATGAGCTGATTAATTCAGAATTGTTTATGAATCCAAGCGAAATAGAATATTTATACCGCAGTTAAAGTTTGCCAAAAAAAATATTGTTTGAAGTGAATTTTTTTTTTTGATGCAATATACAAACTTAACAGCAATGAAGAATTTTTCATTTAGTTAAAATTCAACTATTTCTAGAAGGATCCATTTTAATCACATTTAAAAATGAAACATTAAAAGAATATTTGTAACTTTTTTATTATTTAAAAATCTTCTCTCTTTTCATAAATTCCAATATTCACTAATTTTTTCATAAACTTTAAGCAATTCAATCTCTTTAGCTCGATCTTTATTGTTTTCTTAAATACTGAAATCTTGACAAATCTTTCATATTGCCCCATTACAATAAACAATTCGATATCGACATCTATTATTAAAAATACTATATATTGTCATGTGGAAACAATGTTTTTTTGCAAGATAAATTGCCTTTTCCACAACGTTTTCCTAAAAATAGACATTACTCAAACGAATATAAATTAATCAAAAAACAGTAATATGTTCAGTAAATATTGCTATATCAATAAAAAGGAAATTTCCTTTTACTATTCTACTCAACGAGAGTTTTGCAGCATATTGACAGAAAAGGTCATCCTGTCCTTGACAAAGATGTAGATTTTAATGATTAAAAATCACGCCTGCTATAGTGATATCTTTACTAATCTGCAAGTGAATTTTAAATACAAAAGAATCTTATCGTAATTAACGACGTCCGTTGTAATGAGAACACAAAATTTGACCTTCCATAAGCGAACCAGTTTTACAGACCTAACTTAACATCGAAAAAAAAAAAAATATTCGATCGATATAAAAATCGTTTTCGTTATAAAAACGTTTTGTTATAAAAATAAAAAATCATTTTCGATATTTACTGAAAATATCGCCATTCCAACAGTTTAGCAAACGAATTTTGAAAATCGTAGTATATTAAAAATAAATTCAGATATCTGCGAAATTAGTTTTTATTAAAATAATTTAACAAGATTAGCAAAGTGTTATACGATTTCTAAAAAACATTTTTAGTTGTCTAGGAATTGTGCTGAGAAATGACACGCTCTCTTGATTTTTGTACTAAATTTTTCATAAAATTTGAATTAATATTTTTTTTTATTTACATGAAAATTAAATTCCTATCAGTTAAGAAAAGATATTCTAAAATGAACCATTTGTTAATGCTCCATTTAATTTTAAAAAGGGCTCAAATTCTGAAATTTGACATCTATCATTTTTTTAAATTTTAAAAATCCTCTCTTCAAACTGGAAAGCAAAGGTAGATTCCTCTGTATTTTTTAGTTATTATATGACAATATAAATTGTTGACATTAGAAACAGTTGAAATTAGGGCTTGAAAATGACTTTTCAGTTCCTAACTTCAAAGAAATTGCAGTTGTCGAAAAATTTCAAATACAAAAGTTCTTTTTCTTAATGAGGCGCTATTTTAGTCAATATTGAAGATAGAAAAATAATTCCAATTAAGAAAGTTATAGCGAAATGAAAATTTCATCCCACCACTACCAATTCTACACCTTTTGATTCAGATGAGTCATTGACAAACTCTTCCGAGACTTTTACATTTCTAACAACATATTCCAAGCCAGTTAAAATCCAAACAAAATTATTCTAAATATATTGTTTGCAAGATAATATGGGAAACGCATTATAAGCATACATATAACTTTTGAAAGAAAGTGGGTTTGGGTTTAAAGGACAATGATTAGTAAAGAACTGAAGAAATATTCCCGATGTCTTGTCATAAGAATCATTGCAATAGGTAGTCTTCCTATATGAATCTACCTGAAATTCAGATTTCGTATAATAGATATTTTGGAGATATTTCTCTGATAGATAGATAATGATTCACTACTCAAAAAAATATTCTTTAGGTTTTAAGCATATGAAAAACTCGGGAAAAAGCAATCTCTGTACGATCTAATAGAATATAAAATTAATTTTTAAATTATTACTTTTGCATTCATTCAAATCAATGAACTAAAATTAGTATTTTCAGAGAAAAAAATCTAGCAATCACAACATTAAGATTACTGTTAATATAATTAGGATCAAACATGTTTGACAAATTACTATAACAGATTTATCCATCAACACATTTTTTTTTTTTTGTCTGTAGCCATTACGATATGACACTGCACTTCACTCATTTATTGTTGTTTTAACAAGCGTTTGATGTTAAAAAAGTTACCAAATCTATTTTATTACTTTTTTTTAGTTTCATCGAAGAAATTATTTCATACAATGGCATGTAATAAATTGCTTTTTTTTTCAATTCGAGAAGCATCTAGTTTATTTTAATAGAATTTCACCTTGAAGTGTTTAAGTAGCCAATGCAACAACAACCGACCTTCGCGAGGACAGCTTCACTCAATTTTCAGTCTGGAAAACGTGAGGCCAATTAATGGCTCCCATCAGAAAACATACACAAAGGTTTGGCATCCAAAACCTCGCAGGCATGTTTATCAAGGAGGACCAAACAGCAAATCCTGTTTTAGTAATCTAAGCACGCACGATGCGTAACAGAAAACGTGTTTGGGAATTTTATTTTTGTCATCCAAGTAAAATAATAGTAATATTTTTTTAAAAACAATCATTAGATAATGAATTTGGTATTTTCTAGATTAGAGATATTTTTTCATAGTATATTTTATGATTCCAGTTAGGAAAGTTTCTTTTAAATAACTTCGTGGAAGCTTCTAGAGCTTCATTTTTTTTTCAAAATTTCAATAAATAATTTGTCTAATGAGCGAATATTAAACCTTTTGCCAATTTTAACTTAATACTATAAAAAAATGTTTAAATCTTATCATGATCCAATATGCATTAAAGTTTAAAAACATTTTCAGGAAAACTTTTTTTTGTGTGCTATTTTTTGAAAGCATTCAAATTTCACATATTCAAGTCTTGTCCGATTTCAGTACAACTGAAAAAAGTATTATTTCGCTTTTAATTTTTGTGTAATAGCTATTTATAAAGCCCTCGGGTATTACATATTTGTTAAAAATTATCTGTGATAAATTTAACAACTAAATTTTGCATTTCGATTGAATATGAAATTGCTACATAATTACGATAAAATATTACCTTAAAAAAAGTCATTGTTTTACTAATTCAACGTTCTTTTTCATCTTGTAACTTGATATCCATATATACTTTAATTATAAGTGGATATAAGTAATCTAAACATTTTCTCCAATGAGAATTTTAAAAAATGAATAGCATATCTGACTTCTGCACGAATTTAGTTTTTTAAAATACACGTTTGAATCTGTTAAGCCAGTTTAGTAATTAATATAAAAGACAAAAATCAATTAAGTGTATTTTAGTATCAGAGGTCCCGCTTTCTTATTTATTGATATTTCAATCAACATATCTCAAAAGAATATATTTAGGGCATTAAATATATTAGTAGACAAAGAATTTGAAGACTATAGCAACCTATTCAGTTTAGAGAAATTTAAAATATAATTTTAATTTCGGTACAAAAAAGCCAAGTATTACTCGACATTATGACCAAACCATCGATAGCGTTTTTTAATCGAAAATCTCTACTGCTGATTGATTTATGCATTTTTTTTTATCAGTTCATTTTTAGATTTAATTATTGATCCGGATATATGAACAATTCGATGTAAATAATTTAATTTTTTTACGAAAAATACTTCGCCGACATATGTTCCAAACATTGATTGTTATCTGAATTCATGTAACAAAAACTACCGAAATATTGAAGAATGCTCAATTTATATTAGCAGTTCAATTAAATGGTTTTTTGAGCTTAGTTATTAAATATCAAAAGTTCCGTATTTCTATTTAAAGACTCATTACATTAAATAAGGTTCACATAATATATATTTTTTCTCAATATGGCTCTTTTATTTAATTGGATATTTTAACGCAAGTAAAACAGCTAAGAAATACTAGGAGACATTTCAAAACCAATGAAGAAGAAATTTGAATTTTTTTATAAAAAAAATAGTATTGCGCATATTTGCTTTTCCTAATGTTTTTGCTCAAAAATGTTTTTATCCTTTTGTTTTCATTTTGAAATATCCCACGATTTTTATGAAAAATTGTCTCCTTATGATAGTATAATTGTTCAATGAATATAAATACATAGTTAAATAATTTAGAGTATATTTGAATTCAAAACCCGATTTACTTTGTATAATGGTCACTCAAGCCTTTTTCAACAACAATCTCCTTTGACTAACAAAATATTCTCGGCTCTGTATATATTCAACAAGCAAACGCTTTGAATCCAGGAGATACAACGATAAGTCATTACAGCAATATTAACGAGTTTAATTGGATGCTAAGACAATGTCTACAAATTTTTAAAGCTTTACAAAAGTAATTAAAAGCGAAAACATTTCCGTGTTGAACCTGGTCTGATAAATCGGATTTAGTTCCAAAATATAACCTTGGAGATCGTGACATAATGAAGGCCAAATGCATTAACAGTCTAGAAGGCTTGTACAGCTATTTCCTCATGTGGTTCTGCATTTCAGGGTATTTCTTTTTAGAACCTATTTTGAAAAAAGGAGTCTTCATTTAAATACTATATCACATTACAGTTCTTCCTTTTCACCTTTTCAAGAGGTCAGTAAGTATGAAGGGAAATTCCAAATAAGCAATCAAAAATTACATTCGATGCATAATTCATAAAGGTATTATAGATACCAATGTCATTAATTCTAATGTCTACAAAATGTCTGCAAAGTCTACTTGTTTAAATATATTTGAAAATTGCCCTAGCACACATACCAAGTATTTATCAACCTTAAAAAAATTTTAACTGCGCTGAAATTTAACTAAAAAGTTTTAGAGCAAAAAGCATAATTTTAAGAATATACAATTTTTGAAATGCCTATTAATACAGAGTCTTTTGTTCATATTTCTCTCAAATATAAATAATTTAGAATTCGGTGTGTTAAATTTTAGTGCCCGTAATCCACTAGGTCCTCCTGGAACATAATACGCGAAAATAATTCTGTAGAATTAGGTTTTAAATTAATATTCCAAACCAAATTAAAAAAAAAATTCATAAAAGTTTTATACTTTTGTTTAAAAATCAGTGAACTAGAGAAATTTAAAATTTTGAATATTGCAATTCTTTTTTAAATGTTTAGTGTTATTGATATTCATATAAAAAATTCAAGTTTTGATTGTTCTAGGCATTTGGTAAGAATTTTTTTAATAACAGTCAAATTTTATTAATTAGTCGAACATTTCATTTTTCACAAGATAGTCTGCTTTTTATGGTACTAGTAATCATTACAATACTTTCTATAATGGCTAGACCATCTAAAATACATAGGTCAAAATATGATCAAGAATCTTAGAAAGAAATGATTTTTGATAATTTCCAAAAAAAAGGTTACATCATTATGGCTTCGAAAATAATAAATGTAATTCGATTCATTTTAGAGAATAAAATATTCTTACTTTGCAGGACTATTAAAAAGAAAAAATTCAACCTTGTTATTATAAAAAATATAAATACGCTAAATTTAAAATTTCAGTTTAGTTTAGTTATATTAACGTCCCGTTTGAAGCAACACTAGGGCTATTTTGGGACGGACCTCGTAATTTTGAACCACGGTCAGATGAGGACGACACCTGAGCTGGCACCCCCTCTCCACACCACACCAGCGGGAGGACGTTTGGTCAGGACTGATTTAACGTGCAACAGACCCCCTTACACGACGGTTCTTTGGTGGAATCGGGTCTCGAACCTGGAACCCTCCGGTTCCGAAGCCGAGACCTTACCACCAGGCCACCGCGGCCCCTTTTAAAATTTCAGATAAGTGCTCTGTGTGAGCTGTCTTTTATTCCGCCATTACTAACTGACATTGTCAACCTTAAGACAGACTTATTTGCAGCCCATTCAAAACATCATGCCAGGTATCTTGTAAAAGTGTGGGATGCATTATCGTACTTTGTTTCAATAGACTTGTAATGTTACAATATTCCTTTAAGTGCATTCTGTACTTTTCCAGATTCTTTTTTTATTTCAATTGTTTTATATCGTCAAAAATGAGCATTAAAGGGAAGAATCAACGAGCATTTGGCTTTTTCGTATCAGCATCGAGTTCACGAACATAAATTATTACAGCAAACACTGTACCAAAAATTTTTTCCATCTCAGTTCAGTTCGATCTGTTACTGAATTTTTAATACCCAAGACGGTCATTTCAAATCTTTATCAAAAGCAAAATCAACTATCTTATAAATCAAGTACCTAGTAAATTTTTGAAATTGTCAACAAACCATTGTTATTTCTTAATGATTCCAAGAACCTTCTGAATACAAGAAAATTCACGGCGCCAATTACTTTGTCCTTATATCTCCCATTGTAAAAGGGAAATATAGATTTCTGCTACTAGTACGCCCCTTGCGTGACAATTCATTATAAAACAAACCTAACAATCGTCCTATCAGAATGCTTCAATCAGATTTGACAACAGATAAACATCATCTAAGATTTCCAATTAAGAACCAAACAGAAGAAAGGGAAAGGTCAAAAACAAGTTTAAGAAGCTAGCCTTGTTTCGTCTTCACAGTATCTGGATTTCATAAATTAAAACAAAGAAGTAGATACTCGATGTTGTACTTCATGAACTTCACCTTGAACCTCGCATCCTATTCTGGATATTGCATCGTTTTTGGTAATAGTTTTGGCTTGAGGGGCAACATAAGGAAGCTATCCGGATATAATGATTTGATAAATTATATACATAGACTCGCATATTAACGTATTTTAAGATTTTCCTAAAAAAAATTTAAATGGGCACAATACATAAAAATTTCGAAAAAAGAATTCTTTTATAGATAGTTATATATTAAACTTGCATAATTGAAAGTCTCCAAATGGAAATTATAAAAGCACACAATTTCCGATAAGAGCAAATATAGTAATTTTTTGAAATTTACCATAGGCGATTGTGCGCGCGCTATAAATCAGACCGTTTGCTATACAGCTATGAAATTTGACACATATGCTTTGGAGGGAAAAATGTACGACTTGCACTGGTTTTTTAAAAATTTTAATTAGAATTTCAATTAAAAAATGTGAATTTTTTAGCGTTTCTCAACGATAATTCAGAAAATATTACAGCAGAATATGAATTCTTCTCTTGAATTGATATCATTAAAAAGACAATTTTTAAAAAGTCGTTAATTTATCCTAAATCTTGGCTAAAACATTATTTGCCTTATTTTCAATAAGCCGTTTTCCGCGTTTCAGCAAATATTAATTTATTTTTCAGCAAAGAAAAAAAAAATCAAAAATCTATTCCGTTTAAATCTGTATTTACAAAACGTATAAAAAAGTAAAATTACAACACCGCAAAATTTAGATGTACCGCACCTTTATATTTTTAAGGCTCTATAATGTCATGGTACCGGTCTTCAATGGATTGGAAAGGTTCGTGTACACAACGAACAGAATACGTGGACGGCAATTAAAACAACTGCTTTAATATCTTACAGTTTGAGTAAACAGCTGCTTTAATATCTCCCAGTTTCTGGGCAGTACAATTTAAATGTAACTGATATCCTCGAGTCACCAGCTGGTTAACCAATATCTGAACTTTTATATAGTCTAAATTGCAAGCAATCCAAGCCGAAAAGCACAAAAGCAAATAAAGAAAAGGATCCATAGGGTTTTCTACAAATTATAAAAATACGATAAATTAATTGGTAGTATTTCTTAATGGAAATGCAAATTTTTATCCAAAAGCTAAATCATTTAAAATTGTTATTTTGTGCCTTTCCTTTAGGTATTCTAAAGCTTATTCAGTATTGTGTTCTATTGTGAATAAAGACGTCCTTCAATTTCAATCAAAGTTCTAAATATTTTTCATCATTCATGACAGTCTTTATCGCATAAGTTTACTTTTATTCTTCAACAAACTGAAATAGAGCAATAACAAGGATGTAATTTTATTCAGAAATCATCATCATCCCGGTTTTTTGATATTATTTCCTTCAACTTTGTTTTTTCATTTCCTAGATTCAATTCCCCGTATGTCATTTAAGAAAAACTTGAGTTTCAGCTCCTTACTAAAAAGAAGAAAAAAAAAAAGGAACATTCAATAACTGTATAACCCTTTACGCGCATACAATAGTTCCCTTACGCGCATACAACATTCAGTCTAAGTCAATACTTTCTAAATGTGAAGCAAATTTTGCAGATATATTTAAAATATCATGAAGATATGAATTGAAATTCATTTAAATATCCTTTTTCCAAATAACATAATTTTATTCTAGCCGAGTTTGAAAGCTTTTTTCTAAGCAGTCATTTTAAGAAATTTCCCATGAAAAGAAAATGGAATACTTGCAAGTATTTAAATTCAAATATTTCCATGAACTCTATTGTACTGTTCATGACAAAACTGAAATGGAATAGAAATTATGAACTTAAATGGAAATAATTCTACAATCCAATGTCAGACGGAAACGGTAGATGATTTTTTTCATTTGATATACGATTTTTAATATTCGTAGGAGGGGGGGGGGACCCAAGTTATTCAGTTATCAAAATAAAATAAAAATTCTCTATGCTTTTATTATTTAAGACATTATTTGAAACATTTAATGCAATTTGATTTCTTTTTCCGAGCAGAATGATTTTCTATATACGAGATACGATAATTTTATTAACTTTTATAAGCGCTTTACAGAATACGCAGATTCATAAGCAATATAGTGACAATTATTTATAATTTTAATTAACGATTTTGAAATTCATGTCTTAGGCGATGTTTAAATCTCAACTTATTTTCACAAAATTCAAAATAAAAGAATCCTGAAATGCAGTAGATGTTCCAAATACTAATTAAGATAAACATTTCAGAAAGTTATGTTCATGACTTGGAAGCGAATAACTTTTGACATGTTGAAAAAGAATAAAAAGTATCTCAGTATTATTTCGACACGATATAATTGCCAATTAAATTATGCATGTATGTCTCAATTATTTAAAGTAGAATTCAGAAACTACCCAACTAAGGCTTGCTTTTGTATTATGAATAATTAATGCAAATCAAATAGTTATATATGTTAACTACGGTGATAAATTTTTGATCAGGGAACCTAGTTTTAAATACAAGTGTCTGCGAACTTTGATGAATTTTTTTACCCTTTTTAATAAATTATTTGAATGAGAAAGCTATTAATACGCATTAATATGTTTTTGTTTTTTAAATGACTTGCCCCATAGTATTTTGCATTGAAGAATAGTAAGCAAATGATATTAGGTGTAGTTTATGCATTTTAATTCGAATATATTCAAACCTTAATTTGATCAATCAATTAAAACTCATAGCGTAACAATTTACAATTTACTAAGCATGAAAAATAATTTTTAAATGGATAATGCGTATTAAAATTCATGGTCTTATTAGAGCCTTATTGCAAAATTTAATAAATAATTTGTAGCATGTGAATTAGATGCGTGTTTAAAAAATTATACTTTAACACAATTGAAGTATCGAAAAACAAGTGGAAATATTTAGCAGGCATCTTTTGGGATGCCCATCTTATCTAATATGGCATAGTAGTCAAATTCTGGATTAAAGGGGGAAACCATTCTTGAAAAGCGAGATATCTTGGTTGTGTTGATAAGTGAAATTAGTAGCAAATTTAAAATCAAAGTTTTTAAATGAGCGGGAAAATAGAAGGATTAATATTAATACTCACTTCTAAATATTTTGATTGAAATTACCGTCTGAAAAGAAATATGGTAACTTAAATTCCATAAATTTTGCTTTGAATAATACAAAAATGCATTTTTATTGATAGAATATAAATTATTCAAAGATTTCTATTCCATTTAGTAGCATCTTCGGAAAAAAGAAAATGCCAATTCTACTTATAATCTTTCCTGTACTTCTGGAAATTTCCTAAAAATTTTGCCATTAAAAACCACAGGTGCATTCCATTAGAATAATAAAGCCTTAATGAGCACCTTCGTAACGATGTGAAAAAAATTGTCTAGCTACAGGCGAGTCAGCCATTGCTCTTTTTCAGGGAAACCATGTGCTTCAGGTTAAGGGAAAACCCCACAGAAAAAGAAAAAACAGTGTTGGGAAATTTCCCATGCCGATCTCAACCATCTAGATAAGAATCCTCTATGTGGTTTGCAAAAAGTTCTTTCCTCTTAATGTGTTTGTTTACCTTGCATATTTTTCTAAACCAAAATATAACCGATTTTCTTATCTTCAGCTCTGCAATCAAGGTTTTGTATCCGTTTCAATTCACTTCTGTTCCCAATTTAATTGAATCACGATACGAATACAATGGAATTTAGCTAATGTTGCCATTTTGACATCTTAAATTTCAATATTAGAAAAGAATTATTAAAAATCGAAATAAACCATGTTATTTCTTTTTCTTCACACATTTTCTTTCCATTTTCACAATTTGAGAATCAACGGACTAACGCGTTTCTCAAAAGCTTAATTGAATTTTCAGAAATAAATCCAAAAATTTCAGTGCTTCATAATTCAATAACAACAATTCAAAAGGATTAAAGTAAACGTTCGATAAATATTAGACGATAAGTATGTTCAATTTAGCATCAAAGAATATATTTCATATATAGCTTGGTTGGATTAAAAGGTTATTATAGCTATTTAAATTGTCCACTTACAGCACTTTCTTTTATAACTAAAGTGTCTTTAAATAATCGGGAAGCATGTTAAGAAAATATTTATTATACCAATTAAAGTGCATTTAGCTTAGTATGTAAAAATAGGCTTAATAACATGTTACGCTTTATTATAAGTAGTTCTATATTTGTGCAATTTATTACAATACTTTCTTTTCACAGATTCTGATAGTAAAACTTACAAATAGTTTCTTTCTTAAAAGAAATTATTCGTACAAGAGGGGGCTTAAAAAATAATCTTTCCTCAAAAGAAAAATGAATGCATCTTGTTAAACATCATTTGTTTAATATCAGATTTTTGGCAATCATAACGCTTCTATTTTTTTAAACAATTTATTGTAGGAAAGAAATTCATAGTTTTCGGGTATTAAAATTAAGATTTAATTAATTCAAAACTTAATTTACTGGATGAAAAAGTGTAATGGAAATAATTCTTAGTTTAAAAAGCATTTCTATTATTGTACTTAAAATATGAAAAAAATTAAACCCTTCTTATAATTCACAAATAATTTGAAATCATTTTTTAAGTTAATTAATACCATCAATTTGGAATCAAAGAACAGTTAATTGAATTAATGGATAATCCAATTCAAAAATCTTTCAAATGGTTTATACACGTCAAGCTCACACAAATATATAAATTGCACAATCCAAATTGCGAGGAAGTGACAGAATTTAAAAAATTAAATTATAAAATTTATAAATCTTTACAAGCATCAAATAAGCAAGATTAAACAAAAAAATGTACAATAAAAGACGAATCTTGCGTAATTTTCATGATTTTATTCAAAATAAAACTTTTAAACTTCAAAATTATGGTTTAAATTTATTAAATATTTAATATATGAAGAAAGAAATCAATATTTTTATGAAAAATGTTTACAAAAAACTTTTACTGAATCAGTATAGAAAGATAGTATTAAAAAAAATACACCAGAAAATTGAATGAATTTGCAACATTGTTACAGACAATTTCACATGAAAAAAAAATTTCTCAAAAATTAACAGGAAAAAAATAGAAATTGAAGTCCGTGCAAATGAATGACATCTGAATAGATTCAAAAGAAGGCTGCATTAATTCTACGTTAATTCTTCCTGTATTCTTACTTAATGAAAAACATGATTAATAACACATCAATCATTGCGATGAATATGCGAAAACATTGAAATGAGCATATGTAGAAAGGTTGTTTTCAACCTTAATCGCTCTATGCATTTCTGATGCAAATAAATTCAGTTTGCTTAGAATTAAATCGTATTGACAAATATTGATCATTTTAGTTGTCATGGAAATTTGAAGCATTGGAAAACAGCTGTTTATTAATAAAATAGTAGAAACATTAAGACTGACACCAGGGCAAATGCCGCATTTATTCTAAACGGAAGTGTTGCAAATTTAATGGTAGCCAATTCATTTTTAATTATCGTAATGAATAACCTTAATAGGGGTTATTAATTAATAATTATAAAATTAATAGGGGTTATAAACCTTAATAACATTTGGGTTTTTTTCCAAATATTAATAAATAAGCAAATGATAATTCGTGATGTCACACGTTGTCATTTGTCTATTTACAATTATGAGTTTATCAAGAGAATATAAATTTGCTGCTACTATAATAGAGGTTTGCATTTAAAATGTATGGATACGATTTAGAAAGTGAAATTTAATTATTCGTTACAATAATTAACATAATGAGTGGCGAAATTAATAAAGAAAAATATTTCTCCATTTCCGATGAAGTGTTTTTCATGCAAAATTTTCAGGTTTCATTCCTGGTATGGAATCGTATCGATGGTCGGAAACTATATACTTTCGGACTATACTAAAATATCTGAAATATGAAAACAATTATGCTTTCTTTTAAAGAAAACTGCTTCTTTAATAACTTAAAAGAATAAACATCCAATGTATTTTACAAAACAATCTAAGTTACAAAATGTATAACGTAACTAAAGAAAGGTTTTACTTACTTATTCACAAAAACTATCAAAATTAATGTTCATGAGAGTTCGCATTTATATGCTGGGATTAGTTTATTTAGAATTATGTCCCATTTCTTATCTGCATGTGGGTTACGATAGGTCGACTAATTTTGAACCGTGGGCAGACAAAGAGGATACCTAAACTAACAACCCTCTGTCAAACTTCGCTACCACTTTAAAAGAAGGCATTTGACTTCTATGAATTCACCAGGTAATTAGCAAATATAATAACATTGAGCATATATGACAACAAACTCCACAACCGCACCTCGAACGGAACACGCTATATTTTTTATTGAAAATCAAATCCCTTTTCTTGTCGAAATTACTATAATAAATTAATTTTGTTGAAATGTTATATCGAGTGTATCCGATAAAATTGCCTACGATATTTCAAATATATTCTAAATTTAAATTAATGCCCGAGAAAATTTTATCTTAACCTCGACCTGTATTGTATAGTTAGTTAAAAGACATTTTAACATGAAGTATTCATTTTCAAGATCTTAAGTCTATGTCTTTAAAATGTATTTTTAAAATAAAATATTGTTGCCTTTATAGACATTAATTATATTTTTCTCTCACAGTAATTAATTTTAGAAACAAAATAACTGGATTTTCTCCTTATATGAAAATTTTTAATTAATCCGCCTTGAAGGTGCATTATTATACAAATATCAATTATTGCATTAAAAGATCTCATTACGGCAATTATAATTACAATCAAATAAAATTGGCTCTTTTCATTCAAAAGTCCATTATTGTTGTTTTTTTTAAACTGTAATGTTAAAATAAGCATTGATATTCCATTATTCAATAATATATTTAATAACTTTAATTCAGAATGCAATTTAACTTTTACACAGGACGAAATTATTAGCGATCTCTTCATTAGAATGTAGAATTCTTTATATTTTACAAAAAATAAATTCAGAATTTGAAATCCCAAATTTCATTTATATAATTGATTAAAAAATAAGGCATCTTTCAACAGCAACAACAAGATTGACAGAATAAAGATTTTTACTTTGCTCTAGAAAAAGCATCGGGGCCTTTTCTCCCCCTCCCTAATTTCAACTCTATTACGACATTTTAGATTCCCCATAACGTATTTTTCATTGTTAATGAAACTAACAAATATAAAATAATTTTATGCCAAAGAAGTGTTATCCTTGTCATCTGTCATTAAAGTGCAAATACCAGCTTTATCATGAAGTAGCAAAATCTGTAAGCTTTTCAACACTAAATTCTTAAATTAAAAAAATTCGTACTTATTCATGTTAAAGTTTTCTACGTTAGTGATCCAACATAAATTTCCTTTCAAAGACAATAGCAAAGCAGTTATGCTACTGCAAAATAGATGTAATGAGCTATTAAATACACATTTCTATGCCTTGTCTGCATTTTTAATGGTTTACGATTCATACGGTAACATTACTTCGCATTGTTAATGATACATTCCGTACCTGAAATAAAACAGAGCATTAAAGGATTTACACAAATTGAACGACATTTTACTCTTTCAAAATACGAGTTAAAAAAGCTGTAAACATTAACGACCTTGCCTCTGTTTTTATGAATGGCGAGTGGAATATAAAATATAGTATCAGTCGAATACGGAAAACGCTATTGAAAAATTAAAATTGTTTAAAGAACTATTTGTTTCAAACAATTTATTATATGACAACAGTAAATGATGTTTAGTATGAAAAAAATTAAAAAGCATTCATAATTAATATCTTGAATATAATCTATACAAAAGATTTTTCTACATAAATAATCCTGCATATTAAAAAATAAATTTCACAAAAAAAAATTACGTCTCACATTTATGAAAAAGAGAAAGATTCAATTAAATGGTTCGTTATAGTTAGCGTGGGAATTTATTACATAAAAATCATTTTATGTTAAACATTTATTGAAAAAAATTTATATAAGGCTATGTATTCGGTAAACAAAAACGATTTACTACATATAAAAATTAAAATAATACAAAGATAGAAATTTACACTTTAAATCGAAATAAAATAATGATTTTTTTTTAAAAGAAATATCTAAATACACAATAATTTTTTGTTCGAAATACTTCTTATTAAAATTATTTAAAAGTATATGATAGGTAAAAATAAAAATGTTGTATAAAAATGCTGTTAATTTTATAATATGAACCTATTTCTAGCGACAACAAATTAGCAATAGCACTATGATTCGTATTAAATAATTAAATCATTTTCTTAATTTCATTTTCTTTTTAATAAATAAGTACATCCTATGCAACAGAAAGCAAATTATAGCTTACTTGATCCCTCCGTGAAAACCTCAGATGTGCATGACTTTCAAAACCAAGCCGAACTTTTCTTCGGTTTCATATTTATAGGTGACAGTTCTCTTATACTAACAAATATCTATCGAATCTTCTTCGTCGCCAAATCGCCAACGTCACACTCCAGATTAATTCACGCACTATTTTCCCGTTTACCTGTGTTATCGCTCTTTGTGGCGAGAAAGTCGAGTTAATTTCCTTAAGAGTGACCTTTGGGGTGAGAAAAATCATTGTATATGATATAGAAAACCGGCTTTCTAGAAGATGCGGATTTTTTCCTTTCTAGTGATAGCAAAGGGGTTAATTTGTTTTTTATATCGGTAATTCTGTCTAGCATGAAGTCAATGTCAACAACTGTTAGCTGATAAAACAATGGCAAATATTAGCGATACGCTGGTCTTGATTTGCATTCCTTTCACAGTGGTAACTGCATTGATTTAATTATTTAATCGCAACGACATGTTGTGAATCTTGATCGCCTTTAAAATCAAATTTACGATTTGAATATTAATAATGGATAAATTGTTTAAATTCTTACAACAAAGTTTGTTTAATTGTTTTGTTTATCAGAATAAAAATATGTGCTCGATTATCGTAGAGAAACAAAACAGATTCTTCAGAGAAAATTCGAATAATAATCGTATTGTTCAATTATTCTTATAATCTTTATCTAATCAATTTGAACAATAATCTATTGATGAATCTACTATCGTTTACAATTTTAATATGTTAAAAGAAATTAAATTTGCATTTTCGATTTGATTTTAAAATGTTTCTCTCTAAATTTCTCATTTAGAATAATGTAACTGATATAGAAAAAGAAAATAGATGTATAATAGAAAAAAAAACTGATTGTTAAAAGGAACTTTCGAAGTTATTATTAAATACCGCTGTTCGTAAACCGCATTTAATTAATGTAGTAAATTTAAAAAACAAACTCCTTGAAAGTTAGAAGTCTATATAAGATAAGAATGACGGTTTAAATCATATATAAAAAACATATACCGTAGACTTATTAAATTCTGATTATATTTATTCTTTCGCCATGTTATCCCACTTGTTTACATATTCACCATGTAAATGGATGTTAGCAAGACATTATTTTATAAATTGCTATTTAATTTCTTAAGAGAATGCAATTATACTCTTTATTTTTCTTTAAGAAAAGAATAATTCTAAAATTAACAACATTCACTAACTTTTGTGATACATCTTGTGCATTTTGTTCAACATAATAACTCTCTTTTTTTTTCTGTGATATAACCATAGTTCAAAAGATTTCTAGACCATATTACAATTCTCCTTAATGAACTTAAAATTAGCTTACACCCTCCATGTCACACACATCGAAAATTGGTATTCGTAGTTTTAAAATTGTTTTTTTTTATTATTATTATTATTATGAGGGATTCGAATTTTTACAAAAAATCACTGCCTATTCTTCTATATTTTTCAGCATATTCATTCCTTTCAAAACATAAAATTTATTTATTACGAATCCGATCATTCACTATGTGGCTAAAAATTTTAACCTCAACCCAATGGCTGTACCCGAATGGTTCTTAATTTAATTTTCTGTTGACAATTTATTTAGAATTTTTAATGCATATGCTTGTATCTATAAATCAGCATAACAGCACAGATCTCATAATTTTGAATCTTAATCAGATATTAACAATATCAGCATTAATAAATGTTAAAGCCCGCCTACTACTTACTTTCTATTCTTCTTCCACAAAAGCTGAATTAAATGAGCTTATGATGACGAAGACGCTGAGTTCGAACCCTGATAAAAATTCACTTTGTATGTAGTCATCTCGGATTTCCCCTTCGAGATTTTATCTTGGAGCAGTGCTTATAATACTGATTTGCAGTGAACTTAGATAACAGAAATAAATGTGCATCGTTCATTTTTGTAGTAATTATTGCATTTATAACATCCAGTGTGACTAGAGGAGGCGAGTTGTTCGGAAAAGGTTCAAAGGCATGGCAGCACAGAAGCTCCCATGTTTTATGTATGGAAAGAAATTAGGTCTCCAGGCAGGCAGGGCACTTCCGCATTTCCTCTGGGCAACATGTTTCTTTCTAGAAAATGCAAATGGAGACCCACACAAGCAGTAATCCATAAAAAAAAAGTAACAGCGGCGAAAGTGCTCTGAATAAAATTGTTAAAAGCCTCACACTAGTAAATACTTCCGATATTTCCCAGACGACTTTTTTGTTCTTTCCTCCTAGAAAGACATATATCGTCCTTAAAAAAGTTTCAAGTTATAAAAATTCATTTTATTCATCTTCTTTTTTAAAGAAAAATAGTGCATTATAAGGATCCTTTCATCGAAGATGAATATTTTGGATATATTATCTTGAATTGAAATATAAAAGAAAGAAATGGTATCTTATAGTCACTGCATCGAAATTCAAATGAAGACGAACTAATTATTCGATTTTAGATAAGAAAATATCATACAATTTGAATGAAATCGTGAATATTAAATCGTATAACGGTAAATAATACAGGGTGATTATAAGGTCCTTTCCTTATTACAAAAAATTATTAAGAAATAATCATTAAATCTATGAAATTAAGGAATAATCGTGCTCTTAATTTTTTTTTAGTCTAATAGTTAGTGCTACGAATATATTCCATCGTTATCAAAATGACGTCAACAAAGGAAGGAGCTCAATATTTCTTTGGTTCCATGAATTCAATCAATCATTATTATTTAGTGTCACATTTATTAGTATGTCATTATTACTTAGTGTCAGTCAATCATTATTATTTAGTTACATAAAGGACAAAGTGTTTGCATCGCCATTTGAAGGTATTGATAAACTCACGAGACTACAGATGTTGTATCTAGTGTGATGGCTGAAATGTTGGACAATACTTGCAAGAATCGAAATAGTGATTCTTCGAACGACCAAGGGTGCTCACATTGAAATTTATTCATGTAATTGGTTTTATTAAAAATTTTATAAACATCTTTAAAATACGTAGAAATAACTAAATTCCAAATTATAGTAGTCATAATAATAGAAATATAATTCCACAATAACTTTTCGTAACCAGGAAAACATTTGAGGCCAACCTAAATATTACAATTTAACTATTTATCTGAATGTTGAACTCATATATATGAGTATTAACAAGAAAGTGCTATTATATTCTTCCATATTTAAAAGTTAATGAGAAAGTGTAAGAATGATTGGTTTAAGAAAATACAAAAAAATCATAATTCATTTTATATTAATGAATAAAATGTAAAAGTTTTATATTTTTAAAAATATCAAACTGATCTAGTGGAAGTAATATTTCTAAATATGAAAATTACACCCCTTTGAGTAGAAAAAAGTTATTTTCAGAAACAGAAGAACGTAGAAACAGAAATAATAATAAAAAAAGTAGAAATAATATTAATCTTTGACTACCTGAAATCACTATTTAGATGCAATATTTGTAAACAGGAAATATTTTTAAGCGAAGCGAGCTGTAATTATATGCCCCTCGATAATAACATGGTAAATTTCAAATCTGCAATTGTAATAGGTGAACACAACAAATCGCGAAAATCACGGGATGCAACAGAACATGGACTGACTCTCCAATACGCAACAATCGCAGGATAAGCAGATGTACGGTTAATATAAACATAATACTAATCATAAAACCAGCAAGAAACTTTTCTCACATACCGCCTAATAAACTTGTAATGCAAGAAATGGTATTGGCGTACCACAGCTAAGAAATAGTAACTTTTATCGTAAATTTAGTATTTTTACTTAATCTATCATGACATCCTAGGCAAGTTATTTGAAGATTAATCCTTGGCATGCGGTAATAGCATCCAAAAATCGAATTTGTAATGACACATTTTTCTCCACCGATAAAAACAAAAATTTCACACCAAACAGCGCTTATAATAACAAAATCCCATACCAAATTTGATACGTATTAAATCGTTGATTTTTTTGAATTATCATGTCTACACTATTCTGAAAGTACAGACTGACAGTCAACCTGTTGTAAGATTTCGCTCAAAATTTGAAAGGTGTCTATACTGTAAATGCTAAATCTGTATACAGAGTTTTGTCCATCTAGCTATCTTTGTGTTTCTAGTTATCGTGTTAATTTATATTAGAACAAACGGATAGACGAACATTCTCTAAACATATTTTACTCAAAATTTGACAGAAATCTACAAATTTGGTGTAAAGTGCGTATACCAAATTTGAAAGCATTATTGAGCTGCCTTTGTCACAGATAAACAGACGGACATTTTCTAAAAATAAATTTTCGAACTCAGGGATGTTTAAAACGTGGAGATTCGTCAAAATCTGGAGTTTGAATGTTATGACGATTACTAAACTTTTTCCATATTGTGTATACGAGAAATTTTTAATGAATTTTTCGACGATTACTTTTACTTTGTTTTTATTTTCTCCATACAAGTCAAGACAGCAAATGTGTAAACAAGCATGTAAGTAAACTTAATGAATAAAATGTTGAATACATGTAACATTATCCAAAAAAGGATAAGAACAAAAATTATAAAGCATCAACAAAGAAAAGGCAGCCCTTAATACATTTAGGTACAGAAAAAAGATATTCATAATACAATTCACATAATAAAAACAATATCTGCAATAAAATGTTAAAAAATCATAAAGGGGGGGGGGCTGAAAGAACTGGAACTGAGAGAATGAATGCATCATTAACTGCTGCATATAGAATCACTGATTTTGAAAGTCTCCCTGTTTTAAAATATGATTTTATTTAAATAGTAAATAGTTAATTACGCATTTGTTAAATTATCTGAAATCCATTTAAATAAAATTCAGTCAAACAAAAAATTATCTGTTTCCTAATTTTCTACAGATAGTAGCCTTGAACCTGGGTTTTTAAAAAAATCTGAGAAAATAAGGTAATATAAGATTTGAAATAATATTAAAAATAGTGAAATAGTAGTTAGTCTTCAGGCTCCAACCTAAGGGAGTCGTTGCCAGTTTGTATTCTCTTGCTTGTATCGGCATCTTATCTTCCTGAAGTTTTTTTTAAAGAGATGTTTCTTTAAATATTTCTTTTCATCGGGCTACAATAACCTAAAACCATTTTATCATTGTTAATTTAAACCATCCAGTTCCATTTGGTAAATGTGAATTTTCGCAAATTTTTGAATATGTTAAAGTTGAAGAATGACAATCTGATTTCTTCCTATTAGCATGGAGCAAAAGTAAGTAAAGGAAGGAACTAACTCAAGTGTCATTTTTCATCATATAAACAGTTTTAAATTGCGAGGTTCCTCTTAGATGAGCTCTCGTGTAGCTTAGAAACGGGATATCAATATAAGCTAAATACATGATTGAAACACAGTGAGGCATCAGATATTTCACTATAACAAATTTCTATTCTAATAGAATAATCAGCTTCGTGAGGAATTAAAAGTCAAATATTATTAAAAAATATTATTATAATAAAATTTATAATTGATTTTAAAGGTAAATGTTATTCTGTAGTATTAGAGTAATCAAATTTAAAATATGATTTAAAAGAAAAATATTATTCTGTAATTTCAGAATAATCAAAATTGTAATTGATTTAAAAGGCATCTGGTCATGCTAATCTATCCCAAGTGTACTCTACAATATTATATGGATTTATAAAATAAATTGTATAACTTATCGTGAATATGCTAATAATCAGACTTAAGTATTCTTTTAATATTAATGCTGCATTATAAATGTGCATATTTCGAATTGTTCTTAAAAACTGCATTAAACATTTTTGGTTACTGAATCCATGTATTCTTTTGCGCCTATCTTCAACAACTTCTGTAAACTCAAGCACAACTTTCCATACTGTTGATCAAATAGTTATGCTAATAGTATGGAAATTAAAGATCCGCTTCAACATATCTGAACAGAATAAAGTGGAATAACTTTAATCGAGCCTCAAGATTTAATGTACAACCTGTTTCTCTTACTTTCTTTTATAAAGCAACTATATCTTCAAATTTCGTGTGTATCAAACATTAATATTTCAGCCACTGGTCAACACAGCCTTTCACAGCCATTTCAAGAACATTTTATACACATTTTAAGATCCAAAATGTCTCGTTTATTTATTGATAACCAACCCTAGTTTATTCTCTATACTGTTTATGTTCTAAAGTAATCTCAAGAATTGTATTAAATTAATTTAATATGAATTCATGACGTATGTGAATTAAGTATCTATTGTTCATATACGTGGCATAGCCGGCGTCTTGGCCTAGGAGCAGCCTGCCATCTGGACATCCAGGGTTCGAGTCCTGGTTCGGGCTTGATTGTTCTACCCCCGTGTTCCATCTGCAAAGTGAATGAAAGAACCCCCCTTCCCTCCAGCCCCTGTAAAAAGGGGTTGTGCAAGCGAGTGTACGAGTGTCATCTTCATATGAACTAGAAGACTTCTGCCCAAGGGTTCTCAGGGATCTTTACCCTCAGAAGCTACTGCACCTCCTTTCCGTGGAAACGCGGACACGGCATCATCATCATATACGTAGGATACATAAGTCAATTATGTAAATCTTTCACTAATTTGTACATTCAATTTATTACCCAGTAAATCCACATTTTGACTTTACGAGTGAGTTTTAATTCAAGGCTCTTCTTGAAAAACAATTGCAGTAATTCTTTTTATAAATCTTAATATCAATATTGCGACAAAAATTGTTCGAATATTAGAAAAATAGCGGACCACTTTATTGCGTCAAATCCTGTAATCTAAATCCTGTAGAGTCTCTCTTTTCCAATCATAATATTCGTGATAAAAAGATCATATGGCTTTGATCTGGCTCGTGTGGTTGGCATAAAATTTATAAAGATTTCTTATAAAAATATTTAAATAATAGATTTTACTGCAAATATAATGAATTTGAACCAATTTTATTTCATATAAATATAGTTCAGCAATGCACTTTCAGAAGGGTTTTTTTTTTTTTTTTTAGTAATACAGTATAAAAATTATTTGAAAATTTTCATTGCAGTGATTTCTTAAATTAATACGTTTAGTTCCTTTTGAATATAATTTTCCACTAATATAATTCAATTGAGATTGTCTTATAAACTAAACAACATCACTTAAAAAAATTACTAATTCTGGGGGGGGGGGGGTTCGATATAGGCATATATCGAAATGGGATTGTTAAGAATATAGCCGCTTTTTATAGAATTTATATGTTTATATATGCTTATAAAACTGCAGTTTATGTTCATTCCTATAATAATATGCCAGAAGCTCAAATGGCAATAAATTTAAATTGGCAAATATAATATAGGCAATTAAAAAAAAGAAGAGTAATTAAATTATCTTGATAAAATAAGTTAAAATTATATTAAAAGTATAAATCAAGAATATTCAAGGAATAAATTACTATCTACTAAACGAATAAACTGAAACATTGAGAGATTTATTAAAACACGAATCTTGTCGTCAGAAACATTACAATGAATAAAATTAATAATTTCATTCTAAACGTTTTCTTAAATAATCACGCCAGTTTAAAAATTTTAAAATATAGATTTATTTAATAAATATTTTGCAGTATTGCATGAATATTAAAAAAATTTCTTTTTCATGTATCTTTAATTTGTCATTAATGGAAGTTATCTCATATTCATAACAAGATATCATCGAGACATTTAGGTTCATATCCCATGAAAATCATTTTTTTTTTCCTTCGAAGATAGGGAAATATTCATGTTTTCTAACCAAATAATGACCTGAAAATTGTGAAGTAATTCTCTTTCATGCAAGAGATAACAGAATTGTAAAACTTATAATAATAACTGTGTTGAATGTTGAATCCCGACATTTATGGTGAAAGGTTTCATACTAAGACCAGTGTCATGAATAAAATTCATATTTCATTTATGATACTGGCCATAAGTAAAATTCATGTTTCATTTATGATCCTGGCTATAAATAAAATTCATGTTTCATTTATGACCCTGGCCATAAGTAAAATTCATATTTCATTTATGACACTGGCCATAAATAAAATTCATGTTTCATTTATGTCCCTAGCCATAAATGAAATTCATGTTCCATTTATGACACTGGCCATAAGTAAAATTCATATTTCATTTATGACCCTGGCCATAAATAAAATTCCTGTTTCATTTATGACACTGGCCGTAAGTAAAATTCATATTTCATTTATGACCCTTTCCATAAATAAAATTCATGTTTTGTTTATGACACTGGCCGGTACTAAAATTCATGTTC
>JAPMOR010034126.1:0-13826 GCA_026543865.1 Argiope aurantia
CCCTCTATTTTGGATCCATCTGTAAAAATATCCGTCTTGTTTGTAGGTTGGAATTCTTGTTTGAGGGAAATTCTGTCTTAGAGAAGAAAGTCTGAGGGGAAGATTTTTTTATGAGAGCATTTCATCACGAAGTTCTCAGGATGGAATGTTATGTTCTGAAAATGGCTAGGTAATTGAAGACGACTTACTCTTACATTGGTTGCTTCTGCTTGCGCTTTGATGTGAAGTGGAAGAATTCCTTCGATAACTTGTAGTGCTGCCGTATATGTTGTTCGGAAGGCTCCAGAAATACTCAGGAGAATTTTTTTTTCTGTATTGAGATTAGGATTCTTTGTTGTCGGGAGGAGAGAGGATAAGCCCAAGCTGATGCTCCATATAGGATCATTCTCTCGGCAACGGTGAAGTAGAGATGACGCCTGAATTCTTTTTTCAGACACCATGTGGAGCCAGCAATTCTGCTGAGATTTTGGTATAAGAGAGTCACCTACGTTTTGGTGTTGAGGAAGTGAGGAATCCAGTTAAGCTTATTGTCGATGGTAACAACCGAGATATTTTAAAGATTGTTGCCTTTTTATTGTTACGTTATTCATTTAATTGTTGGCCCGTTGACTAATTTGCTTATCAAGATATTACATGATTTTTCTACGGAGATTTTTAGGTGATGCTTGTCGGTCCAGCACTTGAAGATTGAGAGAACATCCTGGGCGGCTGATTTCAATTTTGCTCTTGTTGATTCGGCTACAACAAAAACAAAGTCGTCTGCAAATGCCCGGAGGTGAATGTTAGGTAGCCATTTTTCAGAAAGAATTTCGTTTGCGACAAGATTCCAAAAAACTGTTGGTTTTGCGGGCAGCCTTTCTGCTGTGACCAGGCGGCAAAATCCGCCACTGGTAGACTTGTGCAGAATTGTTACTGGAACCACAGGTTTCCAGTCAGTACTGGCTATCTGTGGTTCACGAAACTCAGTGTCTGACACCAAGCGAGAAGGAATCCTGTATGGACGAGAGAACACCCTCCAATGATACCTTTGACTTTTCCGAGAAAACTTTGATGATCTACGAGAACTCTGACTTTTTGGATGAGCTCTTATCCATTAGTAATAATTATGATGAATCTCCTTCTTATATTTTTAGATTTTTGGTTTGGCATGGTTTGTTAGGTTTTAATGACGGAAGAGCCACGTATGACCATATGGCGCCAAACTTATGGCATATAAACTCGATCAAGGAGAAAAAACATATGGTGACGGATAAAAGAAGTTAAATGCCTAAATATGTTTTCTATTTACTTATATTGAAATTTAAAAACAAAATGTGTTTTTGTCAAAACTTTAATTCTTCATTGGTTAATTTATTGCGCGAAAGCCATGTTTGGCTATCCTACGCCAAACATAAGGTAGGTAAATAATATTAGTGTGCTAAATAAAAGGTGCATGAATTTCTAAAATATATATTTATTTGTCGTGGAGATAAAACGTATTTTTAAAAATTGTTCAAATCAAGCAGTGAAAGTCAAATACATGACAAATCATTAATCAAAAAAGGTACATTGAAAATATTTTTTTTTAAAGAAGTGAATCTTGTGAAATCAAAATAAAATTACTCAAAGGCATAAAAAGTAAGTGGCAAACCTATTTTTCTTTCTATTTGGTTGGAATAATTATATAAGTATACTTTTTCTACCGTTTAGGTGTAGTAGAGGGAGGAGATGAAGTAGTGAAATAAAAATCTTCATGTCCCTCCTCTAGGTTCTCAGATATGTTATATTCTAGAGCATCGCCTTCCGATGCACTAGAAGAGCTTATCTCAGCGTCAGCATACGATCTACAAATTTTTTTGCTTTTCCTGAGGAGAGAGCAGCTATTAATTTTGATTCGCAGTCAACCGAATAGGAATAATATTTAGCAACTTCATCAATAGTTGGACTGCTTTGCAACACAGAAAAATTAAACCGTTTATTTGGGGTCAAAAACGGAAATTTGCCTTTTATTTGCATTAAGCTTTGGAATTACCGGAATCTGCGCTGTTTTTAAACATGTTGCTATTTTTACAACATTTATTTTTTGATTATAAACAGTATTATGAGAATCATATTATGAGAATATATGAGAATCATATTATGAGTATTATGAGAATCATATTATGAGAATCATTTATGTATATTCTTATTGTTGACAACTTTTTTATCTGGAAGGACTACGTCGCATTCCAGAACCATAGGTTGGGATGAAATCACATCTTTTTTAGATGTAGTGGGGGATAATTTTATAAAGGTTTCAGTGGAACAATGACAGATTTCTGGTGGTATATATGATTTTTTTTTAATGAAATAGGTTCAGAAGGAAAAATATGAATACTTGTGGCGTGAGTTTTGTATTGATTGCAGTTGCATAAAATGGTCCTTGATGTACGAGACTTAACAATTCGTCTAGTCCCGGCGTATGAAATGTCTTTTTTTTTTCGGTAATTACTTCCTTTTCAAATTTCCAGGCGGAACAGGAACGGCAAAAGGAAGTGTGGGGATCTTTTCAATTTACACATTTTTCAGATCTATATGTTCAGATCTGTATGACCTACTACCTCACAACGGGCTCAAGTGAGGTGACCCGCGGTAGGAAGTTTTTGAATAGCCAAAACGCTGGTATTTAATCGTAGTAGCTTAAGAATATAAGGTCTAACTACCAATTTCATATGTTCTACTGTTAAAACTGGCCTTTTGAGTGAATGAATGTTAGAATTAGATGCTTTGTATCAACCAGCTATCCATTCTGTCTTATTTTGATACGACGTACATTGGTTATTCCTTGTAGTTTAAAATCTTCACAAAGTTGTTCCACTGATGTATGCAGCAGCACTCTCTGCAAGAAATTACATAATTAGAGGAGTTAAGAGTTACATGAAGAGAAAAAGTAATACTAATAGTTCATAAAGATTTGAATTTAGTTGTTTGTTCTGCTTGTTTGAGAGATGCAACCTCTATAAGAAGGTCTCATAAGCGAAGTTTCAGAGTAGAGTTTGTGCTGCCAAGATGTGTATGTAGTCAGTGCTTTTTCAACGAGAAACAGGGAAAAAGTGTGAGAGGTTTCATTCGTAGTAGAAGTACGTTTAAGAATGAAAAAAGTGTCAACTGATTCATTCATTTCAATTTGACCAATAGGATGCCCCCAGAAGTTAGAATAATTTTCCCTCCAATATGATACTTGTGGGGATTCCGTCCCGACGGCACCTCCCACCACGGACCCCAACAAGGGATGACACAGCCACCGGCTCTGAGTATTCCCAGCCTCGGCGCTTACCATGGTACTAATTGAAACCTATATGCTTGGAGGCACCCTCGGAGACAGTGAATACTTCCCTTAACTCGAAGCCCAAGAAGTGACTATTTTGCTTGACCTGTTTGAGCAACCTAGCCTAATGTCTGAGATATCAGCCGATTGATACACCAGGGATCGAAATACACCACCCGTCTTATGGGTCGGCACGCACATCCAACAAGTGGGGGTTTTTTGGCTGTCCATGAGAAGCAAGAAGCTAACAAAGCGGCGACAGCTTCTCATGGAGAACTCCTTCGCTTACCCTTAAAGGAAGGAAGAATGAAAGCCAAAAGTAGAAGACGGAGGGGGAGGGGAATTTGGAAGGCAGACCAGATCACTAGGGTACTTCGGGATTGTGAATTCCTTCATACCTAAAGACGATGTGCCTCTGAGGCGGCTGAAGAGAGATCTCTTATAAAAAAAACTCAGCAGTTTCATCATATCACTGTATCAAGTATAAAAGAAAGGCTTCTCGACAGGAAGTGGTGAGAAGAGAATGATATAAAAAAGAGAAAGGTCTATACGATTGGACAAAAAGTCTTGCCGATTTAGCTGATTTGCTCCCGAGTCTTGGCATGTGCACAGGAAATTCGCAGGATGTAAAGCAAACACATTTAATAATATATATATTTCTTATATTTAGACTTCAACACACATTTAATATATCCACACTTCAGGGTGGCCTTGATCAATTCTGACAAACGAAAGGTGCTGATTTGCTGTTGAGTGGTGTTTTGGAGCAAGAGCCATATTTGGCTATATTGAACCAATCAAATGGTAAAAGTATAGAACACATAAAATATGTAAAAAATATGTCGATATAAGTAAAAAAGGATTTTAGCATCTTTAAACGTAATACAATGATTCAGGATAATTTAAAACGATAATGTAATACACAAACAGAAGAAAAAAATTGCTAAATGTATGTAAAAAAAGCCAATAGCTTAAAAGAACTTAAAAATTCCACTGGGCCTTGTAATGTAAAAGAAGAAGAGATAAAAAATAAATATGATAAAAAAAAACAGGACAATGAATTAAAATATGAAGACCAGTAAAATGAACTTGACAGCTGTTGCACATGAATGCATTTTCGCCAAATATGAGATGCTATGCGTGAAGCGTGTATATCCTATGCGGAGACGAGTCAATTTAACGTCCTTCTCACGTATAGGAAGAACAAGCTACAACCCATTGTCTTTTTTATTAGAATACGGTAGGTAGGAAAAATATGATTGTATATATACTTTTTAATATCACAGAATTATAGTTCCAAGTTCAAAATTGCCGTAGAAGATTTTGCAGCTGAATCAACCTTTTCATTCCCTAAAATGCCGACATGATTTGGCACCGAAAAGGATTGGATTGTGGGGTTTATTGGCAGAAGAGCCAGATCAGACTATACTGCTTCAAACGCATGATATATTTTCATGTACAAAATAAAATGTGAAGTTGTAAAAATAAAACTTTACTTTAAATACTTTAAAAAAAACAATGTTAGAAACATCAAAAACTTATCAAATCTATAAATAAGTAAACACGGCATTTTAAATGATCAAATAGATTATCACGAAAAGCAATAAAAAAGGGAAGCAATTGTTCCTATAATAATAGAAGAAAAAGCCAATAAAAATTCTCTGATGCGAAAATTCGAGCGAGATAAAATCCTTAAAAAACAATGTTGATTCCAGAAGATTGAAGATATCACTGGAATCTTTTAACTTGAGGATTCTTTTTAAATACCTATCATGGCCCGGTGTACCTAAAGTGGATGCATAGGCTTCGAAACAACCCCTTTAAGTGGGCCCCTTTATTCAATTCAGATATCGTAAAAGTTATATTAGAAGGCGTAAGGTTTGTAGACTGTGAATGCGGCTATTGCTGCGGTTCAACAACGGGAGGAATGTCTTCGATTGCATCATTTGGGTCATAGTGTGCTGCATCAAGTTCAGTGTCAGTTATGGTATTAGAAATATTTTCAACTAGCATATATTCAGGTTCGGTTGGTTGGTTGAAGTGTAATGGCACAAGGACCATTTTTGGTCATATTGCATTTGGTGTTATCTAAACATATGTTGAAAATAAAATTTTGATTTTTTTTAGAACCATAGAAATAAATATATAAAAATGTATTAAAATGTAAACAGCATGCGGTAAAATATTTAAAAAATGTAAAAGTGTAGCTCTTAGAAAGTCAAGAAATTACAAAACAGTTTTTAAAATGGTATGAAAAATTCAGAAGTAAAATTTTTCTTGGCAAATGTCGACAGAACCAGCGAAGAGTCAAAATTTGAAAATTCAGCTGAATGTCAGCTTTTCCACTTTCGTCTATATTTGGTGCCTCTACATTTATAAGCAGTAAAGGACAGTCGATTAAAATTGGTACGATTTGTAGATGGTTGCTGTTCTATTAGTTCGTCAGTCAAATCTTCAATGATTTCTTCTGGATTGTAGTCAATGAAATCATCAGTTTCTCATACATCTGTGTCGTCAAGTGAAGTGCCAGTTAACACCGACTCTGATAATTGAGGAATTGAGGCTGCTGAATGGAGCTTTTTAAGTTCAAACTCATTCTTTGCGATTTATAGGAGTTGTAGTCTGATAATTGGTTGAGTTCTGATTAGACTAAATACTGGAATTCTGCTTAGTCTTTTTCTTTTTAGGAAGGCGCGTAACGTTACAGATCTTGTCATCAGTTAATGTGGATAAAGATGTATTAGATAAAGGAACAAAAGCCATACCAATAATACTAGAATCGGTTTGAGAGAATTTTTCCGCAGTTTCAACGGATTTTATTTGCTTCACAACAGTGGCAAAGTATGGAACTGCTGTAGGTAAATATAGTTTACCTGCTTCAGAATGGGATATGTTTTCCGAAACTCTTAATTTTTTTATTTTCACTAATGAACACTGTCCGTTTAAAAGATTAGTCAATAGCATTCGTAAGGTGCAATTAGAATTCTTCTTTTTATGACAGTACCCCTTTTAAGAAAATCCTTCATTTCATCTTTTGAACTTTCCTTTCTCGCAACACTGCGATATTTTTTATATCTTTTGTATCGTTAATGTATTTTTAACTTTTAATTGATAACTTTATTTCTTCTGATATTTAAGCAGATATGCACGGTGATGGAGTTCGTGTTATATAATTAAAATATGTTCATTTTTATTTTTCATTTAGTTTTAAAGATGTATCTTGTATTCATTTCAAGCTCATTTAAATTTATTCTAGCTTCAGAAGCAATTTTAATTTGATTAGATAAAGAAAAATTTATTCCGAAATGGTTTTGAGATCCTTGCAGCATTTCAAGGTACGTTGAACCATCGAATCAATTTCCTCTATTGGGTAACAGACACCTATTCTAGGAGTTTGATATATTATTATTTTATGAGCATCTATACAGGAGAATGTGTGTTTCATTCAACTACTAGAATTCTGTCCAACAGCTTTTAAATATGCTGGCAAATCACATTTCGCCTTTCATACAAGGAAGAGCAAATGAATATGCCTGGCTATCATGTCCGAGCAAAGAGCATCGTGCATTCGTCTGTACAAACTTGTACCTTATTTCCAAAACTGACACATCTAGCGGTGCAAAAATTTTTGAATTTGCGAGCACGCATACCAGTTCATATGCACTTCGTGTTTGGCGGTAATCCAAAAGCAAAAATACTCTCTTCCCTTGATAACATTTCCCAACTGACTTGATTGTGATTATTTTTAATGTAATTTTTTTTTAATTTCAAATATTGAAGTATATAATATTTTTTGTCGTTTCGTAGTTCAGATTCAGAAATTACGAATTCCAATTTTTTTCTTTTTAAACTGTAATGTATTGCAAGATTTATTTCATAGCGACCAATCATTTTCGTTTTGTCAGAGCCGAGACCTGCTGTTGAATTGCTTTTTCAATCAACAAATTATCATTTAAACTTTAAATTTTTTTTACATTGGCAATATTTGTACGAATTGCTATGTGTATCAATATGTTCAACACTTCATTAAAGGAACCTTTTTTAATTTTAAATAAAGAAAATGTCGGAAATATGGTACAACTTTTTAGCAGGAATTAACGGGCGCATATATTCGTTTGACAATAACGGGTTGCCATGTAAGGTGAAGAAATGAGATTATTCCAAACAAAAACGGAATAAAAGGTCAATATACACGAAAAGAAACGAAATCTTAATTCAAATCCTACGATAATCGAAGTTAAAAACTAAAGAAAGATAAGGGTCAGCAGGTCAGAATGGGGGAGGGTGAAAACTCATTTATCAAATCAATAAAGTTTTGGCTATAGAATACAAACGAAGGTATCCTTTGATTGGAACATCGGTAAACAAAGACGTTGTGTTCTGGGTTGCGCATATCCACTTGGACGTCGAACTTTAAAACATATTTCGAAATGTGCAATAAGAAAACAGCTGGCCAACAACTACAAAAACATCTTAGAAGATGGATAGATTTCAACCCGCAATTTTATATTTTATGTTAAAAAAATCATTTTACAGGCACAATGGGCAGTAAAAAAATGGAGAGAAGAGAGAAAAAAAAAAGGATATAGGGTCTTGCTTCAAGATTCATTTATAATATTTATGAGTGGTCCGTACACCCTTTGGCTTCCAGATATAAAATGCGAAAAGCAGAAAGTTTCATGAAAAGGAATATGCTCTGTGTGAATTATTCTTATATTAACATGAACTGCTATTCAGCCAAGTTCACTAATTGACCCTCTCGGTTTATAAGGTTTTAAAATATCTATGAATTCTAATACCGATAATAACATTATTAAATTTTCATTTGAATGATTGAGCGAAATCTCAGATATGTTAAGTAAAATTAATTAAAAAATGTAGATAATGCATAAGTATTGTCCTTTTTCATTTTTCACAATTCCGTCATAAGTACTGTTATTTTTGTAGTCATAAGTATTATTAGCATCAATAAAGAAATTTAAAGAAAAGAAATTCCATTCACTGGTTCCTTAATTATACGACTCATTCAAATTCAACTACAGATAAGGACTTCGTCTGTTTCTAAAAGTACTGAAATTTAAATATGAATATCGCTGAAGTGATGTGGATAGATATGATGGTGCATGCTGATAGCACAAAGAGGTGTTGTACGACCGGTACACTATAAAAGGATATTTTCATTTTCGATACATTAAATGGAAAAGGACAGGAATTTATTTTATAAGTGTACTTTATTGTTTAAAAGTGATATTTGTACTTGAATCTAAGAAATTTAAAGGTTTGCGATAGTTCAGTAGGCTTTTATCTCTTTTTTTTATGTAAAACTAACACACTTTTTTTATATTTTAATTTGCGAGGGTAATAAATATTACCAAAGTTATAATTTGTAATCCGACGCGAAACAGAAATGTTTAAATATTGTTCAAAGCACAAATCTTAAATATTTCTCTAATTTTGATGCATATAAAATTATACGCTTTAAAACAACTAAACTTACCAAAGTACCAGGATCGATTTAGGATGTGCATTTATGAACAATATTAGTTAGAACCTTTGGTACCCACGAAAATGGTACAAGGGCTTTAACACCTTCCTTTTTCATGTATTAAATTTGAGAAAAATAAACAAAATTGCTGCAGGAGAGGAGTTTCCAAAAACAAAAGGGAAGTGGTAACCAAGACAATACCGAAATAAATAGCTTGAAACAAGAGCAATTCCGTCTTGCGCTAAATGACCGAAAGTCTGACGTTTGGGATTATTTAGATATTATTTAACATTCTGTGTTAAAGAATAAATTTCAAGTTAATAGTTATTGAAGTAAGGATATCATGTTGTTAAAGAATTAGTGTCTACATGTTGAAAATGTAAAACATTTTAAAACAAGAGGATGGATCGAACATATTTACAATTCTTTTTTGAGAGTCCTGAATAATTGTGAAAAATAGAACATAATTTATTAGTATTTAAAACATTTCTTTAAGATCCAGGTTTAGTAGATTTGAAAGACGCATATGGCCCGACACATACGCATAAAGGATTACAGACACACAGAGTTCATATTGAATCTTGCTTTAATGTAAGGTATTGTAGCAAGGTTTACTTACATATATGTCATATAAATAAAGTCTTTTTGAAGAAGGATTACTAAATATCCCGAGGTCGTTTTCATTTTCAAATGCTTCTGAATCAAAACAATGCTGATTAAAAAAATATTCAGCGAAATGCAATCGTTTAGTCTTTGAATTCCATTAAGAACTACAACCACTGTTTAATTACACCTTCATCTGCGCCGAGAAACCGAAAGAGTTCCTTGAGAATCATTCATCATTATTTTGGTAGAAATGAGGCTCAATTTATTGGCTGCTGCAATCTCTAAACATGAGATTAAAGAACTCCTGCATCTGAAAATTTTCGAGGTACGAAAATTATTATAAAAGAAAGAGATGTAGTATTTCAGACAGTTGTGAATATATGACCGGAAATATCACCAAGTCTGACTTGAGGCTGTACTTTAATTTGACTACTACTGCCATCAAATATACATTATTGTGAAGTTTTTCTGGAAAATTACGAAGGGAGAATGCAGCGGTTTCTAGACTAATTGCAGGTCTTATTCAAATAGAATATGCAGTTGCCACCGCCATCTCCTTAGAGGCAATGTATACTCTAATCTAGCTCTAAAAACTGCAGAAAAGCATTTGAAATGAGTTTCATGAAAAGAAACAGCTTCACAATGCATCATTATCACATAAAATGAACAACATTTCAACTAAATTCTCTTTTGAAAGCCATCAAACTGACAGAATTTTAAAATATTTATCATTTATATTAAAGACAAAGTTCAGAAATTATATTAGAACTGCAAAAACGAAATCTGATTATTCTCTGCATATTATATTATATATCATTATTATACATTTTCATTCTGCTTGAATTCAGCTATAAATGTTTTAGTTTATATTTTCAGACGCCTTCAATTGCTTTATTAAGGTTGATCTTCCCGACTATTCAATTTCATTTTATATTCCACATCTTTTTGTTTTTCTATAGGGGTCTTGTTTTTTGGAATTATTTAATTTTGACAAAATTAAATATATTTTTAAATGCCTATATCATGTTTTTTTTTAATTATCTGTGTCCGTTACAATTCATATGCTTGACGTAGCTTTGTCAAGTATCGAACTTGTGTCAGATTTCTTCTTCTCGTCTGAGTTCAGTGCAAAATTCTTAAAAGTAAAACGAAATTAATTTCAAAATATTGACCGAAAAAGTTTTGAAATACTGAAAATTGTAAATTTGGATGACCAGTACGACCCAACACTTCTTCCAAGAGTATTAAAGAGAAACGTCGAAATCATATCAAAATTTATTTTTATACAAAGTATGCACAGCTATGTATATGCCATCCAAATAAATGATTTACAAGCTTCTGAATCAGAACGTTGTGGTTTATAAAATACATTCGGCCAAATGCAAGCGATTCCTATCAGCTTTCCTTTCCGAACTACAACCAATATTTAATGGCATCTTCATCTGTGTTGAGAAACCGGAAGAGGTGTACCATTAAAAGCGAAATGAATAAATGGCCAGTGCAGGTACAAATTAGCAACATCGAGTTTCATGAAAATGAAGTTTCAGAATATATTATTATGATATGGGCTCACACAATCTCTAACCCTGAATAAAAGTAACAGACTCTCCACAGCAAAGAATTCTCCAGAAATAAAAAATAAATAAAAAAAAATTGATCTCTCAGAAAATTCTGAATAAATTACCACAAAACACTTCAGTTTTTAATGAAAGTACACTTAATTGTTTGAAGTATGGGCAAGATCCCAGCTCCCCCTTCTTGAGACAGCAATTTGATGTATGTGGTGCGACAGTCCCCAGGAATAAAAAGTACAGTGTACATGATGAAAATACAACAATTGCGGAGTTTCATGAAATGGAACTGATTCTGTATAAGTTATTCTTATATTAACATGAACTGTTATACAATTAAGTTTACTTTTCGACCCACTCGGTTTACAAGAATTTCTAATAACTATGAATTATAATAAAGACAATACATTTGGAATTCCTGAAAGAAATATCAAAGTTCTGTAAAGTAAGGATGATGAATTTTTATTTTAAATAATGCATAAGTATCGTCGTTTCTTTATTTTTTGCAAATCACAATTGTCGTCATAAGTACCATTACATTTGTCGTCATAAGTATTACTATCCATCAATAAAAAAAATTCAATAAAATGAAGATAAAATAAAGTGAAGAAATTCCATCGACTTGTAGCTTAAATATACGACCTCATTCCAACTCACTAAACAGAAGGCAAAGACTTCGTCTCTTTCACAAAATAGCCTACAACACACAAACGGATTCAGTATTTATTTAAAGTACACACAACTATTTCTAGTGCAGGCTAGATTACTGCATTTCTTGAGACAGCAACTTAATGGGTACTTCTGAAGTCAATTGGATACTTTTACAACGGAAAGAGCCCTTTCAAATTTTCCTGCGATATTAGCAAGGAAAGATGCATTTTTGAATCAAAAGTTTAAGAAATTCTCAATTATCTCCTAATTAACATTTTCGAACTGCAGTTACTAGCTTTATTTACATTTGAAAAAGACCTGAGGTATTCATTTACCTGGCACAGCACTGACACCGGCAGCCAGACATTTCAACTTGATGGTTGCGAACGAAATTGCTCCCCGCGGGTACAAGCGAAAACCTAATCAAATTTTTTTTAAATAAGTATATGTGCTACTTATATACTAACTGATCCCATGACACAAAATTCACCAGTCAGTTTTTTAATGTACTCTCCGATTCAGAATAAATTATTATATTGACATGAATTAATATTCCCACAATATTACTAGTCAACTCCTTTATGTTGACAAGTTTTAAAAATATCTATCATTTATAATGAAGACAATGTTAAGAAACGTAATTCGAAATTCAAAACGGATTCTGAATATTTTCTGATATATTTTCATGTCACTTGATTTCTCAACAAAAGTTTTAATATGCAATTCCCCGTGTATTTAATTGTTTCATGACAGTTGATTTTCTAGAATTTTGAATTTCGTTTTGTTTTCCTCCTCGCACTTTCATGCATATTTTGACTTCCACATTTGAATGTCCAAAGACCATAACAACTGTTCAGAGTACGAGCTTCCAGTCCAATCATTTCAGAGAATCTGCTGACATGTTGGTCTGTTACAAGTTGCGTAGGATTTCATAACTACGGCTAGAAAGGGCAGACGAAGAATCTAGACATAGTTTACAAATTTAAAATATATTATTACTTTTATTAATATGAACGATAATCAACAATATTCACTAATCACCCTTCTTTGAATGACAAATATTTAAAATTATAATTGATTATAATAATGTTCAGAAACTGTAATTAGAGTAGCAAAACGAATATTTTCTCTAAATATTATATTATATCAGAATATTATATATTTTCATTCCACTTGATTTCTCATGCAAAAATTTTATCATGTATTTCCTCTTAATTTCATGAACGTTGATATTTCGAGATCTCGGATTTCATTTTTTATTCCACATCTTGTTGTTTTAAACATAGTTTTTATGCTTGCCTTTTGTGATATTTTAATTTGAAAAGAAAGTATATTTTAAAAGATCTAACTCGGTGATTTTATTTTTTAAATCTTCAGTGTACTTTTCAGTCATATACTTGACGAAGCATAGTCGTATCTGTCTCTACAGCCCTGAAACAAATCAATCAACCAAACATTTTCGTCACTATTGGAAGCAGGAGCGTGAATCTTTTTATCACGTGAAGGAATATAAGCAAAGTAATTGAAAATGTCTCTTTTTTTGGAGAAGTTCTGATAAGTCAGTATGTGTGTTCATAGACCTTATTGATAATTTTCTTTTTAAACTATAAATAGTAAAGTCGGGGTGGATCGAGAATTATTCATATTTTTGGGAGTAAATATCGCGGTAATTAAATTCACTCCTTTATAAGCCCTACTTCTGTGTGCGTGTGTGTGTGTGTGTGTTTTATTTTTAGTCGGCGTATATTTTTACATTTGCAATTTATTCACTGCTTCAGTTTTCCTTTTTTAGAGGAAACAGACAGAAAGGCAAAGAATTGACAAAGAAACCCGATCATTTTAAAATTATTCAAATCTGACAGCTCCACACATCGGACATTTCTTATCACATCTTCAACAAACTGAGGTTCATTCGAGGGGAGATGACTGTTTAGATTGGCAAATAAATCAGCATATTAATTTAAATAATACTTCGAAATTTTTCCATTCTGATAAACGTGGTTCGAAAATTCGACATGCTACTAAGCTTTATTATCTTCATTTGACTTAATTTTCTAGATTGAAGAAAATTAAATATAACTTTTATTCTGAAAAGGGATAAGGACTTTCTGAAATTCTCCTATAACCCAGTTGTTCACTGGCCGTCAAGAGGTAATTATATAATAAACTAATTATTCGAAAATTGATTACATTCCTTGAATCGAATGAATAATAAAATGGAAGGCAA
>JAPMOR010034128.1:0-10717 GCA_026543865.1 Argiope aurantia
CAGAACAAATGTTTTATTTTTAGGTTGAAATTAGGTTTGATTAGGTTTAGGTTTGAAATTTTGCATAATTTTATATTTAAAGCAATACGTTTTTACTTGAAAAATTTCATAATCAAAGAAAATTTAATTTATTTTGTATTGGAAACAGTTCTAATTAAAATATCATGGAAACGTTAGGCCTTTCTTGTTTTCAATCAGTAATATTCAAAAGAACAGATGTCACTGACGTTGTAATCTCTTCAAATTTCTTTGAAAGAAATCCAAAACGATTTGTCAGAGTACTCCTTTCTCCATTGTTCTCCAACGCTTTAATTACCTCAGCGCAACCTAACCGATTCGCAAAAGTGTTCACTTTACCTTTTAAGTATTTCTCATTAGCCTAGTCTAGAGAACAGACTGATCTTTTGTATTTCCTTGGAGAGGCACCGGTAGTCGTGCGATTCCCGTTTGAATATGGATTGGAAAGGCTTATTAGCCAAAGATCAAACAGTAAAGAGACAAATCTTCTCAGGGTTCCCTGGTGGGACACTGAACTGGAGAAACAAAGAAAACTGACAAGAGCCTTGCGGAATAGATACCAACGATGTAAAAACACTGAAGAGAGAATGAAGAGAAGACAAATTTATAAAAAAAAAGGAATCAATATACAGAGGAATGTTAAGAAAGAAATAAATTGAATGCTTTGAAAAGTTATGTAGCGAAATAACGAGAATGAACCCTTTTGAGCTACCTTATAAATTAGCGGCAGATAAAATGAAAAGGAAAACAGTTTTTCATGGTGTCAAAAAACAGGATGGAACAAAAACCAAAAATACAAAAGAAACTGTTGAAACTATTGTGAGATGCCTTTTCAAAGAGGAACAGTCTCAACAAGAGAGTAAAAAGCAGAAGAAAATGAGGAAAAGTATTGAGTTATATAAAACAAAAGAAAAAGATAAAATATTCACAATTAATGAAATAAGAACAACGATTAATAAAATGGCTAAAAAGAAAACACCTGGATTAGACAACATTCCGATGGAGATGCTTGCTGAAATTAACAGAAAGAATCCACTCATACTTTTAGAGTTATACAACAAGTGCCTAGAATTAGGTGCGTTCCCTAATCAGTGGAAGGTAGCAAAACTGATTTTAATTCCTAAATCTAATAGAGACTTTATGGATCCTAAATCCTATAGACCAATTTGTTTGCTAACAACAGCAAGTAAAATCTTGGATAAACTGACAACTCAAAGAGTACAGCACTTATTAACGGCACAAAATAGGCTGCATCATGATCAACATGGTTTTAGATATAACCACTCTTGTGAAACAGCCCAAAATGCACTATGGAGTAAAATAAAAGCTGCGATGAATCAAAAACTAAAAACAACAGTTATATCTTTGGATGTAGCTTTAGCGTTTGATTCAGTATGGAGCAAAGGCATTTTATATGCCCTTATAAAAATGAATTTCCCGAGCAATCTTTTTGAAGTGATTAAAGATTACTTAAATGAAAGGAAATGTATTTACCAAGATGGAGAGAATAATTGGGAATTTATAATGGATAGAGGAGTGCCACAGGGCTCATGCAGCGGACCGTTATTCTGGAACTTGGTTATGAATTCTGCATTTAAAATCAATCTTCCAGCGAACTGCTTTATACAGGCGTATGCCGATGATGTGCTACTAATAATCTCGGGAAGAACAAAAGATGAACTGGAAATTAAAGGAAAACAAATCATTCATAGACTAGTAAAATGGGGCAAAATACATAAACTTGAGTTTAATGAAAGGAAAACAATTCAAATTCCTATTACATTTGGCGAACGTTTAAAATTAACAGATCCACCTAATATAAAAATGGGCAATAACAATATAAATGTGTCAAATCAAATTAAATACTTGGGAGTTACATGGGACAGTAAATTGACATTTACGTCGCATTTTAGTAAGGTCAAGAAAAAAGTGGATGTATTAACATATAAATTAGTGACAGTTGCGGATAAATTTTATGGAAAAAGGATATACCATCTAAGAAGAATCTATACTGGAGCTATTGAGCCATTTGTTCTTTTTGGGCACGGAGCATGGGGACATAAGCTAAATCTAAAGAAAATCAGAGAAACGTATGGAAAAGAAATTTGGATATATGGATGGAAAAGAAATTTTTACAGATTGTTCAAAAGATGAAAATAAAGTAGGAGCTGCAATAGTAGTATACTACTATGGGAAAGAGATCGATAAATGTCTTGTGAAATAATCGAACCATGCCACAAGTTTCCAGGCGGAAGTGCCAGCTTTAAAGATGGCCATTGAATATTGTGAAAGGGTGGAGGACGGACAGAAGGGCTCAATTTTTTCAGATTCTCTGTCAGTCCTTCAAGCCATACAATCATCTCACAATTGTAATAAGGAAATATGTACGATAAAAGAAAAGATAAAAAGTGAAAAAACTAACAAGTGGATAGAGTTGAATTGGGTTAAGGCCAATATTGGGATATATGGTAATGAAAAGGCGGATCAATATGCAAAGTTGGCGGCACAGAAAGAGGGTGTTGATATGGTTGCCCCAAATCAAAGGGTGTCTTAAAATGTAAATTAAGAGAAGAAATAAAGCTGCAATGGTTTGACAGATGGTATATGTCCAAAAACGGAAGAGTAACTTTCGATTTTATTCCTAATCCAGAAATAAAAATAAGAAGATACCATCCACTGATAATTCAAATTATATCTGGACATGGGAGATTTCCTACATATTTCCAAAGATTTGGAAGAATACAGGACACTAAATGCATTTGTGGAGGAAGCGGTACTGTTTACCACTATTTAAAGGAATGTATTGAAATCTCGGAGTTAAGAAAAAATCTGAAAATTATAAATAATGACTTAAGCACAGTACTGATGTTACCAGATAATCTTAAAATTCTGAAGGACATGATGTCAAAAGTTGTCAGTTTTTTACCAACTATTTGAGAGTTTGTAGATAAGGAAATAGGACAGTAATTGACCAATTTGTGGCCAATTACCTAGAAGAGAATGACAGTTTGACAAACCGGTCAATGCAAGGATGGACAATGCTAAAGATAGCAGACGGCCACTGTAAATCCTATCGATACTGCTACGTTCAGTGGTGGCGGGGTGGTCGGCTATACGCAAGAAGAAGAAGGATTGGAAAGGCTTAACAATTCGAATTACTTAAGGATGCTTTGGCTACTTCATATTTGCAGGAAACTTCCTTATACTGACTTAAACTATCCTTATTAGTTCAAAAGTACGTCAGTAAAATAAAGACTCGGTTTGGAAATAAAATGCTAAAATATTGCAGATAGCAAGTATGGTAAACGCAAAATGTGCTTTTCTACATAATATTCATAATAAATGAATCGTAAATTTCATTCATAATAAATGAATCACAAGTTTCATTCATAATAAATTCATAATAAATGAATCATAAGTTTCATTCATAATAAATTAATCATAAATCAATGAATTTGAGAATAATCGTATTAAGTGCGTATAATCATGAAATAAAAAAATATTTTTTAATGCTATTTAATGTTAAGTTGGTAGTCTTTTCTTTAAACTCAAGGATGAATACTTATGTGACAAAAAGTAAAAACATCACGCCATGTCTTTGATGCCTATAACCACGAGGGTCATTCTAACAGTTTGGATGATATTCTGGCCAACGAATATAATGCAAGGCTGATCATTTCAACTAAATACTCAAGAACAGTGGAAGAGATAGAGCCATATATACAAACCGAGAGGAAAAGGATGAGGAATTAGCCCAAATTCATTTAATAACTGAAACAAAATACAAAGTATAATATAGAAAGTAAAGAAATGCGACCAGAAAAATCTTTTAAAAATAAATACATATAATTTTGAAATAGTATTAAAGGATACTACTAAAAACATTGGAGAGAGAATTTAATGAATTTGATTAATAAAACTGAAATTCTTAAGTTGAACTATATATGAATATCCAGTAAGTACTGATTTTTCCCAATAAAAGAATAAAAAAAATCTACAAAATAAAACATTGATAAATATTTTTTTATTATACATTTTCGACTTGAAAGCTCCCGAAATTGCATGAAAGTAAACAAGTATGAAAATGAATGCAAGATTCTTTTTAATCATAACATTACATTTTTCTTCAAAAATAATTTTGTTTGACTTTTAATGTGAACATTTAATATCCCTGAAATCTTTCACTACATGGCAATGGATACTATATTGTAAATTCATATCACGCATAAAAATTTTCTTTGCAGTTAATATTTAATGATTTATTATTTTTCTTCACGCAATTTCAATTTTTTTTCTCGAGTGGCTACAGTTTGGAATTCTACTTTTTATTTTCGATAGTCAAAGTATCATTTGTTGTTGAAGAGTAATTTTTTTTCTGTTCAGAAAAGAATATTTTATTTTCAAATATGTTTTCAATTCTCCAATTGGCCACCAGTGCAGTTTTTACAAGAATAATTTATCGTGCAATAATTTCCGTAAACAATTTTTTAATTTCCAGTTTCATAATTATCCAAAGGGTTTGTCTATTCGAACATGTACGGTTTTCCCTATCGGCAAGGTGTCTTTATTGTCTTCCCATAGAACTGTATATTAATATCTATTTAAAAAAAAGCCCAAAGTGGGCCGGGTAACTTGAATAATAGGGTGTTGGATTCGCATCCCTTGGCTTGTGAGCTCGAACCCCACCTGACGAATGTTCTCCATGTATATGGTGGCTGGTACACGTATAAATCTGTCGTAGTCACTAAATACTCCAAGTCGAGACAATACCACTAGGAATACTAGATCAGAGGTCATCGTTCTCTGATTCACGTCTAAATTACGAACTGTGGATGAGTGAATGAAACATTTGAATCCTCCTTGTGAAATCGGCAGTGACGCACGAGTAGCTAAGACGCATTTTTGGACCTGTCGCTGCTGAAATCAGAGAAGAAAAAAAAAATCGGCTTAAAATGTCTGTGACAAGTGCCATAAGCAACAACAGGTCCAAAATTATATGCTGGAGGAATGGGGCAACTTTTTTATTAGAGAGCATGCTAGAAAGTTTTGTGGAAATCACACCTGCAAATTTATTTCGCATTTGAATATTTATTGTATTATTTTTCAATTATATAAGATTTATTTTAGTAAAACAATTGTTATTTATCTCCAAATATAATTTTTGAAAACAGAGTACTAGATTCCTGAAATGAGTATTGAATGCCCGGGGCAATGTAATGCGAACACTGCATAGTTATAGCAAATGCGTACAATGTAGCAAGATTAAAAGCATTTCGCTGTTTGATCACGTTTATCATTTGGCTAATGATCGCTAATGATTAAGTTGCATAATGATTAAGTTGCTAATGATTAAGTTGCATATTTCTGGCATTTTCCTGTTTGCTTTTATTATTTGAATGGACACCTTTTAATATGCATAAAAAATAAAACTTCTTTTGAAAATATTGCAATTTATGTTATTGTTAATTAATTTTTGTTTAATATTTTAGCACTAAATTTCAAATGGTTCAAACTGATTCAATGTTATGGCTGTTCTTGTTTCCATAAATTAAGAGAAAAAATATCGAAATAGCAGAAAATAATTAAAAAGCATCCTCTATAGTGAGACTGAATTGAAATATATTAAAAAATGACGAACACGAGCAAAAATAATTTCAAGAAAATGTGTTTAGTTTTATGCACGTGCATGGAGCGCACGCTATATTTTGCTCCGTGTATATTATTTACTATTTTCTATTATCTATTATCAACAGCAAACTTATTCATTGCATTAAAGAAAACTTGTATTCAAAGCAGAGGGAAAGTGCAGTCTTGGATTTACATTGCATGCTTAGATTTACAACGAAACTCTGATCTGATGGAAAAGAAACACATATGAATTAACGGAAAATCTTTAATCCTTGAAAGTCAGGATTTTCCTATCTGCAAATCATTTGACTGTAAGATGGATGAAGAATAGAATGCCTATGCATCTATCCAAAAGAATTTTTAATCATTCGAATCTACCGTCCACCGTATATAAAATTTTGTTCTTCCATTATGTTACTTAGAAATTTAGACAGCTCCAACTTATGCAATGGGATATGAATATGCCCCAACAAGTTCATGGCTCTCTTAATTCATTCGGTGGCTCTTACAGGCAATAGTAAAAGATAGAGCATTTTTATTCTTCACATCCCTCAGATACCATGTGACTTCAAAAGTCTTCAATTTCCTGTTTTGTTTGCTTTCAGAATGAGAATTAATAAATCTCAGGGGCAATCTCCAAATAGGTCAAAGAAAAATAGAAAATTCATGCTTCTTCAATGGATAGATGCATGGTGTATGCCCCACAGAAGAAACTCCATATAACCTGCGCAATATAACTTAGAAGTGTCATTTATCCTCAAAATCATCTAAAATAATGATAAATTAGCAGTTATCATAAAGGCTAAAGATCTTAAAGTATTTAAGCGGTTAAAGAAAATTGTAATTACAAATGCGTCAAAGTTTTGCCCGCTTTTTTCAAGCTTAAGGACTAGTTAAAGACGGCAGAGACGAGACATAATGTCAATATAAAGGTAATTTCTATCGAGATATGCCTATATTTTTTTATTCTATAATTAAAAAAAATAAGAATTCATTGCTATATGAAATGTGGTAATGTGAAAAATTTAACTTAATATCATTGAAACTAGTAATTTATTTTAGAAACGGTTAATCTTTTAAAATTGTGTATCATTTTTAACGTGACCAATAATATTAAAGCTGTTGTTTATATTTCAAAAAAATTACATTTACGCATTGTTGACGTAAGATGTGACGTCATATATGACGTTTTTTCTTCTAGAAGGTTCTTTTATATCACTTACGCCGCCATCTTGAAACTTTTTGCGAATTGTGTTGTAAAACTCCACGAACTGTGCGATTTCCTACAATTTATTGGAGAAAAAGTGATATTTTTTTATTCTTTTATTTTATTAATAATATTGTATTGATTTGTTTGTTTTTATTATATTGTATAAGTGTATTTTCAGATATAAAAGATGGCTTTGAAGTGGTTACGGAAAAAACTGTAAGTTGTTCAGAATATTTAAAATGTTTCCTAATAGAATGTTTTACGATTATATAAATGTCTATTTCAAAAATAAAAATTTATGACTACTATAACAGAGTTTAATATATTTTATAATTCGAATTCATATATTAATATTTTTTTATTTTATATAGTCATAACGGATGTGTTGTTGTTTCATATTATTATCATATCTTAATACATCCATTTAGATCGCTATAACTTGTTAGATATATTACAAAATGTATATGTTATCGAAAAACAATGAATGTAATGAAAATAAGCTTTTTCGCTCTTCTTTCCTTTGGTTTTTATTTGGTCATATCCTAGTATACGTAACACGGTTGGCGCGATTTTGAAAAATGTCGCCAACGCCGAAATGACGTGTTTACGAATGCCGTCACTGAAAATTGTAAATACATAAATATACAATGAAATAAGCATATAAATTAATAAACAAATAATAGTAAACAACTACAGATTGCAAACTTTATCGCCTTCCCAAATCTCGCCAATGTCGCCATATCGTCCTCGTAACGGATACTAGGATTAATGCTTTTATTTTATCATGTTCTGACCGCACTGAAAAAATTGATAAGGGCAAAGAGATTATAGCGCATTTTTATAACGGAAATGATTTATTTAATTGCAATTGAAAAGTCGTTTTCTTAATTTTCTTATATTATTAGAAAATTTGGCTAGACTTCAAATGATATCGGTTCGCCAAAATTGAGTTTTCTTTGGCGAGTTAGATAATTCTATATAGTTTGCTGTAATTTTTGTGGTCTTCGAAGTAGGTAGTTTGGCGCGTGTTTGGATGGTTTGCATAATGTTAACATACTTGGCGGGGATACTAAGCATTATTCTCAAATCACATGGAAAAATTTTATTTTCAAGTAGAAGATCACTATTTGTGTAATAAAATCATTAATTAATGAATCGATAACAGCTTCTTGGCATTTTTATTAAGTTATAAATAGCCAATACGTTTCATTCTCAATGAGATTTTAAAATCTGAAATGGTAAAGAATTTCATTTAGAGGAGAATTTCCGTAACTCTTTACGCTTTTGCTGATTCTAAATACATGAAAATTTATTCACAATAAATCCACATAATTCTCTATATATTTTCATAATATTCAATCCAAAATGTAAAATTTGCCTGACGATTTCTAATTATTTGTTTGAATTTGGCCTATTATTTCAAGCATAATAGTTACGCTTAAAATCTCTAATTAAATTTTTCAGCTCCGCCACGCCAACAGTAAGCCGAAAATAAGATTGCTGATTATATTATTTATTTTTTGTTTGAAGAAAATTATTACTTCTGAGAAATCATCTCCAGTAACGTCTCAAAACATTAGATCATAATGAACTCAGCGAAAATAATTTATCATATCCAGCCATAAATTTAACTGCCGACTGAAAAGGAATACTTATTTTATAAATTTTACTTGTCGGTTTTAACGGCGACCAAAAAGCGTCAAAAAGTTTTTCACTGATTCGGCGCTTTTAACCGCGTAATTGTATTGTATTTCATTAGCACGTTCAAAATTTTTATAATAAATAATAATGAATTTTGAGTGTATTTTTATATTTTGGTGAAATGTTTTCTTTTTACTTTTTGTTCACAGTTAAAACTAAATTGTACCTATAAATTTCAAAGGGCTAACAAATATTTGCCGATTAAAGATAAGATTACTTTTATTTTAAAATTTAATTTTTAATTCAGGAAACTAACTATGATTAATTTTGTAGAAGTCGTTATGATCTCATTATCAAATATTTAAACTAGAAATTAACTGAAAGAAATTTTTGTCTTAAATTTATCGGCGATTAATGGAGGAAAAAATATTTTAAATGAATCGGGTCTTTCCTCTAATTAATCAGATCTCTATGAAGTTCCATTTCGAATATCAGTACTCTAATATTAAAAGGAAGAAAACAGCGTTTTATATTTGAAAGTCAATTTCGACATTTTCAGTTAGTTGCATCCAGGATTTCAGGATTAAAGCTTTTGCTAAAATTTGACGATTAACTAAGATGATAAAGCAGGATTTTGCCATTGACCGAACAAATGGAAAAATATATGCAGTTTTTATCAATGATATTTGCAATCGTCTGATATCGAATTCTTCTAATCCAATTTACATATTTAGTAAAAATGTTTATTTTTTTTCTTCTCAATGGCGATGTCTGTTTAGGAGAATTTTTGCTCCTAATCAAAATTGGAATTAGTAATATTAAACTGGAAAACGGTACTTTAAAAGTTTCCGGCATGCGAGATGTGCCAAAAAAAAAATGTCACCAATACCAGATATCGCCAATAGAGATCTATATTAAAGTTGAAGCCTATCGATGTGAGATTGCCGTTTCTATTTTATATCTAAATCTGTTGACATTTCCTTTCATATTTTTTTGAAATTTTCTAGCATTACAGACATTGATGCATTTAAATTATTGTTAGCTTTGGTTATATTAACGTCCCGTTTGAAGCAACACTAGGGCTATTTTTAAATTATGGTTAAATTGGAGAAAACAGTAATGCCTAGCAACTGAAGTGACCAAATTTTCGTAATCTATCAAGACTGCAACCAATTTAAAGTGATTCAAAAAGTATTTTTGGTTTCAAATGTACTTTAGTAATCCTCTATCATACCCTTAATAATGCCAGTTCATCAAAAGCAAAATTTAAGATAGTTGCTAAGAAGGGAAATTAACAGAACCGCTTTGCGTGATTATTTCTGGCTGCCATGCAAAAATTTATATGGACACGTTCGTGTAGCAGATATCGTAATGAAAACATGTTAGGGCGTTTCGTATTTGAGGAAAATGGATATCTATCCATGATCCAATGTAAGGTGAAACTTATAAAATATTTTCACAGCAAGAATCAATATCCACTCGCATTTAACTGTAATAACTATTTTAATCTATACAGTTTCCATTGAAATTAAGAGAAAACAGCTAAATTCAGATATAACTAGTATTTAAATTCATTTGGTTGTTTTGGAATTTGACAATTTCAAAAATTTTGTTATTCTGTTGTAAATCGCATGATAATAGTTATTTACTTTTTTGCTTAACTTAACTATTTGCACACCATTCAGTTTAAATATTACATCACATTTTATAATTAGTCCTTAGTCGGCGCTTGTCACAATTTGCCAAAAGTAAAACTGCACAGGTTCAAGCTTCGAAGATGCTTTTGGTATAGAAGATAAGGCGCTATCGAGTCAAATGTTTGCAATTGAATGTTTATTAACAAAATATTTGTCTTCAAACAAAACATATGTTTAACAAAAGAAGAAACTTTTTGATCTGCTTTCACAAGTTTTTAAATCGTTATCTGAATAAAATAAGGTAAACATAAGAGCATATTGGCGCGTATGCTGTTCGGGAAAGCTGTGCAATCTTTGCAGATTTTGCAGTTTTGCTTTTGAGAAATTGCAAGGGGCGCGGATTAAGATCTAGTTATTTTATATAATGAGGTTTTTATTGTATTAATTAAACTACTGGATGTAAACTAATATTTATTCAAATTAGAAAATAGACATGTTCTTTCTGTCTTACCTTTTAATCTTTTGCCCCCACCCACTTTGTTATTTATTAAAATTTCATCATTCAAAACATATTGTAAATATT
>JAPMOR010034161.1:0-14716 GCA_026543865.1 Argiope aurantia
TGCCAAACATTTTATGAATAATATATACCTAGATAATAGTTTGTCCCAACTTAACAATACAAAATCTTAAACCATTAACACACTCAAATTAATAAGAGCTAAATTAATTAATAGAGTATATCCATTGTTTAAAAAAAATTGATCTTCTTAACTATATAGGAGGCGATACCCTTTTGAAAAAATTTTTACATTTTTTTACCCGGTACATTCCTTTTTTTAAAGAATATCTGTATCTCCAAGGAGATTCCAATTTTTCTCTTAATTTCCTCTTAAGAAAATAAATCAGAACCACCTCATATTTTTTCCATGATATTTTACTAAGTTAAGAGATGTGCCATTGGAATTTTTATATAATTAATTCACACTTCATTTAAGCATTATGAAATCATCCTGATTTTATCATTCTTCGCAAATTATATCACTGAAATATTTCCCCAGAATTCTTGTAAAATACTTTCTGGATATTTTAAGATTAATAAAAAAAAAGTTAGCTGCATTTTTCTGATAAAAACATTTTTGCAGCGATATCCTTCGCCAAAGTATAGAATCCTAAATGCATCAATTTTTATTCACTTCTTTCGTTGTCATGGTGATGGTATTTGTTGGAGAATCTGGCTTCTGATTGGTTAACACCGATCTTACGTCACCGCCGTGATAAGCGACTGGGACGCCCATCACAATAACTGGACGTTCCAAGTTGTGATATCAACAGTTAAGTTCTGCTATCGAAGCTTTGAAGTTGGCGAATGAAACTTGACTGCGAGCAGATTCTTTTTCGGAACTTTTCGGGACTGTTTTATGCTCTGGTGTTAAGAACTTGTCATGCGATTTTTTTTATAATTTGATAATCTGTCAGGGACAATTCTGATTTTAAATATTGCTTTTTATGACATCTAATCAACGGAATATCTCTGAAAAAATGTAAAGAAAGAAGTTTAGCTGTTCTTAAAAACGGTGAGTAAAAAAATTGAAATTCTTGTTTTAAGTCTGTTCTACCATCTTAGTCAAATTACGGATAAAATATTGAAACATGCATTTAAATTTAGTTTTGAATGATCTATAAATTTCACAAAAACCTGAAACTTTCTTTCATTTATTTATTAAATTTTTATTTTAAAAATGTAATTTTTTCTAATTATTAATGCAATGATTTAATATAACAGCTGCCAAAATTATATCAACTATGTTAATATTCCGTAGAATTGTTTTTCATGCAAGTTTATTTATTATTCGAATTATTTTAATTATTATTCGAATTATTTCGAATTACTATAGTAAAAGAAATTATTTTTTAAATGAATCGTAATATTAATATAAATTCAATAATAATTAAGAAATAATTTTTAATTACGATTCCGAAACTGTTTCGTTTCGTTTTCAAAATATTTCTTACTTTAGATCGGTTACTTAATATAAATTCAATGATATTTTGATGTATTAATTTTTTGTCTGTTTTTTCAACATATGAATTTTCTTAAACTTTGAAATTAATCTTAAAAGAGGACAAATAATTATTTATCAAATTCCTTCAAATTTTTATTTAAAAATATATATTGTGTCAAAGCATCAATATAATTTTGATTTAAGAAAAACTCTATACGATATTGGTGTCCAAAACAGTTAATGTTATGAATAATCGGTAGAGAATTATTTTTTATTAATAAAAATTATTCCTTTTCGAAAAGGCTCACTGACAAACAATTGTTACTCTGAAAAAAGGATTTTTTTTTATGGAATCGTTAAAATATATTATTTTTGCATAACCATAGCATTTTTTTAAAAATTCTTTTAAATACGAACGTATTTGTTTCTTTGCATTTTGTTAAGTTAAATGAAATTATTGAGAAACGACGGAAAAGTGTGGTAACTTTATGTGTTATTTTGAGATTTATTTGTCTAACGCACTTTTTCTTAAACCTTCTGCATAGTTAAATTTTTTGAATCCAGGTAAGGTTAATTTAAATGAATTATAATTGCATCAGAAGTTAAAAAAATTTTTTTGAATTCTTTTATCAATATATTTTAATAATAGAAAAGCATTTCTTATTCAGATTCTTGTTATTTTTCTTTATTTGCTTAAAAGAGAAAGCAGCAAAATATTTATTTTCTTTCTTGTTCTGATTAATATAAAATTTGTTTGTGAAAATGTTTCTGAAAAAAAAATTGATGGAAATAAATATGTAACGATTATTTTATCTAGTTTCTGTTTTAAAATAATTTTTCTTTATTTATACGTTATGTTAAATAGTTTATTTATTAATAGATTTTTGTTAGCTGAATTTATTAATCGTTTTCTGGTATAATTGTATTATTCTTTGAAATTTATCATGAACATTTTTTTTATCTGTTAATTTTGTAATTAACTCATATTCAATTCGTTTTGCATTGAAATATTTCGTCATATCCAGTCAACAGTTTAAACTGATAAATAATTTTCGGTACAATGAATACTCATCATACCGAAAATAATGAAATCCACTCATCTTACAAACGAATGAATCTAACATTTAGACGATGATATTTAATTGTATAAATTTTAAATTCATTCATATTTTAATTCCATCTTTTTTTTTTACTTTTTTATATATGAAGTGTAGAATATATCAGATTACTAAAACGACGGAGTGGTATCCCCAACACTTTCTCGCATACTCTCCATATATTATTGTTTTCAATACTTTTGTGTTTCTCACCACATCGGCGTAAAATTGCAGACCTTGAGTGACGCGTTGAAAGGCATGAATTCTCAGAATTTCAGAATTCTCAGAATTCTCAGAAAGGCATGAATTCTCAGATATTTATTTTCCGAATCCGCACATGAGCGTTTCATTTTTTGTTGGATAGCACATAAAAACAGTACTTAGATGTTACGAACTGCATGCCGTTAGAGAACAATTACGGAAGTCTATTTGCATGGGATCTTTGGCGATTAATCGCCGGGATGCGGTTAATTTAGAACACCAATTCCTATCGCTTTATATGTAACTATTATTACCACTGAATGGTTGAGTGAGCAAAAAAATGTCACTGTTATTAAAAATTATAAAAAATACAGATTTTTATAGCTAAAAAGGAAACTACACAGATGCAGAAACAAACGCTAATAACACAGACAGACACAATATTTACGGCACTTAAAAACATGACGAGCTACAAGAATGAAATTTGGTATATCATATTTACATCAGATATGTAAAGTCCTTTCAAATTTTGTGGGAAATACATTTATGAGAAATTTTTCCATACTTCCATATGTGAGTATAAAAAAAGGAAAATATATAAAGTGAGAGAATTTTGAATTTGGTTTCCAGTAACGGATTTTGGAATTTAAAAATGAGTTGGAAAAATTATACGCTATTTAAAAATTTTTAAAATTATAAAATATTTATTTGGGTGTTTTTTTTTATCATTCTGTATCTAATTTCATTCGTAAAGCATTTTTTACACGATAAAGAACGCTTTACGAATGAAATTAAATATATAGTTTTTATATCAAAAGTTAGAGCAAATGATCTACACGGGAACTAAATGCCGTTCTGTTAATGCATATATGAGCATGATAGTTGGAAACCGTAAAAAGCTAGATAGGTGAAATTCGCTAAATAGTTTCAATATAAAATTGTTGATCTAGTCCATTTTGGATAAAATTTGTTAATATATTAAATTATTCGAGCGTTTGTGAGCACGATAGCTAAAAAATTATCAAACTATTTTAATATGAACTATTTAACTGTTAGAAACTATTAAATTTTTATATAAAGCAATTTAAATATGCAAATTTTAGGATATATTATAAAAAATTATAGATAAATACAAAATTAGCGTTTTAATTGTTCCTTTTGAAGAGATGCAAAATGTAGAAATTCATTTGCTTCTGAGAGCCGCGGTGGTCTAGTGGTAAGATCTCGACTTCTAAACTGGAGGACTTCAGGCTCGAAACCCGATTCTACCGAAGAACCACTGTGTAAGCGACTGTGGTGCTTGCTAAATCTGTCGGGGCCAGACCTCCTCCAGCTGTTAGGGTGTGGAAGTTTGGAGAGGTCGGTGTCAGCTCAGGTGTCGTGCTCATCATCTGACTGGGGTTTAAATTATGAAGTCCGTCCCAAAATAGCCTTAGTGTTGTTTTAAAGTGGGAAGTTAATATAACTAAACTAAACCACACATTATCGAGGTTTAGATATACCTTTTCATTGTAGATTTGTTAACGGATATAGATGCACATACATAAATTGACGTGCTTGTCATGGAAAATCATTTAAGGGATAAGTTTGAAATTTTCGAATGTCGATACTAATCAGAGAGAGAAATTGAAGCAAATTTTCTTGGCATCAGCGTTTTATTACAAATAAAAATATGTGCGTCATTTAAACTCAACTTTATCTAATGACCAGTTGAATTGTTCACGAACCGCTCACGATTTGCGATTTGTAGATGCAGATGGATTATTTTTAAGGTTCACAGAGAGTTGTCCGTTAATCGATTATCATAAAGCTAATCTAGCCAATTTTTTGGCGAATATAAAAAATTCGTTAAAATGTAGATTTTTATAGTACAGTTTGCGAACCTACCATTCCATGCGAACCTACTACGAATCTATAAACCAAACACTTCCAAAGCAATTCCTCCACTCCCTTTTCTCCATTTTAGTGGGTAATGAATGATTGATCGCTTTCGTTGTGTTCAGTAGCAGATTTCCAACTACTTAGACTAGCGGCTACTAGGCAGCTACCTAACGTTCTTAGGCAGCGACTGATCCAGAAGCAGATCAATTTAAAAACTTTATTTTCTCTAATAGTAAAAAATAAGTTTATAAAAACTGCAAATTATCTCTCGGAGAATGATGAAATATTAAAATAACGCGAAAACTTTATTTATCAAATATAATTGGTCAGATTCCAACATCGTTCATTATGTTTATTTAGTTATTTTCGTAAGTTAGAGTTTTCATAAAATTGAACATCTGCTTCAATAATCTATGTATAAACGTTGTTGCCATGTAACTATAAGGCATTATAAATAAATAAAAAAATTCTTATGCACAAAGTTAATAAAATAATTTTTTTAATATTAGTTAATAATAAAAAATTAACATACTAAAACTATGCTCAAATCTAAAACTTTAAAAACATATTTAGGGTCTTTATAATGCACATATGAGCCTCATACGATTAAAAGTCATTTATCCATTTACCTCCAAATTATCAGTGCTTAAATAAACCCTATATAATTTTATAATTACTAATATTTTATCAAAAAATATTGCACTCGCCTTTGCATTATTTTGAGTGATCACATTCAATATATATATATAAATGTATATTTTTACTTTCATGCATTTACGCTACGATGTCATCAACGGCTTATTTTATATATGGGGAAGATATAAGTATTTTAAATTTTGCTGATACATATTGAAGAACAACTATGATTTTGTTAAAATTTTATAAAATTACATTTTTATTATTAACATAAAACATTATGATAATTTACAGTCCTAATATTTCAAATAATCTACACAATAAGGCCCGATATATTAGTTAATGTAAAAAAAAAAACCCGGAACACTAGATATTTGTGCTGTGGCAAAATCCTAGCTACTAAGTGAATTTTCTTTTAATTGTACTTACAAATGCAATGAAATGTAAAGGAAGATTTTATTGAAGCTTCAGGACAATCAATCAATAATTAATTTTTATTAATTGAAAACTGTTACATTTAACATACGCATAATTGCTTATGCTAATAATCTGGTTTCGGCCGACATTTGTTTAGTAAAATGAATTTAGAATAATCAGAATTTGGAGAAGAGTTGTTTAAATAAAATTTTATTTTATTAATATTTAAAATTTCTTTAAATCGAATATTGGTTTGAGATGTATGTTTTTTAGAAATTGATTCAAAATTTGATTGTTTGCTTTTAACGGTCATTGGAAATTAAAATTCGCTGTTGATAATCATAGTGATCTTAACAAAAATTATCTTCATAAAAAATCTTCATAATCCGAATTATAAATATCTATTTAATTTGACAGTCACAACGATATTTACATCACTTCTTTAAACAAATGATTTGAAATTCTACAGTTTTAACTTTTGCAATCGAAAATAACCAATAATATTTTTTATGTTATAAAAACTACAATTTTTTTTCCATATTAAGCAAGGAGCTAATGAAAGTTTTGTGATAATTAATTATTCATTAGTAACAAAAGAAAAATTTAATCCCAAACAATATTGCATATAACAGCTAATTTACGATAAAGGAAATCGCCTTCAGTTGATCGTTTCAGAATGTTCCATTGGAGGCTACTATGCTCCATTGGAGGTTAATGCTCCATTGGAGGTTAATGCTCCATTGGAGGCTACTATTCTACCATAAAATAAAATACGACAATTAGATGTAAAATCCCAGAAGATAAATGAGAGCAGAAGGACCTCAAATATTTAATTTTCTAAAAGTTTCTGAATAAAGTACTACATTTGTGAAGAAAGAATTGAATGAAAAATGACTTTGCTCTGAATATTTTCGGTTATATGAATTTTGCTAAATAAATGTTTGAAGTTGCTCAGCTGCTTTTCGAGTTGAGTGATTCTTTTCGGATTTACAGAATATTTCTGAACAATTTAATGTTCTTTCAATCATGTTGGCTGTTGGAACGGTGAATATTCTGGGAAAATACCTTACCATGGAATGTATCTTTATCTTCTGAGTGTAATAATTATGAATATAATAAATAATTTTGTCTGAATAAATTTTTTTTATTGAGCTTTTATTTGCGGAAGCTGATATTATAGGAAGTATTCTGCCATGTACTTCCTAGTATGTTTTTAACATGGTATATTTTGTGCTCTAGTTATATATGATTCTATAAATTAATTCTGTCTACATAAGATACGTGATCGGCGTGGAAACAAGGACAACATATATGAGCATGAACTCAACAGAAACAATCGCAAGCTCAAAGGTTGGATAGGATGAATCATGAATAATATACATTTTTAAACATACGTTTTAAACATACATTTTTACATCGCATCCACAATCAGTTGGAAAGCCAGAAAAACTGAATAAAATAAAATCTGAGATTGTTTGAGCTGGATTCTTTTCAACAAAGAATGGAGCACTGATCTTACAATTTTGGGACAACTGAATTCAAAATTGAATAAGAATTCATAATTCTAATTCGGAAATCTCATGCCAAATGTCAATTTTTTTAAATGTGGTGTTCATATGCACACCCTTAGACAGATCAAGAAATATTCAAATCAAAATTATAAATTTGGTCTAGAGTCTGTCATGGGCTTACATTTCTAATAGTAAATAGAATGCCAAATTTTTATCCTTGTTGCCTACTTGAATTGCTTCTGTTGAAGGTTTGATAATTAATATTCGTATTTTTTAGACAAATCGCGTAATTGTTCAGAATTGATGTGGATTAGGGAGTGGATACACGAGGAATCATGATCTGCCCCCAAAATTTTGTAGTCTGAAAGAAATATTACTGTAAGGTTGATCGCACTTGCAGACGTTCATTGTGCCATATATGATTATTAGATAGAAAGAGGACTTTGAACGAAACCGATTAGGTAAAAGATCTAAATGAATTGTATTCTTTATAATCCACCTTTTTTGGGATTTCTAAATATCCAATCTTTAAAAAAAATTAAAAGAAAAACTTCATTGATGAACAGACAATTCACCTGTCGTATAAAGTAGCTTTTGAGAACATTGGGCTTAATACATTCTGTATAGTTGAGTTAAGACGATGTGTCTGTTATAAATTATCAAAGGGCTAGGTGTAATATATTCTATATTTATTATCTATATAGGATATATAGAATATTATATTATCGAAGCTTTGGATAGATTTAATACTGATAGTCTGATAAATTTCAAATTTCAAATTGCATTTTCTAAATACTTATAGCTCCTACAACATCAACTAAAAATGTGAATATTATATCTAATTTTGAATTTCAAATAAAAACATGCCGCATACAATGGCACAATTTAGTACCAAATGCCTTATTCTCAGCTTTTTATTGATTCTATAATCCATTCAGAAAATTTCTGTACCCAAGACTATATTATAGCCCCACTAAAATGCCAGTCTATAACTTTTCACCCAGTTGTAGAGTTGTGGGCATTTAAAAAAATTGTGAATTTTTTTATTGATTATACATTTATAACGCTAAAAATGTATTATATATTTGTATTGTTAATCACTTATAAATAAATTGCACTTATTATGAATACTAAAAATTAGATTCCTTCGGTCTATCGCACGTCCCTTCTTGAATTTTAGAGGAAAAATCACGTAACTAATTTTATGTGAATTGCTGATTTAATTTTCTAATGCATAATGTTCAAAGACAGTAGATTCTATCTCACTGTATCTTTAACCATTCTGTTTATTAAATAGATGTTTCACTGAGAAATACTGCTCTTAAATAAATATAAATGGCACGATTGATCATCTGCTTTTTTGAAAGGTGACCTTCGACTGATACTTTCCACATTACAGGCTCTGAAGAGGAGGATGATTACTTCAAACAATGTCCCTATGGGCAAGCTAAACGATAGCCAGATGTTATTTTATTTTATAATTGGATAAATAGAGCGGACATTGAAGCAGCATCCCCATCTTAAACTTCCATTATACAACCAGTGGGAGTAGTCTTCCAAAAACTTTCTCGCATGCTCTTTAATAAACTTGTCATTCCAGAAAACAACTTAAATAGCACAGGTTTACAATGCTTACAAAATATCAACTTTTATCGTGAATTTAGCAGTTTTTCTGTCGTATCAACCTTAGAGATTATTCCCTAGCATTCATTAATAATATTCGAAAATAAAATTTGTGTTAGATACTTTTTCTCAACCGATTGAAACAAAAATATGACACAAAATGTAACCAAAAAAATTTCATACCAAATTTGATATATTTAAATCATTGCGCTTATGAATTATCCCGTTTATTTGTTTCTGCCCGAATGACAGTCATCCCTTAGTTAGATTTGGCTCAAAATTTTACAAGTATATACAATAAAGATGCTAAATCTGCGCACCGAATCTTATCTATCTAACCTTTTCGGTTTTGTCGTTTTTACTCAAAAGTTGACAGAAATCTGCAAATTTGGTTTGTAGACCATGAGCTAAAAGTTTCAATCTTTTAGCTGAAAGCGTTTTAGAGTTATCTTTGTCACAGACAGACCGACGGACATTTTCCAAAAATGTGTTTTTGGAACTCGGGGAGGTCTAAAACATGGGGATTCATCAAAATATCGAGTTCGAATTTCTTGACGATTACTATATTTTCTCTAGATTACGTACACAAGAAAGTAAAAATGTAAAGACATTTGATATACGAAGAAAGTGCATCAAACTTGCATGCATTATTTATTAAATTTGCATCTAGAATACATGAATATCTCATTATAAGATCCATCCCCTCCCCCTGCCATTCTTAGCATTTCATGTTTCAGAATTTCTGATGAAAATTAATCGATATTATATTTAATATCGAAGCAGAGTAATATACTAATATGATAATGATTAATTTCGGAAGAATAATAAATGATTGAACTGCGTACCTTAAAATTTTTCCATAATTTAATAATTCCACGATCCATTAATAAAATTGTCAAAAATCAATTTATTTAATAATATATAGTTTAATTCTTTGAATATATTTAATATTACATTCATTAACTATATTTTAATGTATATTGAGATTTCTATTAAACCAAATGAAACAATTGAAATTTTGAACTTTGGTCTACAATTCGAAATCGAAGTGTTTTACAGTTGGAACTTCTTTTCCTGATGATGAGTGATTTGTAGAAAATATTCTGCGTTTGTTTTTCATTTTTCTTCATCGAAAATGTAAACTTTGATTTGCCAAAGATTTTACCACTTATTTTTTTACTTTTACCATACTTTTTACTCTATCGTATATTGCTTCACGTAATTGCTATGGTGTTTTCAAGATAGTTTATTTGTCCCGGCCTTTTTATTTATTCTTGGAAAAAGAGGAAGCGTCTTATTTCCTTTTTATAATAGCCTCATTGATCTTTGCAGATTCTTCAAAGCTCTTTAAAGTTTTCCGGAATATCTTTATTCTTTGACGGAACTTTCTATACGCCATCAGAAAAGATTGATTTTTGATGCATATATGTATAGTGTTTCAAACTTTCGTATATGGAATGTTCTTGATAAAGCATCATCAAATATTCGATAGATAAATTTTGATGAAGATACACTTAAACTTCCTTTGGGTATAGAAAAAAAAACATTTTTTGGAGTTAAATATGCTAATTAGTTTTTCTATCTATGTATTGTTTGAACTCAAAAGCATAACTCAAATAGTCTCTTGAGGGCTTAAAGAGTTTAGGTATAGCTTGGGAATATGATTCAGTGCAAGAATATTATATGTTCTTTATCTTGGATTTGATGTTAACTAAAAATATTCAAAAACTTGTAGAACAATCAATGGTAAATTTAGATGTTATGCAACCCCAATCAAATCACATTAGGAAGTCATTTGTTTGATACAATGGCCAATGTACTATTGCATTTTAACGCATCCTTAACTTAATCCACAAGCGTTTCATTTATATTTAATTTTTATTTTAGTAACTTTGTGAAAAACTATGTATTTTTATTTATTTAATAATTATAAGTTATAACTACATGCATCCATGTTTGAATGCAATAATATTTAAGCGGAAGTTCAATGTGTACGTATGCTTATCATAATATTTACAATGAAACAAATTAAAAACCTGAACTAATATACCTGGAACACTGTTAATTTTATTCTAATAATTTTTAATTTATAGAATTTATGCTTTACAAAATTATTTATTAGCAAATAGTGATGATGCCCTTTTCTTGATTTTTCAACCCCCACCTCCACCCACCCAAACCAATGGCCGTAGGTATTGTTTAGTTCAACTAGTGGAAATCACATCTTTGAATGGCTTTTGCTTCCATGCCGCAATGTTTGCTGTGATTTGATTAGTTGATGAGTGTTTTCCTAGTTTTTCACCAAATGAAACACAAATGCAGACCAGTTTCTTTAAATTTCTCCAGAAACCCTAAGCATCTCCTATATATTGGAACTGATCCAGATTTGTATTTCAAATGTTATCAAAGTCGCTTTTGCAAACTGAAAATTTCTTACTCTCGTTTATTTGGAATCCTTGTCTTGATTAGATTTGCAACACCAAATAAAACTACAGCCATCACTATGAACATTAAACCAGATGTATGTAATTCAACACGTGTCTCTTGCATAAAAATTGTAGATCTGATGAAATTTAGAATAAAATGTGAATCAGAAAATGTATTTTTCATGCTATGCTTTTATATGATACAGAAACATTTTTCTATTTTTCTATAAAACTTCTTAAAAAATGACCATATTTACATAAACACGCATATTCCTGAACTTGAAGTAGAAGTATTATTTATCTTTTTTCCTATTATATTTATTTAACTACTTATTGCCGTGTCAATTTAAAGAAACGTGTTTTCCCTGCGCCACAACATTTATATAACAAATATACTGGGAAATGCATAACATTTATAAATGTTATTTTATAAGCAATATTTTCCCCCAGTAAAAGATTGTGTAAGTTTCGAAACACTGAAATCATTTATAAATGCGATAATACTAACATCAAAGACAATATGAAATACATTTATTTTCTTTAAGTTATCGAGCCTTGAGAAAAATGAATAAAGTTACCTTTTTAAAATTATTGATATGTTTTTTAAATATGGAAAAGAATTCGACAACCACATTTTCATTATCAAAGGAAGTGAAAATGGCAAAATAATAATAGTAGTGATAATATTTTGGACAAAAACAATTTTAGCTATTTTTTCGAGTGCTTTTCTTTGATGTTAGTTGAGGTTGATTAGCATATTGACTGAAGAGACAAGGATCTAATACAGCAAATAATATTTTTATGTGCAGAGAAATGAAAAAGTTAGTTATATGCTGCGACTTTATATATGTTTTATTATATATTGTTATTTAACTTATTTCAGATTTGTAAAGGTGGGACATTGTAATCGATTTCTCATTCACTGTTTGGTGCATTGGAGTTTTAAAATTTTGTAAATTTGAATATTCTCAAGGAAAATGCACAATTTTAGTAATATTAAAATTTAATTATAATTTATTGATTAATTAAATCAAATTTTGAATCCATAACAGTGGCGCCATCTAGTAGTGAATTTCAGAAAATTTATTTCCAACGTTTTATATTTATAATAATGAATTATAATTTTAAAAAAATAAAAAGCAGCTAAATTAAGAAAAAATCATTTTATTTCATTGTACGATTGTTTTCAAGAACAGTTTTTAGCATTTTGAGTTAATTTGATATTTCATTCTTGGAATTTGGGCTATAGATATATAGGAGGAAAGACACAAGCATTATGGGCATCATTTTATGAAAAATGCTTACATAACACAATATTTGATGGGGTTTTTTTTGTTTATTTTCCAGATATTTTCTCAAAATGAATAATATTTATTGCCTTTCTGTCTTAAAGAATATATAATCAACATATTGCTTGAAAACTGATATACTGATATCATTATTGTAATTTTTTTCGGTAGAAAATCTTATTTTATATTCCACTATTGACTCATCTTTTTGATCATTCTTAAGAATATTATATTCATGTATTTTAATCATTTTAATACTTATAGTCATTCTTCCTCTAAATTAAAAATTTTAAAACTTTCTTTCACCAATTATTCATTAAAATGTTATTCAGTCCAACCCTCCCGCAAGCATGACTTCACGAGGAAATTTTTCTATAAAAAGGATCATTCGAATCCCCCCCCCCCCCAAAAGGACATACGAGCATTCCCTGGCTTCTCTTACGACCACTAACTTCCCAACATCCATTCACAATTTAAATCTATACCTCGTTTTTCAAAGATGTGACTGATTTTGTTAGAGAAAAAGACATGTTAAGAGAAGATTTAGGGAAAAAAAACGGACATATTAAAAGCGATTTATATGACACATATTTCACCTAACGGTATGAAATCCTCGTGAAATGTGAAGAATTAAATCTTTTTTGAAGAGTATTTTCTATGATTGTATAAAACAAATCTCTTATACTATACTTATCCAGAACAAATATGATATCGAATTCTTTAGAAATGTATAACTTCTATTTTAGAATGAAATAAAATCTTTTGGAAGTAATATATCAACGTTTCTATTATCCAGAGAATCAAATCGGCTTTTGACATTTTATTTGAATCGTCACATCTCTCACCATTTCGTAAAGTTGAAATTGTTTGAGAGAGATATGTTTACAGTCAGATAATATTGTATTTATAAAAAAAGTAGGGGATTGCTGTTATATATTTTGAAATTTGAGTTTAGTTCTTTCATTTTGAATTTATCAATTTATTTGTATTACTGTATACGTTTAAGATTCATTGATGTGTTTCAGCCTATCTCATTAATAAACATTGTAATTATCAATTAGTTCGTTTAGAGAACACAAAGCTTCAGTTAATCGTCATTTTTATTTTCTCTTATATAAAGTAAAGAATAGGCATTATAATGGTCAAAAAATTCGATCTTAAGATTTTGATGAGGTTATATGTTTCAAACTTCTACGCACTTTCAGTTTTATGTCTGTGAACTCAATAATTCAAAAGTACACTGGTGTGCAAAACTTAAGCAACAATGCAAATTTTAAGCAGATAGCCATGAAATTGCAGAAACGGAGTTCTTGCGATCAGTACAATGAACACGTAATTCAAGAAAAAGGTCATGCGTATGCAAATATCAGGAACAAAACGTCACAGGCGACGTGAGCGTACTCATAACACGTGCGGAAGGCGCGCGCAGCTCAACACTACAATAAAAGGAAGAACGGAGACGCAATTAAAGACATTCGCTGCAAGTGCACGTGAGTTAATTCGTGAAATATGGCTAGCAGAAATCACCTGGATGATTTCAAACTTGGAAGAATGATCGGAAAGCTGGAGGAGGGCGTAGTGCGACCAGTGTAGCTGAAGAGTTCGGAATCAACAAAAGTGTCGTTTCGCGCGCTTGGAAAGCCTTCCAAACCACAGGTACAGCTGCGAGAAAGGTTGGTGGTGGCCTCCCCAGGAAAACAACTGCAGTGGAGGACCGACATATCGTCCTGCAGGCGAAAAGAACCCGAAACCAGTCAGCAAACGCCATTGCTCAGCAACTGTGTGCAGCAACGGGGCGACAAGTGTCGCGTTTTACTGTGTCCAGACGCCTTCACAAAGGTGGCTTACTCGCCCGCCGTCCTGAACGCTGCATCCCTTTGACAGTTTCCCACCAACGGCACCGTTTAGAGTGGTGCAGGGAGCACAAAAACTGGACATCTCATCAATGGAGTCGTGTCCTCTTTACAAATGAGAGTCGTTTTAGTGCCACAAGCGATTCCAACGCCAGTTGATTTGGAGAGAGGTCGGGACACGGTTTCATCCCAGTAAAATCACGGAAAGAGACCGTTTCGGTGGTTCTGGAGTTGTCGTCTGGGGAGGCATTATGATGAACGGACGGACTGACAATGTACGGCCACACAGGAATGCTGTTGAGGAGCTCCTGGAAAGTGAAGATATCACTCGAATGGATTGGCCGGCGTGCTCCCCTGATTTAAATCCGATAGAACATGTGTGGGGTGCTTTGGGGAAAC
>JAPMOR010034170.1:0-14552 GCA_026543865.1 Argiope aurantia
AACTTATCGGCTTTTAACCGATTCAGCAATTTTAGAGCTCATGTTGAATTAATTAAATAGAAAAAGTGGAATGGGATCAGGAAATAAGAGAACATTTTAGAATGAAGTTTATGTGCTAAATTAAACTGAAAGATAGGAAATTAAGTTTAAATTAGATTTAAAAATATCATTATTTACACAAAGAAATTCAAATAAAAAGAAATTCGAAAGGTCAAAAGATTTATCTCTATATCAAGCCTACGAGAATATAAATTTTTTGGTAATTTTGATATTTATCTATGCATAAAAATTACATCATTTTATTTTATTTTTCTTATTTGTTACCCAAAAATTAAAATTAGTTCAAGAGCAAATCATAAATCCAATGTTTCCATAACATCTTCAAAGAAATAGATGATTGAAAAGATAAAAATAGAGATGAAGGGTTTCTACATTTTATGTTGGGACTATTGTATACAAATTCTTTTAAGAAAAGTTTCTTTGTTTGATCAATTATAAAATCGTTTCCGATCAAAAGTTTTATCGGATGCACAATGCAATTTGAAGTTTATTCGGATTGTAATTAAGAATTGTAAAACCATTTTTGAAAAATAAGTATATTTCAGCTATTGACTTACTTTGAGACAGAATATTTTTTTCGCATTCTGAAAATGTATAATTTAGTCAGATTGCTCCAGAACATTAATTTATGATCAAATGAATAATTAGTGTCAAATGAATAAGAACATGATAAACATTTGTGAAGAATTCTTTTTTTTTCATACTTTTTCTTTCGCGAATGTTTCAGCATTCATTTTTCAATATGATGCAAAAATGAAAGTTTTGAAATATTAATATTTATAAAAGAAATCATTGTGCGCGCAATTCACTATAATCTTTTCTTTTAATTATCGCTCACCTTAAAGTAGTAGCTAAGTAGTTCTCAAAGGATTTTTATTCTCGACTATATTAACCAATTTGATAGAATTAAACATGATTTTCTAAATACTGAATAATGAAAGGGTAATTTTATAGATTATATTAGAGTAATATTTTTCTTTCTAGATTTTAAACAGTGATTTTTAAAACAGTTCTAGAAGAGTTGGGCTTCAAATAATAATACATGGTAAAGGCTAAACAAAGATCATCCTCTAATTACACGAGAAAAGAAAACGAGCATTTTAATATAATCAGCTTGGGGAATCGAACTTCAATCAGATGAAGAGAAGTCATCAAAATTTTCTTCTCCAATCTTTCACATCAAATCAGTTGAGAGCATTTCAAACTATTTCCCACTACCATGTACCCAAACCATGTCTCTTCAAATCACTTTTCGAAATTAGGGTAGCTTGTGTCCTCTTATGCCATACTAAATCATGACCGCTGAAATTGTTACTCATCCCATTTATTTATGTTCTCATCTTTACATTATATAAGGCCGCGGTGGCCTGGCGGTAAGGTCTCGGCTTCGGAACCGGAGGGTTTCAGATTCGAGACCCGATTCCACCGAAGAACCGTCGTGTAAGGGGGTCTGTTGCACGTTAAATCCGTCCTGACCAAACGTCCTCCCGCTGGTGTGGTTGAAGAGGGGGGTGCCAGCTCAGGTGTCGTCCTCGTCATCTGATTGCGGTTCAAAATTACGAGGTCCGTCCCAAAATAGCCCAAGTGTTGCTTCAAACGGGACGTTAATATAACTAAACTAAACTAAACTTTGCATTATATATCCCCTCTTTTCATTTTTATCTGTTGATACCAATATGATAAAAATGCGTTTGTTCATAAATTTTTATTGTTTAAATTGTTTATTTCCGGTTTCATTATATATTCAAAATCAGGTTTTAAAAAGCATATTACAGACATAACGAGAACTAAGAATTTTTTTTTTTTAAAACATACATATTTTTTCCTATATTATGCCCATTGAATATCTTTAAATTAAATATAATATCTCGGTCATATAATAGCATTTATCATGAAACCTTTAGTAAAAATGTCAAAAAATTTAACAAAAATGTTTGCTGATATGAGTGTCTGGAATTAAATATTCTGTCAATTAGAATTATATGGATAAAAAATGAATTAAATATTCATTAATGAGCAATGAGATTTCAAAATTTTAAAATGGAAGTAACTAGAATGGCTTGATTAAAAACATGTGAATATTTAATGGACTGTAGTTTCCTCTTAATATAATCATAATGTATTATAAGATTTTAAAGAGAAATTGGAATTATTTAATTACACTAACCACATATCCTCTGCCTTTCGAAATTTATTTTAAATTATTCACGAATTAATTCAGATTTTCGTAAATTTTGAATTCGAAGATTGCAAAATTGAAATATGATGAAACTAAATTATTTAAACTTTAAACTTGCGTTTAGGAAATAGTATATTATAACTAGAGACTATTTTATTAATCGCGTCACTAATTGATGTAAAATAAATGTTTCCATCTGCAGTATGTAATCTCATATAAAAAGCTCAAAAATGGAAATTTTTCCTTTTTTTTTTTATCGAGAATGAAAAATTAGTTATTTATTAAGTTTTAATCAGATTTTCTAGAAACTTGTCATTTATCTTTTTGAATATTTTTAACAGCCATACGGTATATTTTATTTGTAATTAATTATCTAATGCCCAAACATTATTTGTAATGCATGTTAGAATATAATATTATTTAAATCGCTTTTCATGGAGTAGGTTTTAATATGAATTATGAATGTTGCAGGAAAATATGTGCATGGGTTATTTTTTAGTACTTTCGCATATAAAAAGTATATATAGAGAAATTATTGAAAATATCAAAAAAGTCGATTAACGATTTTGAATGATCTCCACGTTTCAAACCTTCTAGAGTCCAAAAAATAATTTCCGGAATTATGTCTCTTTATTTTTTTGGCCCTATTTTGGACTAAGTCCATTTACAGAAATGTATCTGTGTGCCTGTCCAAGTACAAGGAAACAATTTGTGCAAGGATAGCTTCTAAACAAATGATTCAATATAAGCAAATATGAATAACTGTTTTAGAATCTTTAGTATATATATATAATATAATGGATTTCGAATCCTGTCGGCTAAATAATATGTAACAATATTTTCAGTTCAAGCAGCATGCAGGTTCAAAGACGTTGAAGAGACATGTTTTAATTTTAATATCCATTTCGTGAAAGCATAATTATTTACAAGAAGGCACATCGCGGCACAAATGCAGAAGTAAAGAAGGCACAAAGGGCCAAAACAAATGATCACTAGTCTTATTTAATATGGGATTTCCGGCCACGCGCCAATTCAATGTGGTGACCTTTGATACCTTGGCAAGGGCACCGAAGGGATCACTTTCATTTGAGACGTAGATTGATTGCGCAGTGATTTTTACACAGCTTCAGTTGAATTAATTAAACGGAAAGTGGGATTGGATCAAGAAAAAAGGGAATGAAATTACTATGGGCTAAATTAAGATAAACCTTTGAAAATTAATTTAGATTAAATTAAGGGTTTAAACTATCATTACATATATAATAAATTAATACACAAACCCTCCCGAAGCCCCGCGTGAATTTTGAATAATGAAAACTTAATGGCAGCAGAAGCGGAAACTATAGCTGTGACCTGAGGGTTATCACCGCCTATTGTACAAACCTAGGTATTATTTCCCAACCATAGGAGGCAGGAAGTCCACACCATTTCGATGTTCAGCCGTATAGCGAGAGTCACACTAAAATATACTGGAATTCGGAGAGATGTTGCTAAGCATCAACAGGAACCAAATCTGCAATGGAATATAGTGTCATAAACAACGTTGAAACAGTAAATATCGCGAAAAAATGCATCAATATACGTAGTCCAGAAGGCATTATTAATACATATAATGTAGAAATGTGGGGAATGAATATTTAGCAAGCCAAGAAATCTCAACAGATGTTTAGAGTCAACATAAGGGCATAAATCTTTGGCGATTATTTATGGAGACTGCATGTACTCTTCAATAGAGTAACGGTCCTTATTATTCTGTAGTGCATCCTTTAAGAAATGTTTTCAAATAAGCCATCCATAGAGCAATGTGACATGTGGTTGATACATGATGATCCCTCTCCCCAGCCCTGACACACATTTTCTCCTCGAGATCCGTAAGCAGCTCGATGTTTTATATCCAAGGATATGGACACGTGGAATCCATTTCCTTCCACATTCTTACGTTCTTAATTTAAGCGTCTTTCTCTTATGGGTTCACTTTAAATCCCTCGTTTATGCGATACCACGTACGAAATGATCATTGTCGTCGCTGAGGCAGATATCAAAAGTATATATGGTATCTTCGAGCAACATTCATTTTTATGTCGATGAGGTCAGTGCATTGACTTCATCAGCTGCTTCTTTCGATAATTCTTGCAATAACTTAACAAATAAATTTTTCTGTTGTTACTATTGAACTTTTCTTTTTTGCTCCGACATTACGTTGGAGCATGCGATATTAATTCTCTCAACTCGGCTTACCATACCCTTTTGTATTGCAATTTTTGTTTCTTTTGGTGTCTACTAATTGCCCCTTGAGTTTATCAGTCCAATTATAGAATATTTAATTAATAATTTCATAGAAGTACTTCTCCCGGATAAGACTTAAAATTCCAATTTTTACTTTATACTTTATTATGACAGAGTACATAGATGTAAAATTTCATTTAATGTTTGTCATATAATAAATATAATACTCTGAAGTCATAAGATATTTTATGAGCATATGTTTAAATAATATGGTTTAACCTTAATTAAATTGTGTATTAAATTATATTAATAAATTTTTGAATATAAATGTAAATATCTGGGACGTATAATTTTGGATAAAAAATGCTTCCCTAACTTTGGCATATCGACTAATTGTATTGTTTTCAACTTATGTTACAATTTATGTTTACTTATGTTACGTACAACTTATGTTTTATACGTTTTACAACTTATGTTTGTTTGTTTGTGTTATGTTATTTTCTTTATCTGTGTTTTTTACACACAAAATGAATGAAAGACATTTCTTCCGCCCATTTATATCAAAAGTCATAAGTCAATAGTCATATTAGTCATTTCGCATTTCGAATTAATAATTTGGTCCTGTAAATGGCTGACAAGATGGATTAAAATACTCGAAGAAAACGTACAAATATTTCTTATTCTGTATGTTTTCAGCAGGTATAAAAGTCTTTGAGATGTTAATAATTTTTTATAGAATTATTAATAACTCAATAATTTGAGCAGTGAATATTTAGTAGTGCATATTTGACAGTGGAACTCAATTATTTGAGCAGTGCAATCAATGAAAAACATCGTAAACGAAATAAGATTTAGCTTTCATTTAGGCGAAGTGAACTTAAAAATTTCATGCTTATTTCTACAACTGCAAATTCCCAATGAATATTTTTATGAACAAAAAGACGAAATATATTTATTTAAAGATATATTTTTACTTTTTATATACGTATACGAAGAGAATATAATGTAATCAACAAAAAATTTGAACTTGAGGCTGACGAATCTTCGCGTGTCAGACCTCCCCAAGACCGAAAAACGCATTTTTAGAATCATATATGTTATAACCTAAATAACATAACATAAATCATTAACACATTTTGCGATAGACGGGTAAAACTTGGTATTTTGACTTAACAACGAATTATTCGATTTCTTTCACATTTTAAGCGAATATATTTAAAAGAAATCTGTCAGTTCAGCTCTATAAGTATAAGTGAACACGTTAATCACAAAACTAGATCAACTAGACTAAAGAATCTGATATATAGACTTAACATCCATAATGTAAAGATTCAGCTCCCTTGCCTTGAGACACCTGTTAACCTAACATTCCCTGCTCCCCACACTTGATAATTTGCATTTCCGGGTAGCTGTGTCATCAACTGTGTAACACCTCTATATTGTTAAGTGTCCCCAGACAGCCAGATGAGGGATCCTCTCCCCTAGTAGGTTCATCTGGTCATTATTTGTGTCAAGATAAAAAGGCATATGTGCGCTTTTCGTCATTCCAAGGAAATAAATCGTATTTTCAAAGGGGAAGAGTGTCAACCATTCAGATGTTAAATATTTTTTTTCTTCATTCTTTAGGCTCAGCTACGAGGATGGATCATTAGCGGACATTCCCACGATCGACTGGAGGCCTTTGAGAATTTTTCTGAACAGCTATTGAATGACAGGGAATTGAAGTGCGCCAATGTGAAAATGAGGGGCGGGGATTTGACAGAAAATAAAAAGCAAGATTTTTGGAAGAGAAAGCGGTGAAAGTCGTTTTGTGGAGAGGAAGTCGTAGAAACTCCGTGTGATTCGGAATTCTGAGTTAAGATCCATCCGATGAAGATCGGTGGTTCCTAGAGCTATCCTTGTAGTAGCTGGATGCGTTAACAGCCTGTTAGCTTTTCTGTTGACGTTGCTTCTCCGAATTAATCGATTAACTATTAATATAAATTTCAGCTGTGATGTAAGTATTATCTTTCATATTAAGCTAGATAAGAAAGAGTTGTTCTTAAGTACATAAGGCTGTAAATAAAGATATTGTCTTTAAACGCCATCCTCTTATTTGATAGGACAGGATCAAGTCATTACAATAACGTAGATTTATTGCAAATTTTGAACGCACTTTGTCAAAGGGCTGGTAGACTGGCTTCGTCATGTAAGTAAACGCAATAATTCAAAAATAAACAGAAGTAAAAAAAAATGGATGGCATTTTAGCATTTAATCTGTAGATTATTATCAAATTTTGAATCATATCTTCAAAAGAGTTGGTGATCTGTAAATTTTTATATATAAACACAAAAAATGAAGCATTCAATGAGTAATTAAATGAAAATTGTTCTGTGATCTTGTGTCTAAATCTATTTATGTGTTAAATTTTTGTTTAAAACGGTTGGGAGAAAGTCATTCAAAACACAATTTGATCTTCTGGTACTTGTTTATTAACCATATACCAGTGTTTAACTCACTTTCCGAAACTCGCCAAAAATCCAAAACTAGATTCACGACAAAGATGAATATTTCGTCACTATTTTTCCCCGATGCCTTCACCAATAACAGTTTTATTTATTATGCTAAGAAGTACTGTTTTCATGTATGGGATCCTAGAAATAAAAATCTGCGTACTCTTGGCATTAACGGTTTTTCAGAGAATTCACAATTTACGGGTGGATAGGAATGAACATCTTTATTAGGGAGTGTGCTAAAAGGATTTGTGGAGACCCTTCCTACAATGTCAACTCTGTAGGAGAATCAATAGATAAATACAGGCTTATTGTAATATAAGATGCTCTTTCAAAAGGCTCTAAAGGAAGAACTATTGTTCAGAATGACCCTATATTTCATTTGAATGTACGTGCAGAAATGAAAATTTGTTCCGAGAAAGAAAAAAAATAGACCAAAAGTTAATAGAGGGATGCTAGTTAAAAGTCGTGGTATGCTATTAAGACATTTTTTGTTTAAGGCCCATCAAAACAATGTGGTGCCGAAATGAATAGGAGTGTAAAGTTTTTTGACTATCTCTAGGCCAACTGGGAATTCTGGTTTTGAGATTTCCTAACCATGAAGTGTCAAACGAGAAGAGAAATTTCATTGCCCTATCCATCTGTTATGTCCGAGGTTAAGAACCATGAATTCAAGCACTCCGTGACTCCCGTCAAATCGAAAATCTTGATTTCTGGAAATTCAATAACAGAATCTATTTCAGAATGATCTAATAGATATCGCGTTACTTCAGGAAACATTAAGAGCTTAAATCTGTTGTTAATTAAATATTTTTTCATGTACAATGGAGATTAATTTGAAATTGCACGTAAAATCTATCATATACTCAATAACAAATTTATATCATTCCTGAAATTATAAATAAATTCCTATTGTTACTAACTTATTTCATTTAATGGACTCTACGTATAAGTTCAAACAGGATTAAAAAAAAGTACAAACATATTTATTTGATGACATGAAAATTACACATTTGGTGTATTGTGACATTTAGTATTTGATAGTTCAGTTATATTAACGTCCAGTTTTAAAGCAACTATGACCTATTTTGGGACCTATTTGGTGATTTTGAACTGAAGTCGGATGAGGAGAAATATACCTAAGCTAGTATCTCCCTATCCATGCTTCCTCACCACACCAACAGGAGGACGCTTTGCTCCGATGTATTTAATGTTCCACAGACTCGCTAATACGACGGTTTTTCATTGGAAACGGAACTCGAACACAAAAACCGGTTCCATAGACGAAACATTATTACTAGGCCACTGCGGGCCTTCTGGCACTCCATAGAAAAATGAATATAAATATTAAAGTATATGGAATGCAAATTGGAATGACAGTAAAAAAAGGAAATTTTTTCATTCCTTTCCGATGGAATGCCTCTCTCAAAAATATAAAATCCCTTCAACAAAGACTAATTAAATGCTCTTTTTAGTACAAAATCCAAAATTTCTAAGATCTCATTAAGCTGTTGTGTCATTCAAAATTATAAATTCGGAATTATTTACAACAAATGAATGCGTAAATTTTCACACTTCTCTAATTTAAACGGATTACAAAGCATGCAACAAGCGTATTTATTAAACCAAATATTCCAGAATGGACGTTAATTACACACTGCGGGTGATTGAGAGTGTAAAGCTGGCAATTTACGATGAAGAAGCACCATAAAAACGCCACTACTTGACTTAATTTCTCCTAGAGCATTAGCATTTTTACACACTCCACTGGAGAAATTTACTGCCTTAGCCCCTTGGTCCTTAATAGCTATTTACATACGGTAATTCAATTTGCTTTTTATTCAGGAAAGAATGAGCAATGAACATGCTATAGATGTCAACGATTTGAATGCTTTATGGGGCGGTTATAACTGAGTAAAATGCAGCAGTGTTTGAATAGCAAAATTTCTTTTTATGGTTTCTAGGAGTACTTCGTTTTCATAGCGAATGAAGTTATGGATTGCAGCTAAAGAAATAGCTTGCAGAGTTTTTAAAAAAAATAAATAACAACAATGCTGTGTGGAAGAATTTATGTGATGTCTGTCAAATAAATTCCTAAGAGTCTATTGCATGTTTATGGGATTCTTGAAAAACTTTAGTGGTGAGATTGTATCTTGATGCACTTGCAATTATTTTTTTACAAAGAAATGTATGGGATTTTTATGTAATGATAAAATATGCAAACAATAATGAAAAGATTACACTGTTTTTACATTTGCTTTGTAATTTGCTTGAATATGTTTTGCAGAAATTTGTTTAAAATTTCATTAATTAAATTTTAATCATGTCAAAGGGCAATAAATTATGATTTAACAAAAAAGTAACCAAAATATGAGAATTCCATTTTAATAATTCATCTCCAAAATATATATATTCATATCTGAGTGAAATGACATTATAAAAAGTTAAATGAATTTTGAATGGGTTTAGAGTAAAGAGAATATATATATTTTTTTAAACCAGAGTTTATCTCGGATTTAGATGTCTCTGAAATTGTTTAAGGTACCATAATTCTCGAGAATATTACATAAAATTTATAATGAAGGTTCTTGCTAAATATTAAATAAAAATGGTTATACATTTTGTGAGTTGAGTTCTAAATAGTTAAAAGTCGATTTTAATTCAACAGATATAATTTTTTTAATTTCAGTGCACGAATATAAAAAAATTACTTTTAAAGAGAATTGCAAATTAGTACCGAATTTTCCTCCAAATGTATGCATTTATATAATATAAAAAATAATAAAAAAATACTTATTTTGAAATTTTTTAACTAAAAAAATAAATTATTTTTAAAAATATTTGATTTAATTATAATCTTATATGTATAAAATATTTCAAATTTCTAATTCTATACTTTATAAAAAGCTATATAAAAATGCCCTTAATTGCCCTTAATCTGTTAAATGAATGGTTAAAATTATAACTATTTTTGTCAACGTCTGGTTATTTATGTAATAGGGTTTGACAAAGAATGAACGAGAAAAATGTATTTTTAAACCAACGATTTACATTTAAATCCACTGAATCACCATAGAATTTTATAGTTAAATAGTCATTGTGCTTTCCTATATTAAGGTTAATTTAAATATTGGCTTTTTAAATTATTTTAAAAGAACAGGGATCATCTGTTGATTTAAGCCTTATTATTTAATTTAATTCTTGAATTTTATCACAAATTTTAAATTATTTTCTTGGTTAATTATTTCTTCCTTTAACATTTCCAGACTGATAATGCATTTATCTATAGAATATTGAATTTATTGATTAGCCACATTCAGTTTTTTTTGTCTGCTTAATGACATTAATATTTATTAATGTCTTTAAGGCTTAATGGCATTAATATTTATTAATGTCATTAAGCAGACAAACATTAAGCTTTCGTGCTTGCATACAAAAAAATGGTGCAAAATTTCATAGAGATAATAGCATATTATCCTGTAAAAGTACCATATATCAGTAATAGATTTTTACATAAAATATTGGCATGTCTTAATTTCAAGATATATTAATTGAAACCAAGATCATAGTAATTAAAATGGGCAATTCAATACATATTGATTTATGTTTTAAATTCTTTATTTGGTGTTTTTTTTATTAATTTGACATGATTCTAATGTGATTTCATATGATATGAACAATAAAATCAAGTTATTCGCGTGAGAAAAACTACCAATAAAACTTTGCTTTATCAGAAAAATGCATAACAGTAAACATGAAATTTTAGAATTTCATAGAAAAATATTTGACGAGAAAAACGTTACAACAAGTTTTAATTTTTTAAATATTAAATGTTTTCATTAAAGTATTTGTCTTCTTGACTATATCACTCATACCATAATCTTCCGTATGAAGTTATTGTTATTGAAAATTAATTAATTTTTCACTTTGATGTTGAATAAACCTAAGACTTAAACTAACAAGCAAAATAAAATTGTAATTGGAGCGAAAATATTTTTTTTTATTTAAGTTAAAGATTTTTAATACTATAAAATAATTTAACATTAATAAATCATAAAATTGTATTTTTATTGTTTAAAACAAGTTTTAAAATGGGACAGTACAAAGATAAAAGATTTCTAATTTTTAGCTATTTTCAATTAGTTCAAAGCAGTTTTATAATTAAATGCGTCTATAAGCGGCTTCTGAGTGAAGAAAATATTTATAATTAAAGAGAGTATTTTTGTAGAATATTATTTAAAGATCAAGTGTATTTGTGTAGAAACTGAATAGAATTTTTAATAAATTAATGTCTAATTTTTTTATTTTTTATGAAATGAACGATAAATGTATAGATGTTAACAATTCTCATTGGATTTTATACATTTCAGTATCTAATTTCAGCTTCAGAAAATCGTTATTTGTCAAATATATTTTATGAAAATTAATTTCTTTTTGATATGAAATTAAATTAGTTCACTTGAAATAAATTACTTTGACTAATTGAAACTGAGACAAGTTTCATTATTACTTTCTAATTTTAAAATTGATGTTATCCAATTATTAAAATGAGTATGAATAATATTTGTCTCAAACAGACCGAGAGATATAATTCCAAAAATATTTTTTGTTTCTTTTTGTCAGGGAGAAATGAAACATGTAATTTTGCCACCATCTCAAGTTCGACTATTTTGTGATTACAATACTTCCTCTACATTTCATATACGAGAAACTAAAAACGAATAGATTATGAATAATAATTTTATACTACTATATGTATATATTCAAAATAATCTCATTATAAAATACTTATGAAACTGAGGATCGGAAATTTATTTTATACTAATTAAAAATGATAAGGCACTAACGAACTGATCACGTGCAATCAACCCTAAAAGCAACTATGTTACGCTTACAACCGCCATTTTTCCCTCTTCAGTCGAGATCACAATAGGGAAATCCATCCATTTTAGGAATGCACACGGCATGTGTGGGCGCATCTCCATCTCGGAGATGACGAATGGCGTGGCAAATAAGAGGGAACATCCCTCCCAAGAGCAGACGATTGCCCTCCGTTATCGTCCATTCATCACGGGGGCCCTGCAGCGAATTCACCTGTCATACATGACCCTGCCTTCAATCCTTCAAATCGACCATGTGCAAAGATTTCTTCCCTCCCACCTCCCTTCTTGTTAAATTGCCAGTTATGGTTATGGTCAAGGTATCTCTTCATTAGATACGCCTAACTGGTTTTAATTTAATCGTGCCTTAAAGACACATCGGGATTATATAGGACACTCTGTGGTTTTGGAAATAGGGTCCCGAATGAGGAATGGGAGATTAAAGTGGGATGGTTGAATCATGTTTATAATAAAGTGAGGCATGTAACAAAGTAATAATCAGTATAATTATTGTTATTGATAATAAATTAAATCAAATAACTATAATAAATAAAATCAAATATTGAATAAAGTTTTCAGAACCAAACGCTATCAGGAATGTAAATCAATAATTTAAAATAAGAAAAATCTTTAGTTCAAGTGATTTGCAGAAAGTTTATTTATTTATTTAATTATTTATTTGTCTACATTTCAATAAGTGGAAATTCCTTAGAGTTCGACTTTTTCGCACACTAAGGCACGTTTTGTGCTTTTATTATTTCATATTTCTAAAATGCTGTTTTTAGCATTTCTCTGCATGGGAGATAAACAATGACAATCAGTCTCCACAAATGGATTTAGTTTAAAATTTTAAAGATCTGCAATTTTGGTTCCAAAATCATATATCAATTTCATTTATTTAGATTGTTTCATTTTAAATTTTATTATGTTCACATAATAATATTTAAAATAAAATTTAAATTTTATTACGTGATGAAGATATTTTCCCTATGACCAGTTTTGTACAAACTGTAATACGACATGTAAATTCATTCAACATATTTTGTGAATACCACTAATAATCTTTAATCTATTTTGTTCTAATTCTAAACTGTTTTCATCTTATACGGAATGAACAACAGGTAATTTGAATCAGAAACGAAGAAAACAAAAAAGATTTTCTAAAGGAGATTTAAAGAGAAATGATTCATTAAAATACAAGAAAATACAAGAAATGGCTGAAAAAATACAAGAAATGGCTGAAAGTTCCAATTTATAGCCTGAAAAGAATTTGAAGAAGTGTCATATCTTAATTTTGATAAAGTTTTTTTAAGAAATTACCTTGGCAAAAACTAAAGATCTTCATTTTCTGGAATTCTTCTCTTCAAAATCTATATTTTTACATGGATACAAGAATTTCATTTAAAAAAAATCACAGGAAAAAAATTAAGAAATAATTATAATTTGTATTTATTGCTTAGCGAATTCATAAATATTCAGATAATCTTCATGAGGTTAGTTGGCTCAAAAATCTTCTTTATCAATCGGAAAATTCAAAGAATTCCATATTGAGATCTTCTTTCGAGGGAAAAAAATGTTAAATGTTTCCTGTTTCATTCCACTCTTTAAAACGTTAAATATTCTTTATAAATCCTTCTTTTTATTTCTTCCAAAGCTCGGTCCGCCTTAATTTACATAATATGGCTTTTAGAAGCTGTTTCCTTTCTCTGTAGTGTAATTCCGGACATAAAACTAACTAGAAGAGTGGCGAAAAAAATAAAATAAAACGAAAGAAGAAAGACAAAATATCTTCTATTACATTTTCTAAGGGGGAATTCACTAAGTACTACATAAATATCTTCCTTTGTGAAAGCTGAAGAACGGGGTAAAAAAACTCTAAAAAGAATAAGAAAAGAAATTATTACGTATTCAACCATTTTGCAACGAAAAATACAGATAAATCTTTTGGAACGTTAACATTTTCGTCGGCTTGCTGAAAAATGTCAGTAAAATCGTACAGAGGAAGCTTCTAATAGTCTCGTATTAAAGGAAGAAAACTGCTCAAAATTACCATAATAATGGAATAAAACGGCCCTTGCTGCGTTGTGCAGGTAATTTGTTACATTTGCGACAGTAGGAGCAGTTTTGCAGAGCTTCTTCTAAGATTATTTTTATGCTCTTTGTTTGTTTTCCCTCCACATTTTGTAGAGAAACTTTTCTTTATATCTGCATTCATCTCTCTCGGTGTTGACTGTAACCGCCTCTCATGATTTAATGTGTCAATATTATTAAAAATTGTGGGTGTTATGGAATGCAATATTTGCATCTAAATAATTCATCTGCATCGTGGGAATTATTGTTGTGAGTAGCCCATAAAGAAAGTAAATTTAATGAGAAAGGGAAGATTCAATGCCTTCATGGCATGTTATGTTTAGGTATCTGTGATTTTCTGTGTACTCTTGTAATTTATTTTGAAAGAAATATGCTTCTAAATTATGCAGTCGCGAAATTAAACTCGGCGAGATTATTTTTCTGACTTGAAGAAAGTACGGCCTTATTTAGGAAGGAATATATTTTTAAAAAAATGTTTTTGAATGCATATTAAAATTTAAATTTCTCAAAAGAGGAAAATTGCTGTGAAGCGGGATCTGTGCTGAATTCAAGAAGTGATTCCAGAAGGGAAGTGATTCTGAAAAATTTGCATAAAAAACTAATTCTAACATTCTTTTAAACTA